>JAPQWV010000617.1:0-337000 GCA_027422505.1 Craterostigma plantagineum | reverse complement strand
ACTTGGAGGGGACAAAGCTTCCTTAAAATGACGAGACCTCACGCCACTTAAGTCCCATCACCATGCCCTTTGTTAAATATCTAATCTAACCATCTAAACTCCATGACCCCACTTAGAAGAACCATCGAAAATCAAAGTAAAAGAAAATGGAGAAGGAATTCACACCCCAAGTAGCTTGGGATTCGAAATTGGTAAGTAAAGATTAATTCTTCAAGCGGTCATGATTTTCTATTCTAGGGTTATTTAGATAACGTGTAACTAGGATGGGAAAACGTAAGGAATTCACATGTATCTTAGACTGCAAAAACCCTAGTTTAGGGTATAAGTTCATTATTTGAGGTTTTCCTTGAGAATTAGCTAAGAATTAGGTAGTCTAACGTGTTTTTAAGACTTATAACCTTAGTATATGATGATCTTGGGATAGTGCTGGACGTTTGGAGTGGGATGGAATTTTAGAACTTAGGAATTCTGGGAAGAATGAGCTATGAACTTAGTTTCGGGTAGATGAAGTTTTGAAGGTTCCGATCGAATGGAGAAGTTTGCATGAGATTCGGTTGAATTTGAGTGGTATTAAGTTCGGGCGAAAGTAAGTATTTAACCCCAAAACCGGGCGAAACTAGCCACCATGCAAGGTCGAAATCGGGTGACTTGATGTTATGATTAACGTTCGGCGATTGTGAATGTCCAAAGCAACAAATCGGGCGATTCAAGGATCTCACGAAATCGGGCGAAACCAAATAAGACACTTGACAGATCGGGCAAATCAAGGTATGAATATTATGCAATTGATCGCCTTTTAAAAATGAGGAAGATCATGGACAAGGGTTGTTTGAAAATTACACCTCCAGTGTGTGCGATTTTCACACAGTAGGCGAGTTTTCAAATTTAGTTGGTTCTCAGCGCGGTTTCATCATCCGATCGTAGTCGTTTTCGGTCAATCTTGGCTGGTCGACGATTGTTTGATCCTCATCAATCGGTGGGTGTTCTTGGACAGATTGGTGCGATGGCGGAGGATATCTCGCCAAGGGTTTTGGCGAGGGTGGAGATGGAGTCTGATCAATCTTCGGTTGGCGTGAAATACGGCGAGATTATGGGGGTCCATGGCTTGCCTTCGTTGCCGGATCTGGAGAGTCTGGCTGCGGCGTACCCAGATTTCGTACGATGCTTTGATGGCGATCGCTTCCGATCATTGATGACCCGGGTCAACGGTGGGAAGGTTGATGACGATCGATGTGGCGAAGAGCCACCGGTGAATATGGCAGTGGCCGAGCATAGTACCACGCTGCATCAGGGTATATTGGTGCCAAGTCGAATTCTGGGCAACCCAAGGCTGGCGTGACGATCACCCTGGGGATGGCCTGGAACGCCACCGCCGACTCGCACGATGATGGCAATGGTTATGGAGGATGAGGTTGTTGATGAGGAATTCAGTGCAGACTCCTACGATGCGACGGCTGATATTGTGGGAGAAAATGATCCGATTAGGGTTTCCAATGGGGCTGTGAAGGAGAGTCAATCGATCAAAGCCGACGTCTCCACAAATTGTTACGCCGACGGGGTCGATGGGGCTGACGGCAGCTAGGGTTTCGGTGCCGGCACTACCAATGGGCCCTAGTGGGGCTGACGCAAAGGTGGCGGCTGCTAGGGTTTCTGCGAAGACGGGTATCCGCGTGCTCGGTCGGTCCTCGCGCGGCTCGGGCCTGTAGGGACGACAGCTGGCAGCCCGACCATGCCGGTGACCTTCGCGAAAGCCGTGCAAGGGCAGAGGGCTGGCCAGGCATGCACAATGACATTATCGTATACTCCACCTTCTCTTGTTAATGGTGCGGCCGTGGTTCGTGCGCTAGTGGAGGTGGCGAGACGTGGTCGGGACCGCTGGAAGAACACCCTTGTGGGTTATTTTCTTGGTCGGAAGCCGTATTTCCCATTCGTCGAGCGTCACTTCAGATCCGTGTGGAATGGGCTTGTTGAGGTGCGGACCACCACCAATGGCTTCTTCACATTCAGATTTGAGTCGGATGAGGCGCGAACGGAGGTCCTAGAGGGAGGGCCTTGGCTCATGCAAGGCCAGCCATTATTCCTAGAGCCATGGCAGAAGCACACGAGGAACCATGTTATACAAGAACAGATTATACATACCCAACAACGAGGAGTTACGACGAGCGATAATGACAGAAGCACATGCAACAACATACTCTATACACCCAGGCGCTACAAATATGTACCAAGATTTACGAATCACGTATTGGTGGCCATGGATGAAAAAAACATAGCCGCGTTCCTAAATTGATGTATGACGTGTCAGCTGATCAAAGCCGAACACCAGCAGCCAGCTAGAACTCTACAGCCCTTACCGAAACCCGAATGGAAGTGGGACCACTTCGTTGTTGGTTTACCTAAAACGACGAAAGGTCATGACGCTGAATTTGGTGATATTAAATACGGCCCATTTCCTCCCAATCAGTTCCCTTTTTTCATGGAACACGCTGAATTGTACTTTCTACGAAGTAGTCCGACTCCATGGAATTTCGACCTCTATTGCCTCGAATCGATATTCGAGATTTCTATCCAACTTTGGCAGAGCCTGCAGAAAGCTATGGGAACCAACCTCCCGTTCAGTACTGCATACCATCCTCAGACCGACGGGCAGTCCGAATGAACGATCCAAACCCTTGAGGATATGTTACGAGCCTGCGTGCTAGACTTTAAGGAAAATTGGAGCAAGTATACCCCTATTCGAGTTTTCTTATAACAATAGCTTCCACGCTACGATCGGAATGGCCCCGTACGACGCATTATATGGGCGCAAATGCCGATCACCTATCCACCGAGATGAAAATGATCCGTGCCAAAGCCGTGATGAAAATTCGGGAATGGATGTGAACTTCTCAGAGTCGGCAGAAGAGTTATGCAGATCACAGGCGACAACCTTTAGAGTTCGCAGAGAACGACCAAGTATTTCTAAAGATTTTCTCGATGAAAGGAGTAAAGCGTTCTGGAAAGAAGGGCAAAGCTAAGTTCCAGATATATAGGCCCATTCAGCATTATTAAACGATTCGGCGAAGTCGCGTATCAATTGGAGTTGCCAGCATCACTATTGCAAGTTCACGACGTATTTCACGTATCGACATTATGAAAATAAGTTGCGGACCCGAGCCGCGTGATCTAGAACGAGCTTCTCTATCACAGCGCAAACCTGACTTCAGTTACGAGAGAAGCCTGTAGAAATCTTAATGTATGAGCTGAAACAACTGCAGAATAAGACAATTCTGTTAGTTAATGTTTTGTGGCGGAATCAATCAGTTGAGCAAGCCACTTGGGAGCGTGAGGACGATATGAGAGTTTGTTATCCCGACTTATTCCAATCGGCATAATTTCGGAGGCGAGATTCTTTTAAGGGGGAGGATGTAACACCCGTAAAATATAATATGTGATTTCCGATGTAAATTAGTATTGTAATTATCTAGTTTAGAGATTCCCAAATGTTAAATCTCGAAACTCGATAGGAGGGTTGTAATATTAGAAGTCTTGAAGAACAAATAGAAGTAAATTTAGAGTTGAACCTAAATAAAAAGGAGTAGCAGAAAATGAATTTAACCAAATAAGAATACCTTTAAGTATGTTTTTGAAGTTGTAGAAAGTTCTTGGCATCTCCAAACTTTGGGAAACGAGCTTTCGATATAATTCAAATAGGGTATAAAAACTATTAGATGCCCAAGTTTTCGGCACATAGGTATGTAATTGCTAAAAGATTTCGGTTGAGTGGATAACTATTAGGTAAAAACATATAACTTAGCTTGGGAGGAAAATGATCGTATCAACTTGTCACCTCAAAACACGAATTCCAACCTTGGAATAATGGAACATATCTATTTGAATTTACAAAGTAAAGACCCTCATTGAACTCTTATTAAGTACGAAAGACCAAAAGAGAAAATCAGAGAGAATGAAGAGCAAAACACATCCGATATACATGGAGAATTCGTAAAGATAAATCCAGGGGTGAGGAAGGTAAATATCTACCCATAAAATACGTAAATATACTTAGCTAATGAGTTTTCAGCATGTATGTGATTTACATAATATTAAATAACTACTAGGAGTTTCGAAATATTATAAGTGCTTGGAAACTTGGATTTGGGTTTGAATAGGTATTCTTGTTTCATAATAAGTGTTAGGAGTTTCGATATTAGAACTTAGTGGTTTTAAGATTTCTAAGATTTTAGGATATAAGAACATTTTGAGTAACTGTGGTTTTCGAGGAACTAGGGTTTTAGGGCTTGGGACTCTTTAGAAATCCTTTTCAGCACTAAGTCTGTAAGACCCCGGTCCCCGGAAATTAGGTCGGCCAATAAACTACGTGCATGCCTTACGCGACTTTATGCTTATCGTGTATAGGTGAATGTTTATGTGAATTCGTAAAGTCCATGTTCGTGATCTTGTAAGTATTACGTGCAATTACGTGCTAAGGACTTCGTGTTTAATATGGTCCTAATTTATGAAAGATGATTTTCGAAAATGATAAGAGAAATGGCTAATGATAGATGGGCTGGAATCAAAATTTTGTGGGCTAGGATATTACTGGACCATGAACTATCATGATAGGAATTACCAAGTGGGCTCAAATTTGCAAGAAGCCCAATTAGGAAACAAAGCCCCCATTTCAAGGAAAACCCATACCCTATTTAATAGAAATAATACTTAGTGAAACAAAACTCAAAATTCGACAACACCCCAAAAGAGAACCCACGAAGTGAAAACGAAAGGAAAGAAAGGAGAAGGAGAAGAAGTCGAGCCAAGCTTGGACCAAGAAACTCGAGAATCGAAGCTAGTAAGCTAAAACCCCTCCCTAAGCTCTTAATTCTTTATCTTAGAAGTAGTTGAGGATATTAAATGACGTTAAATGCTAGCAATTGGAGAAAGCCACGAGAAACCCTAAATAACGAATATAGGCTCGAACTAGGGTTTAGGTAGGTGCAAAGATGGGTTAAGTAGCTTAACATATGATTTAGAACTTATAACCCTAAGAAGAACGAGCTGCGAGGCGAATTTGGGGGATGATGAACGCTGAAGATGATGAAAATGGCGAAACAAATATAAATGTCGAGTGCTTAAGAAGTCGACATAGCATATCGACAAGTGTTAAATGTCGAGGTTCATGCAAAATGCATGCCGACATTTTCTAATCCAAATGTCGAATATAATGTCGAACGGTTAGGCTAAATGTCGACGTGATATATATATATATATCGAGATTTTCATTGTATAAAATGTCGGGGCAGGATAGTAAGATGTCGAGATCCATACAAGATTCATATCGACATTTCTAATGAAAAATATCGAGACCATGTTAAGGAAAATGTCGAGATTTAGGTAAATTCCATGTCGACATTTTATACTACAAGATGGCGAGATGAGATGTCGAAAAAATAGAACACAAAAATGTCGAGTCATACTATCAGGATAAATGTCGAATGTTAGCAAAAAAAATGTCGACTTAACATGTCGATATCTTATAGTGTATAAATGTCGAGATGCTATGGTGAAATGTCGAGACCCATGCAAGTTCCATGTCGACATTTCCTCAAAATGTCGAGGTGTTAAAGTACAATGTCGAAGCTTTGTTAGGAATAAAAATGTCGAGACCTCAAGGTAGAAATGTCGAGATGTTAGGAAATACCGAAATTAGAGAAGATGTCGAGTTCATACACACAAAAATGTCGAGATGCACCTATAAGAATAATGTCGAGATATCCTAAGATAATAAAATGTCGAGTCCTGTTATTTGGAGAGAAATGTCGAGAGCCAAAGAAAAATGTCGAAACCCTCACACACCCCGACACTTAACTTCTCCATATCGACATGTTTGTAAAATGAAAATGTAGAACCCTCATACGTATAATATCGAGTTTTACACCCAAAACAAATGTCGAAATTTAATAAAATATCGAAATCCTACTTTATAAAATTATACCGAGATCTTCACATACAATATTAAGCAAAATATTTCAACACTTTTCAAGAACATAGATAACCAATATTTCAGATAACGTACTGATATAATAATTTTATGATTAAGGTTAAAAATTAGGAATTTTGCCGAATTTCCTAGTCACGAATTTTATACTAACCTTACTTAGGAAATTTATGGGACAAGAGACTTAATCTAGACTTGAAATTAACGACTTATAATTTAGCGAATTTAATGAGGTGAGATGATTTAATGTGACTAAGGGATCTTATAAAGGCGCAATACTCATACGTCATTATTTATGCTTAAAGGTCGTACATTAGGAGCAACGGGGAAAATACTAATTTCGCTCGGACGACAAGTAAGTAGAAATTCAACTATGACACGTAACTTGCCTGCGTCCAAGTATGTGAATTACGTGCTCGTGTATTATCTATGAAATGCGTACGAATGAAATGATTTATTTATATGCATGACGGCATGATTTGCATATGTATGAGCATAAGCACGAGCACTTGCATGCATGAGTAGTACGTAAGGAGCGAGGTATGAGCGTGCATGAGATCGCCTGTGTGCGATGTATGTTCGCCGATATTGGCGTTTGTGTCGACTCGAATGAAGAGTCACGGCTTTCCCTATGCAGCCTTTAAGGCCTGAATAAGAGGCTGGGTAAATACCCGTACGATAAGGCCTGAATAAGAGGCTGGGTAAATACCCCGTACGATAAGGCCTGAATAAGAGGCTGGGTAAATACCCCGTACGATAAGGCCTGAATAAGAGGCTGGGTAAACACCCGTACGATAAGGCCTGAATAAGAGGCTGGGTAAATACCCCGTACGATAAGACAGAATAAGAGGCTGGAGAAACGAAGGCCGAGGGCCCGTAAGAAATAAGAGTATAAGAAAAAGAGTACGAGCGTTAGAAAACGACGACGTGGATTGTCGTCCGTTAGGACACGTGCATTCATGCATAATTTCTGCTTACTGAGCCTCGGTGGCTCATTATTTATGTTACGTGTTGTAGGTACTGACGATCACGGTACGTGATCTGACTTTTATGCAAGGCCGATCTTTTGACGCAGTCCGACCGCTTTTGAGGTGGAGTGTGTGTATGGATGACGACCTGTGAAGGCCGGGCGCATAGGGAGCTTTTGGCTGCACACACACACATACACTTGTATTTTGAAGACAAGGGCATGATGATGTCGAATGATGTGTAACATTCTTTTGGCATGTATATAAAATTTCTGCGTGCATTTTTAAAATGAAAAATTTTATTCGCATTTTTACGTATTCGCACAATTACCAAAGCATTAACACTTAGAATTAGAACGGAATACGAGGGCGGGACGACGGGTCCTGACAGAGTGGTATCAGAGCTTCGGTCACAGGTCCTGCAGACTGTCCATACACACACACTCAAAAGCGTGGAAGCGGCCTTGCTTGTAAGTACGATGTTATGTGAATTTATTGTATGGTTTGATTTATTGGCCTTAGGAATTATCAGGATAGGTTGAGAAAATGGTAAGACTTAGAGGAGAAGGAAGCAGGGAATCTGATCAGGGTAGGGACACTAATAACCCCCTGACAGTCGGGATGCTACCATCCTGCAGCTGACTGAACTGGTCCGGCAACAGTCGGCCCAGATTCAGCAGCTGATCCAGCAAAATGCTGGTGGGCAACCAGCCAACTTACCTCCCCCACCGGAACGAATTGAGATGATCGGGGAGAGGTTCAGAAAGCTCAATCCTCCCCTGTTCGAGGATGCTGCAGACCCTACCTCCGCTGAAGACTGGCTAAGGACGCTGGAGAACATGTTCCAGCATAGCCGCACACCCGAAGCGGAAAAGGTCATGTGCGCTGCCTACCTGCTAAGGGGGAGCGCCGGACACTGGTGGGACACCGTCTCAGCCATCGAAAATCCACTAACGATGAGTTGGGATCGGTTTAAAGAGATTTTCCGAGGAAAGTACTACACCGCCCCGGTCAGAGCCAAAGGATGAACGAATTCATCAACCTCCGCCAAGGATCCATGACAGTAGCGGAGTACATCAGGAAGTTCGAGCAGCTTTCAAGGTTCGCTGCTCATATGGTCAGCACAGACGCGCTCAAGGTCGAGCGGTTTATAGAAGGACTGAAACCCGAGTTATATCGGGATGTAAGTATGGCGGGTGTGCAAGGGGCCACGTATGCACAAGTGGCTGAGAGAGCGCTCGTGGCGGAGCAGGCCGAGTCTAGAATAGCTCGCGCCCAGGAAGCTAAGCGTAAATTCGCACAAGGGCCGCAGGGGAGCGGAAGTAATCCGAAACGGCAACTCGTGGCCCAGGAAGGGAAACAGGGGCCTCAATATCGACCTGGACCACCCCCACAGTTCAAGCCCAATCAGGGTAGGCCCCAGCTGGATCTACCCGTATGCCCGAAATGCGCACGGAGACACTCGGGAGTCTGCAACTCCCAGAACGCCGTTTGCTACAAGTGTGGCAAGACGGGCCATTATTCGAGGGCATGTCCGGAAGATGGATCCGGAAGCCAAGCTAGGAACTCGATAGAACCTCCAAGGGTACCGGCAGGGTCTACACCATAACCTCCGAAGAAGCAGAAAATAACCCGGCCGTGGTGACAGGTACCCTCCTCGTTTACCAGACCCCCGCATGCATACTAGTCGACTCAGGAGCGACCCATTCATTCGCGTCTACTAAGTATGTCACGAGGGTAGGAGTCACGCCTCACCAAGCTGAGTGCGAATTTAGGGTAACAGTTCCAAACGGGAATTCCACCCAAACCAATCAGGTTTTACGGGATTGCCCAATAGTAATCGGGGACAAGGAACTGCCCACAGACCTCATAATAATTCCCATGAATGATTATGAGGTAATCCTTGGAATGGATTGGCTGTCAAAGTACGGAGCTGTCATAGACTGCCACCGCAAGGTAGTCACACTCAACGTAGGCGGAGATGAACCCCTTAAGTTCGTAGGAACTAGTAAAGGGACCATGATCTCTAGAATATCAGCGTTGAAAGCTCAGCGACTGATCAAATCGGGGTGCGAAGCCTATCTGGTATTCGCCATTAAGTCGGAAGAGAACGCCTCCCCGAAACTCGAGGAAGTACCAATAGTTAAGGACTTCCCTGACGTATTTCCCGAAGAGTTACCGGGACTACCGCCCGAACGGGAAATAGAGTTCGCTATAGATCTGGTACCTGGAGCGGCACCAGTATCTAAGACGCCCTATCGGCTAGCACCGACGGAGATGAAGGAATTAAAGGATCAACTCGACGAACTCATGCAGAAGGAGTTCATACAGCCGAGTTTCTCTCCTTGGGGAGCGCCGGTGCTATTCGTGAAAAAGAAAGACGGATCCATGAGATTATGCATAGACTACAGGGAGTTGAATAAGTTGACGATCAAGAACAAGTACCCACTCCCTAGGATAGACGATCTATTCGACCAACTGCAAGGTGCAACGGTCTTCTCCAAGATCGACTTAAGATCGGGCTATCACCAACTAAGGATCCGGAAAGAGGACGTCCCGAAGACGGCCTTTAGTACCCGTTATGGCCACTACGAATTTCTGGTGATGCCATTCGGGTTGACTAATGCGCCCGCAGCCTTTATGGATTTAATGAACCGGGTGTTCAAGCCATACTTAGATAGGTCTGTCATCGTCTTTATAGATGACATCCTAGTCTACTCGAAAACGAAGGAGGAGCACGAAGAACACCTGAGGGAAGTTCTAGGAATACTACGGGAGAAGCAACTATACGCCAAGTTCAAGAAGTGCGAATTCTGGCTCGACCAAGTCGCCTTCTTAGGGCACATAGTATCAGGAGAAGGAATCTCAGTGGACCCGAAGAAGATAGAAGCTATTAGCAATTGGCCCAGGCCGACGAACGTGACGGAAATACGAAGCTTCCTCGGTCTGGCAGGATACTATAGGAAGTTCATAAAGGACTTCTCGAAGATAGCATCGACACTGACGAGGCTGACCAAGAAGAATACGCCTTTTCAGTGGACCGTAGAATGTGAACGGAGCTTCCAAGAGCTGAAGGAAAGGCTTACGACGGCCCCAGTTCTCGCAATCCCATCGGGGACAGGAGGGTTTACCGTTTATAGCGATGCGTCGAAGAACGGGTTAGGGTGTGTGCTAATGCAGAACGGGAATGTAGTAGCATACGCCTCTCGTCAACTGAAGGAGTACGAGAAAAATTACCCGACGCACGACTTAGAATTGGCGGCAGTGGTCTTTGCCCTGAAAATTTGGAGGCATTACCTCTATGGAGAGCGGTGTGAGATATACACCGACCATAAGAGCCTCAAATACTTCTTTACGCAAAAGGAGTTAAATATGAGGCAGAGGAGGTGGTTAGAGTTAGTTAAGGATTATGACTGCGTAATCAACTACCACCCAGGCAAGGCGAACATAGTAGCCGATGCCTTAAGTCGAAAAGCAGTCAGTGCAGAACTACAACTGCTGGAAGTAGAAGTCGTAAGGTTAGGCGAAGTTGAGGCGCAAATAGCGGCCTTAACGCTGCAACCAACACTGCTGGAGCAGATCAAGACAGCGCAAGGAACAGACGAGTTGTATGCGAAGACCAAGGAGGCACTACCGGGACAACCGACTGGAGACCTTATGATACGGGGAGACGAACGATTATACTTCAAGAGCCGGTTGTACGTGCCAGACGACGCCGAACTACGACGGCTAATAATGACAGAAGCACATACTACGGCGTACTCGGTACATCCAGGAGCAACGAAGATGTACCGAGATCTCAAGGAAAACTACTGGTGGCCAGGCATGAAAAAGGACATCGCGACCTTCGTGAGTCAATGCCTGACATGCCAGCAGATTAGGCCGAGCATCAAAGGCCGGCGGGAACCCTACAACCGTTACCCATTCCAGAATGGAAATGGGATAACATTACAATGGATTTCGTAGTAGGACTGCCGAGGAACACAAAGGGGCACGATGCGATTTGGGTGATTGTCGACAGACTCACTAAGTCCGCCCACTTCCTACCTATCAGCACGACATTTTCCATGGAACGGTACGCGGAGCTCTATATTCAAGAAATAGTGCGACTGCACGGCGTTCCATCCTCAATAGTCTCGGATCGCGACTCCAGATTTCTTTCGAAATTCTGGATGAGCTTACAAAAGGCGATGGGAACGAAAACTATCTTTTAGTACCGCCTATCATCCGCAGACGGACGGTCAGTCCGAGCGAACCATTCAGACCCTGGAGGACATGCTCCGAGCGTGTGTACTCGATTTCAAAGGAAATTGGAGTAGGTACCTTCCACTGATCGAGTTCTCCTACAATAATAGCTACCACGTCACCATCGGGATGGCACCGTATGAAGCGTTATACGGGCGTAGGTGCAGATCCCCAGTGCATTGGGACGAGGTTGGCGAACGGACAATGCTAGGCCCCGACATCGTACGAGAAATGACGGAAGCCATTTCTATGATACGAGAAAGAATGAGAACGGCACAAAGTCGACAGAAGAGCTACGCGGATCGAAGACGTCGACCATTAGAGTTTGACGAAGGCGATATGGTATTCGTGAAAGTATCGCCGATGAAGGGTGTAAAGAGATTCGGGAAGAAAGGGAAGTTAAGTCCTAGGTACATAGGACCCTTTAGGATACTGAAAAGAGTAGGCGAGGTAGCATACCAATTGGAGCTGCCTGCATCATTAGCGCAAGTGCATGACGTGTTCCATGTCTCGACGCTACGGAAATACCTAGCGGACCCGAACCACGTGTTAGGAAGCGAGTCCCTACATCAGCAATTGAAACCGGATCTGAGTTACGAGGAGACTCCGGTGGAGATATTGATGTACGAACTAAGAAGCTTAGGAGTAAGGATATTTCTTTAGTGAAAGTACTGTGGCGAAATCAGTCCACGGAAGAAGCCACATGGGAACGGGAGGACGAAATGAGAATTCGTTATCCCGAGTTGTTTCACACGGGCTGATTTCGGGGGCGAAATCCTCCTTAAGGGGGGGAGGATGTAAGACCCCGGTCCCCGGAAATTAGGTCGGCCAATAAACTACGTGCATGCCTTACGCGACTTTATGCTTATCGTGTATAGGTGAATGTTTATGTGAATTCGTAAAGTCCATGTTCGTGATCTTGTAAGTATTACGTGCAATTACGTGCTAAGGACTTCGTGTTTAATATGGTCCTAATTTATGAAAGATGATTTTCGAAAATGATAAGAGAAATGGCTAATGATAGATGGGCTTGGAATCAAAATTTGTGGGCTAGGATATTACTTGGACCATGAACCTATCATGATAGGAATTACCAAGTGGGCTCAAATTTGCAAGAAGCCCAATTAGGAAACAAAGCCCCCATTTCAAGGAAAACCCATACCCTATTTAATAGAAATAATACTTAGTGAAACAAAACTCAAAAATTCGACAACACCCCAAAAGAGAACCCACGAAGTGAAAACGAAAGGAAAGAAAGGAGAAGGAGAAGAAGTCGAGCCAAGCTTGGACCAAGAAATTCGAGAATTCGAAGCTAGTAAGCTAAAACCCCTCCCTAAGCTCTTAATTCTTTATCTTAGAAGTAGTTGAGGATATTAAATGACGTTAAATGCTAGCAATTGGAGAAAAGCCACGAGAAACCCTAAATAACGAATATAGGCTCGAACTAGGGTTTAGGTAGGTGCAAAGATGGGTTAAGTAGCTTAACATATGATTTAGAACTTATAACCCTAAGAAGAACGAGCTGCGAGGCGAATTTGGGGGATGATGAACGCTGAAGATGATGAAAATGGCGAAACAAATATAAATGTCGAGTGCTTAAGAAGTCGACATAGCATATCGACAAGTGTTAAATGTCGAGGTTCATGCAAAATGCATGCCGACATTTTCTAATCCAAATGTCGAATATAATGTCGAACGGTTAGGCTAAATGTCGACGTGATATATATATATATATCGAGATTTTCATTGTATAAAATGTCGGGGCAGGATAGTAAGATGTCGAGATCCATACAAGATTCATATCGACATTTCTAATGAAAAATATCGAGACCATGTTAAGGAAAATGTCGAGATTTAGGTAAATTCCATGTCGACATTTTATACTACAAGATGGCGAGATGAGATGTCGAATAAAATAGAACACAAAAATGTCGAGTCATACTATCAGGATAAATGTCGAATGTTAGCAAAAAAAATGTCGACTTAACATGTCGATATCTATAGTGTATAAATGTCGAGATGCTATGGTGAAATGTCGAGACCCATGCAAGTTCCATGTCGACATTTTCCTCAAAATGTCGAGGTGTTAAAGTACAATGTCGAAGCTTTGTTAGGAATAAAAATGTCGAGACCTCAAGGTAGAAATGTCGAGATGTTAGGAAATACCGAAATTAGAGAAGATGTCGAGTTCATACACACAAAAATGTCGAGATGCACCTATAAGAATAATGTCGAGATATCCTAAGATAATAAAATGTCGAGTCCTGTTATTTGGAGAGAAATGTCGAGAGCCAAAGAAAAATGTCGAAACCCTCACACACCCCGACACTTAACTTCTCCATATCGACATGTTTGTAAAATGAAAATGTAGAACCCTCATACGTATAATATCGAGTTTTACACCCAAAACAAATGTCGAAATTTAATAAAATATCGAAATCCTACTTTATAAAATTATACCGAGATCTTCACATACAATATTAAGCAAAATATTTCAACACTTTTCAAGAACATAGATAACCAATATTTCAGATAACGTACTGATATAATAATTTTATGATTAAGGTTAAAAATTAGGAATTTTGCCGAATTTCCTAGTCACGAATTTTATACTAACCTTACTTAGGAAATTTATGGGACAAGAGACTTAATCTAGACTTGAAATTAACGACTTATAATTTAGCGAATTTAATGAGGTGAGATGATTTAATGTGACTAAGGGATCTTATAAAGGCGCAATACTCATACGTCATTATTTATGCTTAAAGGTCGTACATTAGGAGCAAACGGGGAAAATACTAATTTCGCTCGGACGACAAGTAAGTAGAAATTCAACTATGACACGTAACTTGCCTGCGTCCAAGTATGTGAATTACGTGCTCGTGTATTATCTATGAAATGCGTACGAATGAAATGATTTATTTATATGCATGACGGCATGATTTGCATATGTATATGAGCATAAGCACGAGCACTTGCATGCATGAGTAGTACGTAAGGAGCGAGGTATGAGCGTGCATGAGATCGCCTGTGTGCGATGTATGTTCGCCGATATTGGCGTTTGTGTCGACTCGAATGAAGAGTCACGGCTTTCCCCTATGCAGCCTTTAAGGCCTGAATAAGAGGCTGGGTAAATACCCCGTACGATAAGGCCTGAATAAGAGGCTGGGTAAATACCCCGTACGATAAGGCCTGAATAAGAGGCTGGGTAAATACCCCGTACGATAAGGCCTGAATAAGAGGCTGGGTAAATACCCGTACGATAAGGCCTGAATAAGAGGCTGGGTAAATACCCCGTACGATAAGACAGAATAAGAGGCTGGGGAAACGAAGGCCGAGGGCCCGTAAGAAATAAGAGTATAAGAAAAAGAGTACGAGCGTTAGAAAACGACGACGTGGATTGTCGTCCGTTAGGACACGTGCATTCATGCATAATTTCTGCTTACTGAGCCTCGGTGGCTCATTATTTATGTTACGTGTTGTAGGTACTGACGATCACGGTACGTGATCTGACTTTTATGCAAGGCCGATCTTTTGACGCAGTCCGACCGCTTTTGAGGTGGGAGTGTGTGTATGGATGACGACCTGTGAAGGCCGGGCGCATAGGGAGCTTTTGGCTGCACACACACACATACACTTGTATTTTGAAGACAAGGGCATGATGATGTCGAATGATGTGTAACATTCTTTGGCATGTATATAAAATTTCTGCGTGCATTTTTAAAATGAAAAATTTTATTCGCATTTTTACGTATTCGCACAATTACCAAAGCATTAACACTTAGAATTAGAACGGAATACGAGGGCGGGACGACGGGTCCTGACAAAGTCTGCCCAAGGAGTTTTCAGTATCACTATATCTTCCGTAGGGCCGATGAGCCCTTAGCTCTACTGGTTGAGGGGGAGGTGCCTGGAGTCATGTTGGGAGAGGTCCTGGGTTCGAACCTCCACCCTGTGACATTTCTCCAGGCCTGCCCACATGGGCCCAGACATGTGCGATTGACCTGGTCGGCCCGTTTAGCAGGTAGTGGGTCGGTCCCGGGGTTTACCAGAATGTTTTCGGCCTCAAGAGTTGTCCGCACATGAAGAAGTTTTTGGCGACCGATCGGTAAGTGGAGAGGTAGCGCCGGTGGAGATTCTGGCCATGCCTGATCTGGCGGCATTAATGGGCGCTTATCCTGATTTTTCGACCTGCTTCGATGATTCACGCTATTGTGAATTGATCGGGAACATGCAAGGGAACGGCATATTGGGGCTGGCGCTGTTGATCGTGTAGTGAACCAATCGATTCGATGATGCGGTGGGCCAGCACCAGAGGGATGTTGCAGCATAATACGTGCCGTAATCAATGGACTAGTGACTTGGATACGCCGCCGTCGTTGTCGCGGGGGGTGACTGTAGCCGTTTTGTTGATCTGAGTGCTGCTGCAGAAACTGAACAGGTCGATGAGGACATTCAGATCGACGATCGTGGTGGGTCTGATGTGGCTATCACCACTGTCGTGTCGGCTAGGGTTTTCAATTCGGATGCATCATCTTCAGCCCGTCGACACGCTTACATGATGCAGCTGGAAATATGGTGGTGCCATTAGGAGTTGTGACGAATGCAGGCCTGAACCAGCTCGTCAGTGAGGCTGATTAGACTGCACTGCCTTTTACGGCGCTTATGTTAGCTCGGCCTGCGAACGGCCTAGTTAGTTTACCGGTCGGGAGCCAATCTCAGCTAGCACCTGCACACACGGTGACCTTTGCTGATGTTGTGGCTGGTATTAGGCATTAGCTTATTTATCATTCGATTTCTTATGTAATATGATTTTTCGTGTGTTTATCGAAAGGCGTTGTTCGTTTATTGATATACGAGTTCTTTACTTAGCATCCGGTAAAGCAACAAATGAACAAATCGAAATGTGTCGTGTTCAGTCACTGTTCTCGATGGGCATGAGAGAGGAAGGCACCAGTGGACTCTTAACCTCGAAAATTAGAAGTCCGTAAGCCTGAGGCTCTAGTTGGGTGCTGGATAACCGATCACGGCTTATTTGTCGATGACCTATCATGTGCCGATATCTCTCTTGGAAGCGGAGGTCAGGACTTGTGATACGAGTCGAATCAATGGATTGAGTCGTTTCATGGACACTGACTCACGAGTCGTACGGTCGAACATGGATTATTACTGAAGGAGTGTCAATGACCGACGACAACACTATAGTAATCTACGTGAATTTTAGACCCAAAGGGGCTTTGATGGAACGCACACACTTTTCTCCCAGGCGACAGCTCGGTTCTCTGCGAGGTTGGCGTGATGATCTAGTGGCATCCACCACCATCGACGGAGCGTTGAAGAACAAGATGAGGAGCTGCCACTCGCTTCAACTGGTTTCTCTTCGGGTTTGACCTGCCCTATTACGTGTCTATGTGTTACTATTATGATCCGAGCAACGAGGGCAATCGGGAAACCCAAAAAGTTTTTGTTCCGTACCGTACCCGGGGACGTGGCATCTCCGGGAGACACCGGGTAATCCAACAGTGGAATTGAAACGAGTCTCGTGCGAGACGATTGAAACACGGTTCGACCGTTGTTGGGCTGCCCGATGCGCGTTTGCCAATCCATTGCCACCAACTCGTGCGGTAGGGACCAATGAGGAACCACGAACCGGACTAGGACCCGTGCGGTGGCGTGATTCATTGCACGCGGGCTGCGAGCGGTGCAGTGACACTGTAGTCGCGGCCCCGGGCAGTGCTGCCGCAAGGGGCAGCGTCACGGCAGAGATCACTCGCGGCTTTCACCGCGGACTGCGATGGCGTGCACGGTGCGCGCTGCACAAGAAGCCACAACGACTCCGGCTCGGCCAGAACACTACGGCGGCGATCTATCCTGTCAAGGCTATGACTCCGGCACGGAGGGGCTGGGGCGACGAAGGAGTCGCGACAAAGTTTTCTGCCTTGAGCTGAACACGTGCATTGCGCACCGTGTCGTCGCCGGCGGCGGCGGTTCCGGCTCCGATCGGGACTCCGCGCCGGCGGCATTCTCTGTCGTGGCTCTTCGGCGTGTTTCAGCTGAGTTAGGGCTTCGTGCTCAAAGCCTTAACGGGCCTGCTAGTGGCCCGTTTGAGGCCCAATTTTCGTTTCTTTTTAAAATCATCAACGTGCTCCTTATGAATGAGATTTAAGGCGCACTTGCGGGTTTAGGAATTTCATTTTCGGGTCATTTGTTAAGGGTTACATCTCCCCGGGTTGTATTCGTTTTATACGGGTTGTTTGGGACTTATGATCCCCCCGTGTTGTATTTTACCATTTTATTAGATTAGCTTAAATACGAACACGAGGGCCCATTTGATGTATGGCAACCCCTCCCCCCCGACGGTGACAAGGTGGTCAACGTTCGATGACTTTGAGGCCGTTCGAGTGACGGAGTTTGACGACTTCAAGACTCGTGCGACGACCAAAAGTCTTTTGAGGATGCAAGTAATAGGGATAGACTAGAAATAACCCGCTTGTGTTGTCGTGTAGTTTATTTTCCCAGGGTTAATTTACTACCTACGTGCATGTTGGTTTTTGAAATGATATGCATGTTTTATGTGCTCTTATGTGAGATGGGTTATTCTCCCGTTTGATAAATACTAAGTGGATAAAGGAATTGGACTACTGCCTTCTATCATGCTCGAGATGTCTAGCATTGGGGAATTTTGTGATTTGTTTCGAGTAAGTTGGCGTAGTATATCATGCCCCAATGTTCGCATCTCGGGTGCGTCTTGGACGCCGCTCGTCATACCAGTCCGCCCCCCGCGAAGCATATGGCAGCAAGGGGCGGTACATTCTATGCCATTTGAGCATAGGTTGATAGGTCACACTTAGGCAGTTATACCCATAAGCAGGGTTAGTCGTGAGGGTCAAATGACTGAGACAAAGATAGTTGGACTCTTATTCAATAAGTTCACTTTTGACGTAACTTCGATAAGATTAGATGAGCCAAATATTGCGTTAAAGGCTGAGGCAAGTCTAGTCGAGTCGGGAACATCAACTCCATGAAACTTTCAACGATGTTTCCGAAACTCTTCTCGGGAGGATAGATTTTCGAGAAAAATAGTGGGAGTCAAACGCAATGGAAAGTCCTTGTTCACGCTTGATAAATGATAAGATAAGCCAAATTAGATCTTTATTTTCTGCAGCTTTACGTTTCTTTCTATTTACTACGATGACGAAAATTATTACTATGCTACTTGAGAGAAACTATTTGGTGGGACCAAACTACGTGGACTGGCTCCGTAACCTGAGGATAGTCCTAGGTATGGAGTCGTTAACTTATGTCCTCGATTCTCCCGTACCGCAAGTCACAGGGGCTGATGCGAGTGACGAAGACCAAGTGGTAGATAGATGAGCTAAAGGTCAAGGGCTATATACTTCTTTCCATGAGCAATGAGTTGCAGCGAACTCACTCGGAAATGGAAGTGGGCACCATTTTGTTTCATTTGAACGAGCTTTTTCGCAAACATTCCAGGAGTGCTCCCTATTCCCTGACGGAGCAACTGTTGCATTGCAAAATGGCTGAGGGTAGTGATGTCGGAGCGCATGTGCTCAAGATGATCGATTGGATCAATGACTCGAGGCACTGGACTTTATCATGGATAACGAGCTCCATAACGATCTCCTACTTCAGTCGCTCCCACCTTCCTTCAATTCGTTCATTGTGAACTTTAATCTGAACAAGGCCGAGATGACATTGACTGGGTTGATGAACCTGTTGTCGGCGGTGCAGACTCAGATGAAGATGGTGAAAGGAAAGGAAGTTGTTCTTGTCACGAGTGCTAAGACTCGAGGATCGAGTAAAAAGAAAAAGTCGGACAAGCCCACTAAGCCCAAACGCCGAATTTCACAAAGCAAGACCAAGAAGAATGTGTTCAAAGGTACCAAGCCGACGGACAAGTGCTTCACTGCAATGAGCATGGCCATCGGAAGCGCGATTGTCCAAAGCTAACCGCTTCAGGTAAAGAACTTCACGTTTTAGAAACAAATTGTTCTATGACAGTATATTCCGCTTCGTCGATCTTAGACTCGGGAGCTAGTGCTCACATCTGTATTTTGAACCAGGGTCTGGAACGAAGTAGGAAGCTGGCGGACTGAGAGATCATGATCAACGTAGGAAGCGGACATACTTTACTGGCGACCCACATTGGATCAAAAACTCTCGTTTTATCTACTGGACATAGTTTACTGCTTTTCGATTGTTTAGTTTTTCCTAAGGGGTTTAGTTTCTATTCCCGTTTTGAGTGGAAATAGTTACGTGCTCCTTTTTAGTAATATATGCAATATTTATTTTGGAAAAATTGCGTCGGAAATGCAAGTTTACTAAATGGATTGTATTATCTAAATGTCAAAGATAAAACAAAAACTGTTAATGCAATCACCAACAAACGAAAATTGGAGTCGAACTCGATACTGCTGTGGCATCTTCGACTCGGTCATGCTGGAGAACAGAAGATTCTTGAGTTGGAGAAAACCGGCGTTATAAAGCCGCTTGAGTCTGATCCCTGTCCGACTTGTGAATCTTGTATCCTTGGAAAGATGACCAAGTCGCCCTTCACAGGGACTTTTATGAGAGCCACAGTTGATCCACACGGATGTTTTCGGACCGTTCGGGGTGGCAGCTCGCGGTAACTTCTATTATTTCGTTATCTTCACTGATGATCACTCTCGCTTTGACATGGTATATCTCATGAAGCACAAGTCTGATACTTTTGAATGGTTCAAAGAGTACAAGGCTTCGGTAGAAAATCAGACTGGAAAGAGCATTAAAGCCCTTCGATCAGATCGAGGCGGCGAGTACATGAGCCTCGAGTTTGATGATATCCTTGAAAGAGAACGGGATCATTTCACAGATGACACCGCCCGAAACACCGCAGTTGAACGGTGTGTCCGAACGCAGAAATTGAACTCTATTGGATAAGTTTCGATCTATGCTGAGCTATACAAACCTGCCCATAGCGTTGTGGGGTCATCCCCGTTGACAGCAACACACATTCTGAATAGACGTCATACAAATTCTGTCGATCGTATCCCGTATCAGATATGGACAGGAAAAAAACCGAGCTTGAATCACATTAGAATTTGGGGTTGCCCCGCATTTGTGAAAAAGCTCAAGACATTGGAATCGAAGGCTATGAAATGACGTTTTGTCGGTTACCCAGACGATTCCATGGGATACCGTTTTTACTTCCACGACGATTAGAGAATCGTCATAGCCATTCAGGCTCACTTTCTCGAAGAAGAGTTCGTTCGAGAAGGTGGAGCGGGTCGCGAAGTAACTCTTGGAGAGTCGTCAGATGCGCTTTCACAGACTCCAGTGTCGGATGACACCGTAGGCAGTCTGAGATGCAACCTGAGTTGCACAGGTCAGGTAGAGTATCTCGCCAGCCTGAGAGATACAGGATGGTCCATGTCGAGCACGAGGTTGTTGCGATTGGAAGGGAACGTCGGAGACGATCCCATTACATATGACCAGGTTATCAGGGATAAAGATTCGGAGAAGTGGCTTATAGCTATACAAGCCGAAATGGATTCCATGTAATAAAACCAAGCTCTAGTAGACCTCCCAGATGGTTTTAGACCCATTGGGTGTAAATGGGTCTACAAGGAAAAGATTGGATCTGACGGATTGGCTGACACATACAAAGCTAGGCTTGTGGCGAAAGGGTACAACCAAAAAGAGGGAAGTGACTATGAGGAGACCTTTCCGCCTGTCACTATGATGAAGTCCATTCGAACATTGCTTGCGATAGCTGCGCACTATGACTCTGAGATTTGGCAGATGAATGTGAAAACTGTGTTCAATGGATACCTCGAGGAGGAAATACATATGGAGCAGCCTAAGGGTTTTACATCGCAAGGAGATGCTCAGAAAGTGTGCAAACGGAACAAGTCCATTTATGGAGTGAAACAAGCTTCCAAAAGCTGTAATCTTCCGTTCGATGAAGTGGTCAAGGGCCACGGATTCTTAAAGAACGAAGACGAACCTTGCGTCTACAAGAAAAATAGTGGGAGCAAAATATCTTTCCTCGTATTGTATGTGGATGACATCCTATTAAGGAAATGATATTGGAATGCTCTCGATGGTGAAAGCATGGCATTCGACCGAATTTTCCACGAAAGATTTGGGAGAAGCTACGTACATCTTTGGGATTTGCCATTACTTAGGGAAGGTCCTGAAGCGATTTAATATGGACACTCTAGGAAAGGGTTCCTGCCTATGCGACATGGGATTCACCTTTCCAAGGCTTTGAGCCCTCAAAGTGAGTTCGAGCAGCAAGATATGACATTGAAGGTGCGATTTCACACAGTGAAGGTGCGATTTCACACAGTGAGTGCGTTTTTCAAATTTTGTTGGCGCGGGCTCTTGGATTGATCGGCCACCACTGTTTCCGGCCACACCAAACGACTGGTGGTTGGGATTGCGATTGGAGACGGCGAGTTTGGGGGGTTCTCGGGGCTGCTATACCTAGGGTTAGGGTTTCGCGAGAACAGAATCGGATGGTGATCGGCATGATGGCGCTGAATCTGTGGCCCGGGTGGCACCGGCGCTACCGAATCTTGAACAGCTGGCTGCGTCTTACCCTGCGTTTAGGGCATGCTTTGACATTGATCGTTTTAGTGGGCTGATGGGTCATATTCAGGGACTATAGGGGACGGCTGCTGATGACTCTCAGTGGGGACCTGTTATGGCGGCGACAGCGACTTCTGGGGCACTTCCATCGGAGTCGGGATTACAGGCCAATAGCAGGCTTGGAGATATCGTCGTCCAGGGGTTTTTACGGCATAGGCCGCGCGCAAATCGGCCTTACAGGCCTGGAACTCCGCCACCTAAAGGTATTCTGCGCTCAAGGGTGGTGCGCCGGATGGAATTAGCTGCGGTGGTTGCTGACGAGGGTCTTGACGCGGATCTGATCGTTGAGGAAGATGAAGCAGGTGGCACGCGGAGGTGGTATCGGGGCATCGGCGACCTAGGTTTCGCTTTGAAAATTTTCTTACCAAGGAGCGAGATTTCTTGGGTCATGTACGGCGCGTATGGGATATTCCTATGGCGGGGTTCCCCATGTTTGTTCTGATTCAGAGGCTGAAGCTACTTAAACATATATTTTCGCCGATGCGGCGTAACAAAGGGGACCTAGCTGCTAATGTTGCTGATGCGCAACGCTTTCTGGGGATGGTACAGGAGTTCGCGGCGAGATATCCCTTGAAGGGCGGTTCCACGATCTTGAGCGGCATTGTCGACTTCTTTATGCTAAGGCTATCGAGATTGAGCATACATCGCTGTCCCAGAGGGCAAAGCTGGCTTGGCTTAAAGATGGTGATCAGTGTTCGTCATATTTCTTCAGGGGAGTCGCTATGCGTCGAGCGACTAATCGTATCGTTTCGCTGGAGAGCCCAACGGGTGATCTTCTGGATACGCCAGAGGCGGTGGAGGGGGGGCTTTTGGGGTTCTACAAGGTTTACTCGGTCAGTCATTGAGGTCTACGCCTGTTGAGAGGGCTGAGGTGCAAGGGGCCGTCAAGCGCACGCTTTCCCCCGTGGTGGCGCTGGAGATGATCCGCCCAGTTGAAGGTGTGGAGGTGAGGCAGGCGCTGTTTTCCATGGGGGATGAAAAGGCGCCTGGTCCGAATGGCTTTTTTTTTGGAATAATTCCGTGTGTATAGAGAAATGGGTAAATGTACACGAATGAGTGAGCGTCGAAACTCACAGTGCAACCAGTAACAGGCTACTGGATAAACAACCAACTAGGAAATACCGGACCACTATACAAAAGTCTACCATGCTACACGCCAAAGGCGTCGTATGGCAGCCTTTTGAAGTTCATGCTTTACGGCTGCATTTTTCAAAGCATCGTGGGAGATTGTGGGGCCGGACGTGATCAGGGCGGTACAGGATTTCTTCTCTACGGGCCGCCTGGCGGCCGTCGGATTTTCGGCCAATCTCATGCTGCGACGTCCTTTATAAGGTCGTCTCGAAGATTCTGGCTAATCGGCTAAAGCCAGTGCTTAGAGGTCTCGTGCATACATCACAGACGGCCTTTGTCCCTGGAAGGCGCATCAGTGACAACATCTGATGGCTCAGGAGCTTTGCCTGGGCTATACGAGTAAGGGTCGTCCACCTCGAGCTATGCTCAAGGTAGACTTGGCTAAGGCACTCGACAAGGTCGAGTGGACTTTCTTATTGGCTACGCTTCAGGCTATGGGCTTTCACACGACTTATAGGGTGTATACGGAGCTGCTTGACGATGCCAACTTACTCCCTCAACCTTAATGGGTCTTCGACGGGTTTTCGCTGGTAAGAGAGGCATACGGCAGGGTGACCCTATCTCGCCCTATCTTTTCACGCTTGTCATGGAGGTACTTCAGGGCCTCGTCGAGACTCGCATTCAGACGGAGCCCAGATTTCAATATCATTGGCGCTACGAGACTATGTCACTTCCCATGTTGGTGTTTGCGGATGATCTCCTACTGTTTTGCCATGCAGATGTTGTTTCTGTAGGAGTGCTGAAGGACGCTTTGTTGACCTTCTCTGAGCTGTCTGGCTACATCCAAATCCAACTAAGAGAGAACTCTTCCTTTCACGGAGGGCGGAGGGCCTAAAGGCTCAATTACTGGCCTTGATGGGTTTTCGTGAGGGTCATCTTCGTGTTTGCTATTTGGGGGTACCACTGATCGCCTCTAGGCTCTCGATTCGTGACTGTGATCCGCTTCTGAGGCGTGTTGATGCGCGCTTGGGTTCGTGGCTGAATCAGTCCCTGTCTTATGCAGGCAAGGTGCAGCTGATAAAGTCTGTACAGCAAGCACTACACGTGTACTGGTCTGGGGTGTTTCTGCTGCCCAAGGGTGTTGTGCGTGCGGTGGAGTCGCGATTTCGCCAGTTTTTATGGGGAGGCACCTCGGCCAAGGTTGCTTGGGAGGATGTCTGTCTTCCAGTTTCTGAGGGGGGATTGGGTCTGCGTTCGATTGCTACTGATAACAAGTCATTCCTTGTGCAGCTACTTGGAGGGTGATTGCTCGGGTGCGAGACTCGATTTGGGTTGAATGGTTGTATCAGACGCGTCTGCATGCACGTTCACTTTGGACGGTCACCACCTCGGCCAGCACTGCATGGAGCTAGAGGAAGCTGATGCTATTACGACCGGTTATCCTACCGCTTATTTCTTTCATGATTGGTGACGGAGCATCATTATTGTTATGGGAGGACCCGTGGATGCGAGATGTGCCACTCCGTGAACGCTACAGAAGAGGGCCTCTTGCGATGGGTCTGCCATTGGGGACTCTCTTGAGCTCAGTTATTAATGATCAAGGATGGAATTGGCCTGGACGCTCGGCGGCCGAGTACATTGAGTTTAGTCGTCACCTTCCAAAGGTACATCCGACTTTGCCGGATGGGGTCCGATGGAATGGAGCGTCTGATGGCCGGCCTACTGCAAAGTTCGTACGGGAGGCGTTGCGTCATCGTCGATCTATTGTCCCTTGGGCGGTTTTATTTTGGGGGCCCGCCCCGAGTTCCTCGCCATGAGTTCATTCTATGGCTGGGCATTCGGGATCGGTTATCGACTAGAGATAAGCCTTGGGTGGCACAGCAAGCTGGGACCCCTGCCTGTGTCCTTTGTGATGCGCTCCACTTCGAGTTGGTTCAGCACGTATTTTTTGAGTGTGGGTTTTCGCGCCAAGGTGTTTGGCTTCTGAGGCGGAGGATCCGATGGGTCTGGCCGTACACGGACTGGCAAGACGGCATCATCTGGGCTTCGTTGCGATGGCGTAGCACCTTATACCGGCTGCTTATCGACATGTCCTGGCCTCACTGGTGTACCATATCTGGCAGGCACGTAACAAGCGCTGGAAGGAGGGGACTGTCACGTCCCCGGAAAGTCTTGTTGCGACGGTTCTCAACCTGGTTTGCATGCGATTACTGGGGACATCCCCCAGATTTGACTTACAAAGAGCCGCTATACGATGCCTCTGGCGTGTAGCTTGGTAGGATTGGAATCATTTATTGTTTATTGTTCATTGTCTTGGTGGTGTTAGCCAGTAGCATGTTACTGGGTTTGTGCGTGAGGCATTCCTCACTCATCTGTACATTTCACACTTATGTATATACACGGAACCTATTCCAAAAAAAAAGATATGAATGGAATCAGTGGGTAGTTTGATGTACGCGATGCTTTGCACGCAACTTGACTTGGCGGTCGCCATCCTTCAGCCAAGCAAGCTTAGCCCGTTGTTACAATGCAGTGTGCTCCATCTCCACAGCCTTGGCATAAGGCGTACGGCACAACCGCTCAAGCTCGAAGAATAGGCCCTCCTGTGGAAAGCGTGCCGAGAACTCCTGTGCAAGATCAAGGAATCCCTTCGCCTCGATAACATTCGTAGCTAAATCCCCCTTCGCTTTCCTCATCCGTTGAAATATCGGTTTCAACATCTTCAAGCGTTGCGTAACAGCAAACATTGGAAACCCATAGATCGGTATGATCCAAATGCGCTTAACCTGCTCCAAAAAGGCCTCGTCCTTCGTCAAGAAATTCTCAAATCTAAAGGTCACCTTATGTTGTCGCGGCGTAACAGCGCCCAAGAGAATAGGCGAGTGATCTGACGATGATAGAAGAGCACATCTACAGAACGAGTCACGAAAGCAAGCAAACCACTGGGGATTTCCCACCATACGATCTAGCCGTTTCCAAATCCCCGCCTCATTCCTCTGCTGGTTGTACCACGTGAACATTTGGCCCGTCGTATGAATCGTCGTAAGATCCGCACCTAACAAGCAAGCTTGAAACTCCTCCATATCTTGCCTAGCTGGAGCTCCCCCCGTCCCTCAGCCGTATGCAATATAGCATTAAAGTCCCCCAGGACCATCCATGCATCCGCCACACGCCTTTGGGACATAGTAATCAGTTCTTCCCACAAAAGAAGTCGTTCCTCCCTCCTGGTCTTCCCATACACAAAGGAGACAAACATTGTCTCTTTAGTCCCCATTGTGACCACACGACAGTGAACCGCCTGATTCGAGAATTCAAGAATATCTACTGTCAAAATCGACGGGTCCCACCCAACCCAAATCCGTGTAGCTGGACCCTCAGTGTAGTCGAAGAACCAGCTCCATCGAGATCTAATGCCACTCGAAATAAACCCCGCGTTAGACTCAGCCACACGTGTTTCCAGAAGTCCAATCAGACTCACTTGCTCCTGCACTATCAAATCCCCCACCGCCCTCCTGTGGTCTTGTTTATTAAGACCACGTACATTCCATGCTCCCAACGCTATGAATGCACCCCATCATGGGCTACATTATCTTTAGGGCCCGATTGAGATAGTATAGTATCAGTCACATCATTCAAATCACATAGGACTTGAAAACGATTACTCCCCTCATCAGTAGGTGCTCGAATGGGACCCAACCGTCGCAGCACCTCTGGCGACGCGAAGCGCTCGCCTCCCCTGGCAGCGTTCCCCATGAAGAGGCTCAAAATGAGAATCAGTAGTCCATGGAGGCATCATGATGGCCTTTCCTTTCGCCCCTATCTGTCGCCACTCCTCATGCACTCTTCCGCCCATATTCACATGCATATGCCCCGCGCCACTCCTTGTCATGCGAGCCTGACGACCCAAATGATTCGTATGATTTCGTTGCCTATTCGACCGTAAGCGAGCCTCCACCTATCGCCGTTCTCCAACCATCGTCCGTTGCACCTGTCTCTGTTGTGCATCCGATCCCTCAGCCTTCCCCAATCTCTTAGGGCATTGCGCCTCCCTATGGCCCCAAGACGCACATGTCGAACACTGTGAAGGGCGCCAATCGTACTCAACGCGTATAGGTACAAGTTCGTCGGGTTCGCCATCCGATGGCAGACGAACGTTAAACGCTTCCACAAATGGGTCAGCCAGCGTCTTCATGATGCAGATGCGGGCATAATCAATTCTCTCCCTTCTCGTCGTAACACCATCCGCATACAACGGGCGGCCCACCATGCTGGCCACGACCCCAAGGCCTTGTTGCGTCGAAAGCTCGCCTGGGACATTCCATAGTTTCACCCATAAAGGAATCTCAACAACCTCCTTCCTTTCAAAGGACATCCTAGGTTTCCACGGCTCCAAAAATAAGGGCTGCCCTTGCATCATCCAAGGGCCCCCTTCCGAAATTTCGACGCATGCCGCCTCCGACTCAAACCGAAACATAAAGAAACCATTAGTGGTGGAGCGACCTCCGTCAACCCCCGCCATATCGAACGTAGATAGCGCTCGACGAAGGGGAAATACGGCTTCTTTCCCAAAAAGTATCCCACCAGTGTGTGCTTCCAACGCGCCACTCCACTTCGTGCCACCTCTCGCGATGGCCTTGCCTCGCCAACACCTTCAACGATAGACGGCGGCGTGTATGCTAACTTCATTCCACGCCTTTCAGACACAGGCCTATTTTGCCGTTCCAATCCCGAAACGGCTGCCAAGTAAGGAGGTGTAGTGCAGTCTGTGGCATTGGCCCAAGGCGGCTGGGCCCTTTCAGTGGAGCCTATCACGGCCCAACCCATCATCATTCGGCACAGCTCGTGAGAGGACCTAATAATTCCCGACCCAACTGCTGGGGCGGCCCATCAGGGGTCATCAACCCCATCACCGATGTGAGCAGCCCCATCATCGACGTCGCAGGTGGTGGTGGGCTCACTAGAGACGGCATAGTCGACGGCTGCTCCATAGTAGTTGTGACCGCCAGCTGCCGCGATTGGTCTGAATTAGCCGTGCATCATTCTCAACCAAGTTCCCCCGACGGTGGTTCTCAACAGTTATTTCCTCGTCCACAAGGTCGTCGTCCTCAGATCTGCCCATGTCGATACCTCACCTCGCTGAGATCGGCGGAGTAAGCGCGGATTATGACAAAGAATCCCCTTGATCGGCACAGGCCCTCCACCAGTCCGTATAGCTGAATTATTCAGAACCATAGGCGCAATCCGAGCCCCACCCATTGCAGCATCGTTCCCGCTTCTGGCCGCAATCCGTACCCCACCACCATGGGCCACATAATCAGAGCCATGACCTTTATTCCGATTAATCAATTCGTTGAAGCGCACCCCATCAAAGCACGATGCAAAATCAGGATAAGCAGCGCACAGCGCGGCCAGATCTGGCATCGCCGGACGTTCCGTAGCCACCTCATGATTGACGATCTGTGCGCGCTCCATGTCAGCCGCCGGACGATCGCAGATGAGATCACCACTCACCACCATCGTTGATGCCCTCAGCCCCACTTGACTCGCCGTCCCTGGCATCGCCGTGACCCCCTAGGGCCGTTGCCAACGCTCCATCCGATTCAAATGGCATCGCCGTGACCCCCCTAGCCCAAAATTTCTGTCAAAAAAGGCAGAATCAGCCCCCAAAATTCCGTCAAAAACACAGTACTCTCCCTAATTATCCCTCCCTCGCGATTCAGATAACACAGCGATGGTTTGGACGATCACAAGGCAAATCAGATAAAAGCACTTCACGAACTTCTATGATAGTTACCTCAGTAATCATGGTAGTAGCGTCCTCTGGGAAAGCGTGCGCGTCACCCCTCTCGCACATCAGCAATACTAATCAGCGATGAATGCACCGATTGGCCCAATAATCCCTTGTAGAACCCGATCAGCTCACCCTCCACCTGCTCAGGCTCTTCAAGAAGATCGCCATTTGCCGTCTCAAGGGACCAAATGCAGTTTGCTCATTGCATGGCCAGCCTACGAAAGAAATAGGACGAGCACTGGTCCCCATCCTTTAGCCAAGCCAGCTTGGCCCGCTGTGCCAGTGCAGAATGCTCAACCTCCACTGCCTTAGTATATAGCACTCTACATAGCCGCTCCAAGTTGTAGAAGGCGACCTCCCTGGGATATCGTGATGCGAAGTCCTGAGCAAGATCAAGAAATTGTTTCGCCTCTGTAACATTCGCCGTCAAGTCTCCCTTCTGTCGTCGCAACCTCTGCAGGGCCGGTTTCAACATCTTGAGCCGTCTCACCAAAGCGAACATAGGGAACCATGCATAGGAACGTTCCAGACATTCTGGACAATGCCCAAGAATGCCGGGTCCTTTGTCAAGTTGTCAAATCAATATGTCGCCTTATGCTGTCGCATACGTGTAGCTCCAACAGCACAGGGGAGTGATCAGAGGTGGCGGGCAGGCCACACCTACAAAGTGAGTCCGTGAACCGGGCGAACCATTGGGGTTTCCCAGTATACGATCAAGTCGGCGCCAAACCCAGGCCTCAGCCCGCTGCTTGTTGTACCATGTGAATACTTGACCCATCGTAGGTAATGTCAACAAGTCAGCACTCACCAGATACGCCTGAAAATCCTCCATATCATGCCTAGAGGGCGAGCCCCCGCGACCCTCAGACGAGTGCAAAATAGCATTGAAATCCCCCATAATGACCCACACATCCGCCACTCGCTCCGCTGACACACTAATCAGCTCATCCCATAATGGCAGTCGCTCCTCCCTCCTGGACTTCCCGTAGGCGAAGGACACGAAAACTGTCTCCCTCGAAATTGCCGACTCCACACGACAATGAATAGCCTGAGTTAGACCCAAGGATAACCACCGTAAAAACAGATGGATCCCAGCCCACCCAAATACGCGACGCTGGTCCATTAGCATAATCGAAAAACCAATGCCAATGAGCTCGAATGCCATTCGAAATGAAGGTAGCACTAGGCTCCGCAACTCTCGTCTCTATCAACCCAATCATATATAATCCCTCTCGCGTAATCAACTCCCCCAGCGCCCTTCTGTGGTCTTGTTTATTAAGACCACACACGTTCCACGATCCCACCGCTAACATAAAGGCACCCCGTTGCGGGCTGCATCTACTTTAGGGCCCGTTTTAAAGGTGTGATCATTGACTTCAGGCATGTCCCGAAGTAGCGCAAATCGATTATGCTCGCCATCCACCGTGATCGATCCTCCATCAGGTGGCTGTGACGTGCTCCCAGAGTCCCCGGCCCAACACCGATAGACTGTTTCCCTCATCATCAGCCGCGACTTACCAGCACTGCCTTACCCTTGGCCCCCACCTGCCGCCATTCATCTTGTGGTCTATCAAGGGCCCTTCGTTGCCCTCCGTCCCTATCCGTCACTCGACTCCCGTTACGATGCCTGTCCTTATTGGCACCCCTCGAACCTTGTCGAGTCTGAGTTCGTGGCAACCCCATCGGGCGAAGCTGGTCCCCAGACCTTTCCCCATGTTTGTCCTCGGTGGAAGGCCGCCGAGGGGGCCCGTCGAGGTGCTCGGTCGTTGAGGGCAGTGGGCTGCCCCATGTGCCCACGAGGTACAATGAGGACACTTAGATGGCTTCCACTCGTACTCTATCCGTATTGGTACAGTCACATCTTCCTCCCCATCCTCTCCTTGAAGGATAACCTCAAAAGAATCAGCAAATGGCTCAGCTAGCGGTTTCATGATGCAAATACGGGCATAGTCAATACGCTCCCCAGTAGCCGTGATGCTGTCCGCATACGACGGACGACCAACCGCACTTGCTACAAGCCCAAAGCTTTCTTGCGTACAAAGCTCACACGGAACATTCCATAGCTTAACCACAATGGTAACTCAACCACCTCTTTTTGCTCAAACGACATGCGGGGACGCCAAGGTTCCAGGAATAAAGGTTGGCTTGGCATGAGCCATGGGCCCCCCTCTAAGACCGTCGTCCTGGCTTCCACCGATTCAAATCGAAACAAAAAGAAGCCATTTGTTGTAGTTCGTATCTCCACGAGGCCCTTCCAAAAGGATCTGAAATGCCGCTCGACAAAGGGAAAGTAAGGTTTCCGTCCAAGGAAATAGCCCACCAGAGTATTCTTCCATCGATCACATCCTCAGCGTGCCACCTCCAGCGGTGCGCGCACCCTAGCCACCCCGTTAACGACGGTCGGGGCCGTATATGAGAGGGCCATAGTTTTCGTCGGTTCAGTTTTCTGCCCTCCCTTGGACGGCGGCCATAAACGACACAGCCTTGGCCTGCCCATCTGCCACCTTCAACCCGGGTCCAATGCGCGAGAACACCGAGCCGCGTCGCGGAAGCACTTTCCCATAACCTGTACTGCCATCAACTTATGCTTCTCAGTCCCATCATCAGCTTTGTCAGTTGATCCCCCCATACTCGACTCCTGATGGGCCGCCGTCGATCGGGACTGCACATGCGGAGGAGCCATTCTGTTTGCCATGTTAAGGTCCGTGGAAACCCTAGGTGGTGATATCGCACTCCCCATAATCGGATCTATGTCAGCCCCGATTGCCTCGTCGACTTCCTCCTCTGCCCACACCTTCTCCAACACCCTTTTATCTGGCGGCGGGGTGCCCGCCGTCCCACGGCGATCGTCCCTCAGCACGTGGATTTCACACGGTGTTTCCCGGCACCATAAAATTCCCCAACTCCTAGTCGGATGCTTCAACGATGCACGATGATCAAGACCTTGGCGCTCAGCGCCTCTCTCGCCACCCCCGCACAATCCGGCCGGAACGATGACACCTTAGCAAGTGTGCCATCAGATTCACGCGGCCCACGAACACGGCCCGATAAAGCCCTAAATTTCTCGGCGTCGAAAGCTGTTACAAACGCCGGATAAGCCGCCGTCAGAGCTTCAAGATTTGGCATATGCAGTATCGGTGAGCCCATCCGCCAGACCCCGAGAATCTGCCCTCTGAGACGATGGTCCCATGTGCCGATTCATCCCTATCCCATCCATGGCCGTCGTAGTCAGAGGAACCATCCCTGACGTGCTCGCCGGGGTAAGATGCTCGGCGCGCCGTCAGATTCAGACGTCATGGCTAATCACGCAAAACCTAAGTCGCCCCAATACACAATGAAACGACCCCTTCCCTACGCTAAGAGGATGCGTAAGAGGTCACTGATCATCGGCCGGCAGATGTGGCAAGCCGGTGACGGGCGGCGATCAGCCGTGAAACCCACCAAGAATTTCAAATTTTCGAAAAAAATGCTCTATTCTCTCTCTAGGGTTTTTTAACTCACGTTGTGAGAGGATTCTATTTCTTAGACGTCTTTGAACACAATTTTCTCTTTTTCCATGCAAGGTCTGTCACAGGTCGGCGAGCAGGACATGCACATGATTATGGCAATCGATGAGTGTAGGGAGGAGGTCGACGATCCCATCATAGCCATCGACGAGAGCAGCGATGAAGACAAGGAAAAGCTCAGTCGAGGAGCCACCGGTCCTGGAATTGAATTCGCTGCCCGACCACCTCGAATACGTGTTTCTAGGCAGCAACAGAGGGCTAGCAGTCATCATCTCATCGAGCCTCGATGATGGACAGAAGGGACAGCTCTTGGACGTGTTGAAGGCACACAAAAAGGCCTTGGTGTGGAAGATATCAGACATAAGAGGTATCAACCCGAGCTACTGTGTGCACAAGATCCTCATGGAGGACGATTTCAAGCCGATCGCTCAATGTCAAAGGCGCCTCAATCCCAATATGAAGGACATCGTTAAGAGGAGGTGATCAGGTTGCTAGACGCGGGGATGATCTATCCCATTTCAGACAGTGCATTGGTCTAACACGATCCAAGTGGTCCAAAAGAAGGGAGGCATGACGGTCGTCACTAACAACAAGAACGAGTTGATTGCGACGAGGACCGTGACTGGGTGGCGCGTTTGTATCGATTGCAGGAAGTTGAATGACGCCACGCGAAAGGACTATTTTCGCCTACCTTTTATTGATCAGATGTTAGAAAGTTAGCCGATCACTCATTTTATTACTTTCTTGATGGTTTGTTAGAATATCTGCAGATCCCTATAGCGCCAGAGGACCAGGAGAAGACCACCTTCAGTTGCCCGTTCGGGACGTTCGCGTACCGAAGGATGCCATTCGGTCTTTGCAATTGCCCCAGTCACCTTCCAGCGATGCATGATGGCCATATTCGATGAACTGGTAGGTGATGTAATGGAGGTATTTACGGACGATTTTTCTGTGTTTGGTTCGTCGTTTGAGGTATGCTTATCTAATTTGAAGCTCGTACTCGCACGATGCGAAGAAACGAACTGGCACTTAATTGGGAAAGTGTCATTTCATGGTTCGAGAGGGCTCTGGGCCATAAGATCTCTTCTAAGGGAATCGAAGTAGACCGAGCTAAGTTAGAGACTACAGAAAAATTACCTGTCCCCTCGACGTGAGTTCGATTAGGAGTTTTCTAGGACACGTTGAGTTTTATCATAGGTTTATTGAGGATTTTTCTAAGATCGCTAGAAAAGATGCTCCATTGAATTTAATGATGAATGTCTGCACGCTTTTAATCTGCTTACGGAGCGACTTACCGCAGCACCTATTATGGTCGCGCCCCAACTGGGGGCTGCCCTTTGAACTAATGTGCGATACTAGTGATTATGCAGTTGGAGCCGTGTTAGGACAGCGCAAGGACAACCGTTTCAAGCTGATTTACTACGCGAGTAAAACGCTAGATGCAGCCCAAGCCAATTACACGACCACTGAAAAGGAGTTGTTAGCCACCGTGTTCGCCTTTGATAAATTCAGGTCATACCTTATCCTATCAAAAGTTATTGTTTTTACTGACCACTCCCGTTAAGTATTTGTTAGCAAAGCCGGATGACAAGCCCCGGCTGATCAGGTGGATCCTCCTACTTCAAGAGTTCGACATAGAGATCCGAGACGAGGAGGGTGCAGAAAATTTGACGCAACTCACCTCTCTCGACTAGAGGAGTAAAATATACCACAAGGACGGAAGGGCTATACAAGACAGATTCCCAGACGAGCATTTATACTCGATAAAGTGGTGACGATACCCCGTGGTTTCCAGATTTCGCTAACTATCTTGTTGCGAGAGTCCTATCAAAGGAGTACACTAGAAGAAATTATTTTCTGACTTGAGGTATTACTTTTGGAAGACCCGTATCTTTTCAGGCGATGCGCGGACCAGGTGATATGTCGATGCGTCTCCTTAGGCATCCTTAGGCACTGCCACAACGGACCGATCGGAGGGTATTACACAACCACAGAACCGCTCAGAAGGTGTTGGAAAGCGAATTCTACTGGCCCACGATTTTCAAGGACGCCCAAAAGTACGTTGACACTTGTGATCAGTGTCAACGCGCAGGTAGTCTCTCGAAATGCGACGAAATGCCCCAGAACTTTATTCTAGTTTGTGAGATATTTGTCGTATGGGTATAGATTTCATGGTCCATTTCCTAGCTCGTATAATAATATGTACATTCTAGTTGCTGTCGATTATGTGTCCAAGTGCGCCGAGGCGCAAGCCTTACCCACGAACGATGCTAGGGTAGTCGTTAATTTTTACGTGCACTATTTTCACGCTTTGCGGCACCTAGATGCATTATTAGCGATAGGGGTGCACATTTCTGTAACACCCAGTTTGCACGCGCACGTTAGAACTATATGGTGTTACACACAGCCTATCCATCCCGTACCACCCCCAAGCTAGCGGTCAGGTCGAGGTAGTAAATCGTGAACTGAAACGCATCTTAGAAAAGACCATGGAAGGGATCTCTCTAGAGAGTGGGCAAATAAGTTGAATGATGCACTTTGGGCTTATAGATTGGTCTCCGGGAAGGTGTGCCACCTCCCCGTAAAATCGAGCATAAGGCCTATTGGGCGATCAAGTCCTTGAATCTTGATTTAGGAGACGCCAACGGAAAGCGGCAACTCCAAATCAATGAGTTAGATGAGTGGCAGCTATCCGCTTATGATAATGCTTAAATGTATAAGGAACGCTCAAAAGCTTACCATGATAAAATATTAGGCAAAGACGAGAGTTTCAAGAAGGGGACCAAGTCCTCCTCTTTAACTCTCGACTTAGGCTCTTTCCCCGGCAAACTTAGATCACGTTGGTCGGGACTTCACTGTTACCCATTTTTTCCCTTATATACTGTTGAGATTTCAGGTATGAAGCGGGGTACTTTCAAGGTGAACGGCCACAGGTTGAAGCACTATCACGCAGGTGAGGAAGACGTGAGCGGAAAAGAAGTGCTACTATACCTGGACTTCCAGACTTGAGTGAACGAAAAGACGTCCGGCTAAAGACGGTAACGTAAGCGCTTCTTTGGGGGCAATCCAGGTATTTTCGTTTATGTTTTAGACATTAGCTTAGTAAAAAAAAGTGTTCACCGGCCTTGTCCTTAAGGACTCACGGCCGTGACGTCCCAACTCACTCACACCGTCCCTTGTCACGGCCAACGGCTTAAGCCATCACGACTGTGACAGCGAGCGAGATCGTATCGAACATTCTGCCTCAAGTCAAGGCCAGAAGCATATGCTTCACAGCCGTGACGTAACCCAGTGGCACATACTGCTTCACGTCACGGCCAGAAGCTTAAACTCACGACCCTGACACATACGGGCCAAAAAAGGAAAACAAAATTCGACAGTGTCACGGCCAGCGGCTTGTACGTCAGGACCGTGACTGGGGACAGAGACACACGCTGCCGTGTGTCGCGGCCAGAAACTTTATGCTTCATGACCGTGACACTTGCGAAATTTGGTTAAAAAGAGGGCAAAATTAGAACTCTTCAGAGAGAAGTTAGAGAGAGAAAGTGACGAAATTTTGAAATTTCATACTTCTTCACGCGATAACAGGTCGTTACTCGTACAGCTTCTATGGAGGGTGATCAGTCGAACGCCAGACTCTGTATGGGTGGATTGGTTATACAATACACGCCTCCGTCCGGGCGAGATCCATCTGGGTCGCCCCTGTTTCGGCAATACGTCATGGAGCTGGAGGAGCTTATGCAGCTGAGGTCGGTCGTCCTCCCGCTTGTCTCTTTTAGGATTGGCGATGGCTCGACGATATGGTTGTGGGAGGACCCCTGGCTGCAGGAAGCGCCACTACTGGACCGCTACCGCGAGGCCCGATAGCAATGGGGCTTCCAGTGGGGGGACCCGATTGAGTGCTGTCATAGATGCCCATGGTTGGAACTGGCCCGGGAAAGGATGACAGCCGAATACATTGACTTTAGTCGACATCTTCCATCTGCAGACCCAACCATGCGGATAGGATATTATGGAAGGGGCGACCGATGGCTGTGCATCTGCACGCTGATTAGGAAAGCACTGCGCTTTCGTCGTCAGCTGGTACCTTGGTCGGCCTTGTTTGGGGGACCTCTAAAGGTCCCGAGACATGAGATTATCCTTTGGCTGAGTATATGCTCGCTTTTCTACGAGGGATAAGCCATGGGTGGCTCATCGAGCGGGCACCCCCGCTTGTGTTCTATGCGACGTCCTTCGATATGAGACGGCTCAGCACCTGTTCTTCGCTGTCGGTTCTTCTCGCGTGTTTTTCGACTGCTTAGTGACGGATTCGACGGTGTTGGCGTATAGGATTGGCCGAGGGCGTGGGCTTCAAAGAAATGGCGGGGAACACCAATCTTAATTTCGGCGAATTACCGTCATGTTCTGGCTCTCTTGGTCTACCATATTTGGCAGGACCCGCAACAAGTGCTTGAAGGAAGTGATCATCACGACCCTGCCGTCTCAACTTCGTCGAACCCACCAAAACAACACATTCTACATAACTCGATTAAGATCACAAGGTATGATTTTTACCCTATTTAGTTCGAATTGGGACGCGATACGGATACGTTGCATTATCGCGGCGCGGTCGCGGGCGATACGCAATTTTTGTAAAAAAATTGTAAAAAAATATATAAGCTTATTTACAATTTGAGCTTATTTACAATTTGATTAGATACATTTATATAAATTAAGAAATTAAAAGTTTTTGATTTTTTATAATGAAGATTAAAATATGAAGCTAAAATAAAAAAGATAGCAAGAAGTGACGTACTTAATGCAAGTTTAGAAAATTAGTATATTGATTTTGTTAAAAATATATTGTATTAAAAGATGTAATAAATAAAAAGGTTAATTTTTTCCTTAAAATCAAAAGCAGAAACAATTTGCAATAAATAATATTTATAAGCTAATTAAAATTGGGTTGTATTTTTAAATGTTTATATTATTAAATATAGGCCCAAGAAGCCCAATTATCATTGTAACCCTAGATTTTTTTGATTGCTCGTCTCATCGTCGTCTTCATCATCTTCATCACACAACAGCCAGAACAGAAATTCGTCCGTTCTTGAGGATATATTGGCCGTTAAGCCGAGATATCGACCGCGACAGTCAGACTCAGCCGAGATCTCACCGCCCCACCGAGATCTGCCCCGCGTCAGATCCGAAACCGCACCAATCAGTGTCTATGGCGCGGGGAGGGCCGATCCCTGCTCCGTTCGGCAGCGCTGGCCGCAATATCGCCGCGACGGCGAACCATGGTGAAAAGTAAGTTATGGTTCTTGATAAATATCCTAAGTTAACGAAGCATGGGTGATGGGACATTTATAAATGTGGATTCCCTCAATTTAAGGGACTTTGCTCCCCAAAAATGGGTTTTGGGCCTATGTTCAATTCTAACCCAAATATTGTTATAGGCCAATATTCTTATCTATTCATTATTTGGGCCAAGGTAATGATTAATTTGGGCCATATTATTTATCGCTTTCTCCTCATTTAACTTCTATTAATTTGGGCCAAGTTGTAATTCATTTGGGCCTTAGTAAATTTTATTTGGAGTCTACTATTTAATTTAATATAGATTATTTATTGATATTTTCCACGGAATTGGGTCGAGATTATTTGGGTCGAATGTTAATTGGCCAGGTTCCTTGTTCGGCATTTAATCTGTTCGAATACCAACTTCATCATCCGTCTTGTACAAAATACGTTACATCATAATCCATGTATGTTAAATTACGGGAATTACAGGGGCTTTGTGTAATACCCGGGTCCCGTGCGTAAGTTGGCCAATAAATTTGCATGCATATTATGTGGCTATATGATTTAATGTTTAGTATTTATTTAATTTCGTGCCTACATGATACTTAATATTATTTGGAAATTAGATATTGAGTTTGAGGAATTTTGAAATTAGGTTGTGTGGGTAAGATATTTCGAAATATGATAATTTAGAAATTTAGGGTTTCTTTTGGATAAATTTCGAAACAAATGAATAAGGAGAAGTTCGAAATTAGTGGTTAAGGAGAATTTCAAAATCTAGATGATGATTTTGGAATTTTATAGAAGAAGTTCGAAATTTGATGAAGTTGGAAACAAGGAAAATTTCGAACTATCCTTCGAAATTTTTTCAAAGCATATGTTTCGATATCTTCTAATAGGGATTTCGAAATTATTAGTAACATATGTAATATTAAATAATGACTAATATAAGGTTTAAAGATTTGGTAAACGTCTTCATCATTGAACTTACTACAAGATTAACAATGGGATGAGTCCAAACATTCCAAACAAAAAGGGAAAGCAGAAAACAACTTAAAGATTTAAGTAATAATAATAATTGGAATCTTTGAGATAACAACATAGAAAGAAAGGGAAATCACTGTAGAATATAATAGAACTTCTTGCGTGATTAAAGATGAGATTAGGTTAAAGTTCTTTGGCATTTACTTATTATTGAATTCAAGTTGATAAATTAACATAGAAAGAAAAAAAAAGAGTTATTAGGAGACAAGAAAACGTTTAGGAAGGAGGTGAAGAACACAACTTGTAACCATAACGCAACTTGGATTTGTTAAGGTTTCTTGCTTAAATTTTTGTATTTCTAGTTAGGTTTTGGTTTATCTAAGAGTTATTAAGCTTGAAAATCACGTAAGCTTATGTTCTTTAGGGTTTTGGAGTTTTGAAAAGAATGAACACCATTTAAAGTGAATATGATATTTAAGGTGTTCTTGATAGATAAGGTTTTGATCGAAAGATTTTGAGAGTTTAGGAAGAAATAGTGTTTATGATTTTGAAATATTAGGGTTTGTTTAGTTTCGAAATGGGAATAGGGTTACTTAAGAATGTCGAAATGAAGTTGGAAATGGAATCTCGAAATAAGTTGGTGGAGTTGGAAATTATATGTCGAAATCTTAGTAATTGAATTGTTAAGTCGAGATTTATGAAGATGTTGAATTGAATTTTAATCTCGATATGGGTTAGGTGAAGTTGTTTGGTAGTTTCGAAGTTAATGAGAATGTCGACATAAGATATTGAGATTATTATGAAATGTTGAGTGTTATTAGGGAAATGTCGAAATCTATCCAACAATGAATATCGAGATCTATATATATATATATAATGTCGAGATGATGATGATATAAATGTCGTGATTATCATGGAATGTCGGGTAAGATGTCGAAGAATTATCAAAGAGGTTTCGAAATCTTTATGAGAGTGTCGAGATTTATATATAAATGTCGAAGTCTAATGTGAATGATAATTTCGATATATATATATATATATATATATATTAGAACATGAGATATCGAAGATGATTTTGAGAGTAATATAAGGATGTCGAAATGTGTCTTGTGCAGTTGAGAATATCGAGGTATATATGGAAATGTTTAGGTGATGTTATTCAACATTGTTATAAATTTTGAAAGTAAATATCGAAGAAGATTTCGAGAAGCTATTAGGATGTCGAAAGGTTATTGTGAGAAGAATGTCGAAGTGAATAGGTGGAGTAGTTTCGAAATTTTATGCATGTTAAAAGAGAAAACGAGTAAGATGTCGAGTGTTTGTGAATAGTGATTTCGAGATTTTAAATGATAATGTCGAGTAAGAAGATGTCGATATGTTTGTGACATAGTTTCGATATTTATAAGAATTTTTGACATAGAATCTCGAGATATGTTGATGAATTTGAAACAAGATGTCGAACCTTTGTACATACATATCGACATTTATTTTATTAATGATATCGAGATTTATGTATAATGTCGAGATATTAATATCTTGAAATCCTTAAGTGCTCTTCGAGATTTATTAACATGTCGAGATCTATCTCTGAAATGGTATTTCCCAATTTAGGTTAAGTTATAAATTTTAGGGTTTCGAAATTTATAAAAGTCGAAACTAGGGTTTTCAAATTAAGCTAATTTCATGAAATTATAATTAAATTAACGAACTCTAATTTTATATGTTTCTATAATTAGGGTTTGAAGGTTAGCGATTTAACCGTACGATAAGCTAAGGATATCAGGTAAGTATGAATTTCACCTACAACACATAAATTGATTGATATGTGTATTACTACATGATTATTGCTTCGATGAATACGTGGTATGTGAATTATCTGTTATATGCATTGTTTGGAATATTTATTGTTGCATTATTTATGCATCATGATCATGTGCACGCACGAATCATATTGAGTATTTTGAGGAATGAGCGTGCATTATATTACTCGAGTGGAAAGCGAATTATATGTAATGGAGATAGATGAGAATATAGCTACTTCTACAAAGGCACCATGACGGGGGTAAAACCGTCGAGTATATTACCTAAATTATTTAGGTATTGGGAAGGCACGTAGTATAACTATAGTGCCAGGAAAGTAATTTGATAGAGGGGCGACCTGGTGAATGATAAGATTGGAGATAAACCCTAATTTTATCCTAGCCAGTGTGGGCCACCATCGTATTTTATCCGTATTGGATTTGAGCTCATGATTTGATGGTGCGCTTAGTAGGTAGCTATGGGCCCTAATGAAGATGAGAAATAGATGAGTATAATGTAAAGTTAAGAGTATTAGAAAGCATTGGCGCGGATGCCTTTGCTATTTTGGACACGTGCATACATGCATATTTCCACTTACTGAGCTTTATAGCTCATCCCATGTTTTTATGTGTTGTAGACGTAGCGAATCCGGTACGTAAACGTTTAGATGACGAGGCTGGTCCTTCTGGAACTTCCGATGACTTTTGAGGGTGATGTGTACATGGATGCGACCTGTGCGGCGGGCGTTATGTTTAATTATGTGTGTTTTTATATAATACGTTTGTATTTATGTAAAATCTGAACAATGTTTGTATTGTAAAATAGTTGAGTGTGTGTGCTTTGTAAAATCGAAAAATTCTATCGATGTTTCCTATGTAATATATTTTATTTTTTATTTAGTCATGTAAGTTAGCGTAAGAAAATAGTAGTAGATGCGGGTCGTCACAGGTTGGTATCAGAGCTTCAGTTGCAGTTTCTGTAGACTGTCCATGTACACACACTCAAAAGCGCGGAAGACAGCCTTGCTTGTAAGTTATGTGGTATTATGAATTTCTTGCATTGCATAATTTATTGGCCTTAGGGACTGATAGGGTAAGAGAGACAATATGGTTAGAACTAGAGGAGAAGGCAGTGGAGGAAACAATCATGAAGGCGAAAATGTAAACCCGACTGACAATCGTGACTCGGCTATCCTTCAGCTTACTGAATTAGTACGTCAGTAGTCTCAACAGATTCGGGAATTGATTAAGCAGCAAAACTCTGAGGGGACAAGAAATGACGGAATTTCTCAGGCGGATAGGGTTGAAGCAGTGGGTGAAAGATTTCGCAAATTGAATCCACCGACTTTTGAGGATGCTATTGATCCAACATCTGCTGAGGATTGGCTCAGAACATTAGAGAGTATGTTCCAATATAGCAGAATCCCTGAGAATGAGAAAGTTCTGTGTGCTGCATTTCTACTGCGAGGAAGTGCAGGGAATTGGTGGGACACTATTTTGGCGATCGAGGATCCAATCAACATGAGTTGGGAACGTTTCAAGGAACTGTTCCGAAATAAATACTTCACTGCACCTGTGCGAGCCCAACGCCTGAATGAGTTTATAAATCTCAAACAAGGGCGATGACTGTAGCGGAATACATCAGAAAATTGAACAACTGTCAAGGTTCGCCACTCATATGGTGAGTACTGATGCTCTGAAGGTCTAACGATTCCTTGAAGGTCTAAAGCCGGAGTTGTATCGTGACGTTAATATGGCCGGACTACAAGGAGCCTCATATGCTCAAGTAGCTGAGCGGGCGATGGTTGCAGAACAAGCTGAGACAAGAATTATTCGTGCTCAAGAGGCAAAGCGAAAGTTTGTGCAAGGAGCAAAGTGGAGTGGGGGTAATCAGAAACGACAGTTCTTTCCAAAAGGTGGGAAGCCAAATTTTCAGAATAGGCCTGGACCACCTCAGCAACAAAACTCTAATCAATGGAGACCCCCAGTCCCAATGCCAGCTTGCCCAAGATGTGGACGACATCATTCGGGTATCTGTTTTTCACAGAATGCTATCTGTTACAAATGCGGAAAGACGGGGCATTACACAAGTTCATGTTCAGAGAAGACACCAGGAAATCAAGCTATGGCTCAAGCAAAACCACCAACTGTGCCAGCACGCGTGTATACTTTGACTACAGAGGAAGCAAAAGCTAATCCGTCCGTGGTGGCAGGTATTCTACTTATTCACAAACTTCCGACATGCATTTTAGTAGATTCAGGAGCTACGCATTCATTTGCATCCACTAAATACGTGACGAGACTCGGGATTACACCTACCCTATCTGATTGTGAATATAATGTGACTGTTCCACACGGAGTTGCGATGCGAACCAATCTGGTTTTACGGAATTGTCCTGTATTAGTTAACGGAAGAGAATTGTCCGTTGACTTAATAGTTATTCCGATGAACGACTACGAGGTGATTCTTGGAATGGACTGGCTCTCATATACGGAGCTGTCATTGACTGTAATCGCAAGACAGTTCTTTTAATATTGAAGAGAATGAGCCTTTCTTTTGTGGGAACAAACAAAGAAATAAATGTTTCTAGAATTTCAGCGACAAAGGCACAAAGTTTGATCAAGGCAGGATGCAAATCATCTAATCTTCGCTGTGAAATCAGAGGAACGTTCATCTCCGAGATTAGAGAATGTATCAGTGGTTCGAGATTTTTCTGATGTGTTTCCCGAAGATTTACCCGGATTACCACCAGATCGAGAAATTGAATTCACAATTGACTTAATACTGGGATCTGCTCCTATCTCTAGAACTCCCTATCGGTTAGCGCCGACTGAATTAAAAGAGTTAAAAGATCAGTTGGACGATTTATTACAGAAAGGATTTATCCAACCTAGTTTTTCTCCATGGGGAGCGCCAGTTTTGTTCGTGCGAAAGAAAGATGGGTCGATGCGATTATGTATCGACTACAGGGAGCTGAACAAGATCACAATCAAGAACAAATATCCATTACCAAGAATAGATGATTTATTTGATCAACTTCAAGGCGCAACGGTGTTTTCAAAAATAGATTTGCGATCGGGATATCATCAATTGAAGGTTCGAAAAGAAGACATTCCGAAGACGGCGTTCAGGACCAGATATGGACACTACGAATTTTTAGTTATGCCTTCGGGGTGACTAATGCGCCAGCGGCATTTATGGATCTAATGAATCGAGTGTTCAAACAATTTTTGGACAAGTTTGTCATTGTGTTCATTGATGACATTCTTATCTATTCGAAGACAAAGGAGGAACACGAAATACATCTGAAGATAGTTCTTGAAATATACGGAAGAATAAATTATACGCTAAGTTCAAGAAATGTGAGTTCTGGTTGAGTCAAGTTGCATTTTTGGGCCACATTATTTCTGGAGAAGGAATTTCTGTGGATTCTAATAAAATTGAAGCTATCAACAATTGGGCTCAACCAACCAATGTGACAGAAGTACGGAGTTTTCTTGGCTTAGCTGGATACTACAGAAAGTTTATTAAGGACTTTTCAAAGATTGCATCAACACTGACTAAGTTAACAAGGAAGAATGTTCCATTTCATTGGAGCGAAGAGCGCGAGCAAAGTTTTCAAGAATTAAAAAAGCGACTCACTTAAGCTCCAGTCCTAACGATACCATCGGGGACTGGAGGATTTTCAGTTTATAGCGATGCGTCAAGAAATGGTCTGGGATGTGTATTGATGCAACATGGAAATGTAATTGCATATGCCTCTCGACAATTGAAGGAGTATGAAAAGAATTATCCGACTCATGATTTGGAGCTAGCTGCTGTGGTTTTTGCTCTAAAAATTTGGAGGCATTACTTATATGGGGAACGATGCGAAATTTTCACGGACCACAAGAGTCTGAAGTATTTCTTCACTCAGAAGGAATTAAACATGAGGCAAAGACGGTGGTTGGAACTGGTTAAAGACTACGATTGCGTAATTAGTTATCACCCAGGAAAAGCAAATGTGGTGGCTGATGCATTAAGCCGAAAAGCGGTAAGTGCAGAGTTACAATTATTGGAGGTGGAGGTAGTGCAATTGGGAGAAGTTGAAGCAAAGTTAGCAGCTTTGACTTTGCAACCTACAATACTGGAACAAATTAAACGGGTGCAAGAAAATGATGAGTTATATCTGAAAATCAAAGACGCACAAACGGAGCAAACTTCAACTGATTTCAAAATACAAGAAGACGGAAGTCTATATTACAAAACCGTCTATATGTACCTGATGATGCGGAGATTCAAAGAATAATAATGACAGAAGCACATGCGACGGCATATTCAGTACATCCAGGAGCAACAAAAATGTATCGAGACCTTCGAATAAATTATTGGTGGCCGGGAATGAAAAGAGACATTGCGGCATTTGTAAGTCAATGTCTAACACGTCAACAAATAAAGGCGGAACATCAACGACCGCAGGGACATTACAGCCTTTGCCAATACCTGAGTGGAAGTGGGATCATATTACGATGGATTTTGTTGTTGGCCTACCAAAGACTGTAAAAGGTTATGATGCTATTTGGGTTATAGTCGACCGATTGACTAAGTCTGCTCATTTTCTATCCATAAACTCGATGTTTTCCCTGGAGCGATACACAGAAATATATATACAAGAAATTGTTCGACTCCACGGGATTCCGTTATCAATTATTTCGGATCGAGATTCGCGATTCTTATCAAACTTTTGGAAGAGTCTGCAGAAAGCAATGGGGACAAAATTGTCTTTTAGTACGGCTTATCATCCTCAGACGGATGGTCAATGAGAACGAACTATCCAGGCTTTGGAAGACATGTTACGAGCATGTGTTTTGGATTTAAAAGGAAACTGGAGCAAATATTTGCCACTGATCGAGTTTTCTTATAACAATAGTTATCATGCAACTATTGGGATGGCACCGTATGAAGCTTTATATGGGCGAAAATGTCGATCTCCCATACATTGGGATGAAGTTGGTGAACGTGCGATGTTAGGACCTGACATGGTTCAAGAGATGACTGAGGCAATAGCAAAGATACGAGAAAGAATGCAAACGGCTCAAAGTCGACAAAAGAGTTATGCAGACCAAAGACGTAGGCCGTTGGAATTTGAAATAGATGATTGGGTGTTTCTAAGAGTATCTCCAATGAAAGGCGTGAAACGGTTTGGGCGAAAGGGTAAGTTGAGCCCAAGATATATTGGACCTTTTAGAATAAGAGTCGGCGAAGTGGCTTATCAACTGGAATTACCAGCCTCATTGGCACAAGTTCATGATGTTTTTCATGTATCGACATTGCGGAAATTTGTCGCTGACCCAAATCATGTATTGAGAAATGAATTCCTGTATCAACAACTCAAGCCAGACTTAAGTTATGAAGAGAAGCAGTGGGGATTTTAATGTATGAAGTGAAGAGACTTCGAAACAAAGAGATTCCGTTGGTAAAAGTGTTATGGCAGAATCAGTCAACTGAAGAAGCTACGTGGGAACGTGAAGATGATATGAGAAGTCGGTATCCAGAATTGTTTCAGCCAATCTGATTTCGAGGGCGAAATCCTTTTTAAGGGGGGGAGAATGTAATACCCGGGTCCCGTGCGTAAGTTGGCCAATAAATTTGCATGCATATTATGTGGCTATATGATTTAATGTTTAGTATTTATTTAATTTCGTGCCTACATGATACTTAATATTATTTGGAAATTAGATATTGAGTTTGAGGAATTTTGAAATTAGGTTGTGTGGGTAAGATAATTTCGAAATATGATAATTTAGAAATTTAGGGTTTTTTTGGATAATTTCGAAACAAATGAATAAGGAGAAGTTCGAAATTAGTGGTTAAGGAGAATTTCGAAATCTAGATGATGATTTTGGAATTTTATAGAAGAAGTTCGAATTTGGATGAAGTTGGAAACAAGGAAAATTTCGAACTATCCTTCGAAATTTTTTCAAAGCATATGTTTCGATATCTTCTAATAGGGATTTCGAAATTATTAGTAACATATGTAATATTAAATAATGACTAATATAAGGTTTAAAGATTTGGTAAACGTCTTCATCATTGAACTTACTACAAGATTAACAATGGGATGAGTCCAAACATTCCAAACAAAAAGGAAAAGCAGAAAACAACTTAAAGATTTAAGTAATAATAATAATTGGAATCTTTGAGATAACAACATAGAAAGAAAAGGAAATCACTGTAGAATATAATAGAACTTCTTGCGTGATTAAAGATGAGATTAGGTTAAAGTTCTTTGGCATTTACTTATTATTGAATTCAAGTTGATAAATTAACGAAAGAAAAAAAAAAGAGTTATTAGGAGACAAGAAAACGTTTAGGAAGGAGGTGAAGAACACAACTTGTAACCATAACGCAACTTGGATTTGGTAAGGTTTCTTGCTTAAATTTTGTATTTCTAGTTAGGTTTTGGTTTATCTAAGAGTTATTAAGCTTGAAAATCACGTAAGCTTATGTTCTTTAGGGTTTTGAGTTTTGAAAGAATGAACACCATTTAAAGTGAATATGATATTTAAGGTGTTCTTGATAGATAAGGTTTTGATCGAAAGATTTTGAGATTTTTTAGGAAGAAATAGTGTTTATGATTTTGAAATATTAGGGTTGTTTAGTTTCGAAATGGGAATAGGGTTACTTAAGAATGTCGAAATGAAGTTGGAAATGGAATCTCGAAATAAGTTGGTGGAGTTGGAAATATTATGTCGAAATCTTAGTAATTAAATTGTTAAGTCGAGATTTATGAAGATGTTGAATTGAATTTTAAAATGAAATCTCGATATGGGTTAGGTGAAGTTGTTTGGTTGTTTCGAAGTTAATGAGAATGTCGACATAAGATATTGAGATTATTATGAAATGTCGAGTGTTATTAGGGAAATGTCAAAATCTATCCAACAATGAATATCGAGATCTATATATATATATATATATATATATATATAAATGTCGAGATGATGATGATATAAAATGTCGAGATTATCATGGAATGTCGGGTAAGATGTCGAAGAATTATCAAAGAGGGTTTCGAAATTTTTATGAGAGTGTCGAGATTTATATATAAATGTCGAAGTCTAATGTGAATGATAATTTCGATATATATATTAGAACATGAGATATCGAAGATGATTTTGAGAGTAATATAAGGATGTCGAAATGTGTCTTGTGCAGTTGAGAATATCGAGGTATATATCGAAATGTTTAGGTGATGTTATCTCGACATTGTTATAAATTTTGAAAGTAAATATCGAAGAAGATTTCGAGAAGCTATTAGGATGTCGAAAGGTTATTGTGAGAAGAATGTTGAAGTGAATAGGTGGAGTAGTTTCGAAATTTTTATGCATGTTAAAAGAGAATAACGAGTAAGATGTCGAGTGTTTGTGAATAGTGATTTCGAGATTTTAAATGATAATGTCGAGTAAGAAGATGTCGATATGTTTGTGACATAGTTTCGATATTTATAAGAATTTTTGACATAGAATCTCGAGATATGTTGATGAATTTGAAACAAGATGTCGAACCTTTGTACATACATATCGACATTTATTTTATTAATGATATCGAGATTTATGTATAATGTCGAGATATTAATATCTTGAAATCCTTAAGTGCTCTTCGAGATTTATTAACATGTCGAGATCTATCTCTGAAATGGTATTTCCCAATTTAGGTTAAGTTATAAATTTTAGGGTTTCGAAATTTATAAAAGTCGAAAATAGGGTTTTCAAATTAAGCTAATTTCATGTATAATTAAATTAACGAACTCTAATTTTATATGTTTCTATAATTAGGGTTTGAAGGTTAGCGATTTAACCGTACGATAAGCTAAGGATATCAGGTAAGTGGGAATTTCACCTACAACACATAAATTGATTGAATGTGTATTACTACATGATTAATTGCTTCGATGAATACGTGGTATGTGAATTATCTGTTATATGCGATTGTTTGGAATATTTATTGTTGCATTATTTATGCATCATGATCATGTGCACGCACGAATCATATTGAGTATTTTGAGGAATGAGCGTGCATTATATTACTCGAGTGGAAAGCGAATTATATGTAATGGAGATAGATGAGAATATAGCTACTTCTACAAAGGCACCATGACGGGGGTAAAATCGTCGAGTATATTTACCTAAATTATTTAGGTATTGGGAAGACACGTAGTATAACTATAGTGCCAGGAAAGTAATTTGATAGAGGGGTGACCTGGTGAATGATAAGACTGGAGAAACCCTATTTTTATCCTAGCCAGTGTGGGCCACTATCGTATTTTATCCGTATTGGATTTGAGCTCATGATTTGATGGTGCGCTTAGTAGGTAGCTATGGGCCCTAATGAAGATGAGAAATAGATGAGTATAATGTAAAGTTAAGAGTATTAGAAAGCATTGGCGCGGATGCCTTTGCTATTTTGGACACGTGCATACATGCATATTTCCACTTACTGAGCTTTATAGCTCATCCCATGTTTTTATGTGTTGTAGACGTAGCGAATTCGGTACGTAAACGTTTAGATGACGAGGCTGGTTCCTTCTGGAACTTCCGGTGACTTTTGAGGGTGATTTGTACATGGATGCGACCTGTGCAGCGGGCGTTATGTTTAATTATGTGTGTTTTTATATAATACGTTTGTATTTATGTAAAATCTGAACAATGTTTGTATTGTAAAATAGTTGAGTGTGGTGTGCTTTGTAAAATCGAAAAATTCTATCGATGTTTCATATGTAATATATTTTATATTTTATTTAGTCACGTAAGTTAGCGTAAGAAAATAGTAGTAGATGGCGGGTCGTCACACTTTGTAGGACCACTCGCCGTTTCCGTGACTTGTTGCTTGGAGGGACCATCGACCATTGTTGAGAAGAATGAGTTTCCTACTTGATCTCATTTTTTTTTTTTTTTGCTTTCTTTGTCCTCGACTTGCTCTCCTCCTGTTCCTTCTTTGTTGCAGGATTTGATGTTTATGGTTGGTTGGTGCTGGACGCATCGTGCTTATCTAGTGAGCATGGTGGACTCCCTTGGCCCGGCGTTCTATCACCACCTGTCCTCCCCGACGGAAAACAGGGGTCGGCGAATTGACGCCTTCCACTCCGACCAGCCTGGCGGATGCAGAGTTTTCATTTCATCTTTTCTGCCAAAGCCTATCCTACGTGATTTTGGCTTCTTCTTGGTGCGCTTGGCGCTGTTGGTGGCACTTGGCCTGGCTCCCATGCTGGCACTGCATCTGGTGCTAGGAACCTGTAGATACGTGGTTTTTTGGTTCCTACTTAGCCTTTGACTTGATTGTTTTTCTTTGTTGTTGACTTGGGTGTTGTTGGGACCCTGTAGGTTGTCTGGGTTGCTTGGTTTGGTGCTGTCTGGTCGGTTGTTCATTACCGCTTGGTGCGTCATGAGCGATATCATGCACGCTGTATTGTACTCATGTTCTCCTTTATTCTAGTGATACTTTCCAAAAAAAAAAAAGAAAAATTCAGCCAGTTTAGGAATTATATAGAAATCAAATTTAGGAGGTGAGGTAGGTGAAATTTCATCTACGACACGTAAACATTCGAATTATAGGTGAAAGGTCACCGGGGTTCGAATTACATCTTGAGAAGCTTTGATGATCGTTACATGTCTCTTTGTGTATTATATATGATCTGCTAAAAACCAAAAATCTGGGTTAAGCATATATATGTATGCAATGTCTAATAAGCTGATCAACTATGCTCATGGTATTTTTAGGGTTTTTAATGTTCTACATGACATTCGGGTATATGAAGGTTTTCCAGATACTGGAGATATTTTAAGCAAAATTCGGGTAGTTGACTTTGAAGGATTTCGGGTGATTTATATTCTAAGCAAAATTAGGGTCATGTCTTTGTTCAATGCATTTTCGGGTCTTCCTAAATTAATTTTTGGGGCAGGGAGAATAACCTCGACGAATTTGAAATTCTAGTGTGGTAATTAAAGGAATTTTCAGGTAGTTTAAATATATTTTAATTTTCGGGTAGCTCAATTGAAATTAGGGCCAAGAAGAATTCCCGACGAAATATAGCATTTTTCAGGTAGCTTAATTTGCATGTGATTTAGTTCAAATCTTCGGGTAGTACAAATTAGAAAATTCGGGTGACAAAGATATCTCGGCGAATTTGAGAAATTTCGGGCATGATCTCTAGTTAATTTTCGGGCCTTTAATATTCTCAGGTAGGAGAATTCGCCGATAAGTGTCAAAATTGGGGCATTGACCAAAATTCGAGCCTTGTTCGAATTTTGACTACATATCAGATTTTTCGAACCTTAGACATCTTTCTGGCAGGATCAAATTTTCAGGCAGTTAAACGAAATTCGGGTAGAGTTGGAATATTTTCGAGGAAAATATTTATCATATGTAGTATTGCATTTTATTTTTATGTACACGACACGTCAGTGTGAGAAAGGTTGACCGTGTGGAACGGTGACACCTTAAGGTGTTGGTGCGAGGCTTGTGGGGTTGTATGTGACCGAATTCGACTGTCGACTCGTAGTGGATTCTGAGGATAGTACTAGTGCACCTGATAACTGTATGCTACCCGAGAACTGGTTCTTGACGCCTTCCTTAAATGGGCAGAGTGAGGTGCCTAGTTCTAGCCTAAGGGCCCTGTGGTTGAGGTGAGACTTGTGGTTGAGCGAGATCTAGGTTGAGACTGTAGCGCAACCCTCATTTTCTATTCAGGATTAGTGGCGGATTTTCGTAACGTAAGTCGCGGAAGACCCGTCCAATAAAAACTTTTCCTAAAATAATATACATTACTACAAAATATCATTTAACGTAGTCATTCTATACAAAAGCCGAAGCCCCAAAATAACAAAAGGCCAAAAGCCCTATCGCCGCTCCACATGTCTTCATCCATGTACCGCACCGCCATCAAAAGTCCGTGGAGCACCGCCACCAGCCGCCTCAGTCTTGACGCATGTCAACGTCAGACTCGGTGCCTACAACATGTAAACACTGAGCGATTTGCCCAGTAGGTGAATAAAATGCATGTATGCACGTGAATACTCAGTCCCAGTCCCAATGGCTCGCATGCAATGTACATTCTTTCTTTTCCACACACCTTTCTTAAATCACACAACATATGGCCCTAGGTCAGACTCGACACCTCGCGCGCCTATAACATAATATCACGGTAGCCTATGCTAGCAGCGTTTTGACGTTCACGCAACTGTCCTGCTAGGTCACTTTTCCGCTAGCGGTTGCCGACACTGACAGCATTTTGACGTTCACGCAACTGCCCTGCCAGGTCCCTCTGCTGAAAATACAATCACGACGGTTTTGCACCTCGGGCGTTCATGCCCAGTAGACAGGACGTTCACGCCTGTCTGCCGTTAGATGTCATAGAGCACCAACCTCGACTCCTCAACGAGTCAACCAATCACAATCATCTCAGTCTACCTCGCTCATCAATACCTCGAAATCGTCATCGTCTCAATACGGTGTAATTACCTCACCCATGTGACATGGTATGCATATGCTATGCATATATAAACGTGATAACATAATAAATCGTGATGTCACATGAAATGTACGTAAACAAGTAAAACACGTTAATCATCGACTCACCTACAAACACATAATTCCTATACGTGTTTACGCATTGTAGATGAATAATTTACCTACCTGTCCTCCCACTATAATCAGTCAAGAACTCGGGTGGAATCTCTAACGGTCGATCCTCTTTCTTTGAGAACGAAATTTTCGGATGCTTAAACCCCTTTCAAATTTTTTGTTCTAGCTTTGTTTGTAAATGAGGGTTTTTCCTGTCTAATGTTTATGTACTTGGAATGCTTTGAAAGCAACGAATGATTCGCTTGAGACAAAAGAAAAAAATCACGTATTACCATAGGCCAATATCATAAGTCCTTAAATTATTATTTCATAAAACACAACCCAACATCTTAAGTCTTTAAATTATTTTAAATTCCATTGGTTAATTTCAAAATTTTTATGGGATGATTAAAATTTATATTCGCTCGAGACAAAAGAAAAATCACGCTAGAGAGAGAAAGTAGTGAGAGAAACTGCAAAAATTCAAATTTCCGTTAGATTTTCATGTCCAATCACCGTCGTTTCCAGTCTACTGCCCACGGTGGTGGCCGGCCGGTGATTGTGCACCCTTTTTCACCGACAAGGAGTGGGAGGGATCGATTGGGGGGATATCTTGATCAGTTTTGACGGCTAGGGTTTTGGGGATAGTGGCTGATAACACGACAGCCACGCCGACGGCTGAGGGGCGCAACCGATCGACGAGTGGTGGTGCAGTGTCGGTGGAGACGACATCGATTCCAGCCATGCCTAATCTGGCGGCGTTGATGGCTGCTTATCCTGATTTTGCAGCCTGTTTTGATATGGAGGTGAGGCAGGCGCTCTTCTCTCCGGGCGATGAGAAGGCGCCGGGCGCGAATGGATATACGGCCGCTTTCTTCAAAGCATCATGGGGGATAGTGGGCCAGGATGTAATAAGGGCGACAAAGGACTTTTTTGCTACTGACCGCCTCCTTAAGCGGCTGATAGCACTCTTATCATGCTGATACCTAAGTGCGAGTCGCCACGTCGGTCGTCAGACTTTCGGCCAATCTCCCGCTGCAACATCCTCTACAAGGCCGTCTCAAAGATTCTGGCAAACCGGCTGAAGCCAGTTCTCGGAGGTCTGGTTCATGCATCGCAAACAAACTTTGTTCCTAGGCGGTGCATCAACGATAACATCTGGGCCAGGAACTCTGCCTTGGCTATATGAGTAAGGGTCGTCCGCCTTGAGCCATGCTTAAGGTGGATCTGGCCAAGGCTGACAAGGTGGAATGGAGTTTCTTGTTGGTGACGCTTCAGGCTTTGGGATTTCACTCAACCTTTATTGAGTGGATACGGAGCTGCTTGACGACGCCCACCTTCTCCATCAACCTCAATGGTTGTTAGGCGGGTTTCTTCACTGGTAAGAGAGGAATACGACAGGGCAATCCCACCTCTTCACTCTCGTCATGGAGGTGCTCCACGACATCGTCGAAAATCGAATACAGGCAGAAGCCATAATTCATTACCACTGGCATTGCGAGTCTACATCACTCCCCATGCTGGTGTTTGCAGTTGATCTACTTCTATTTTGTCATGCTGATGTTATTTGTAGGGGTGCTGAAGGAAGCCTTGACGATGTTCTCTGAGCTATCATGGATACACCCTAATCTGGACAAGAGTGAGCTGTACCTTTCTCGTCAGGCGGAGGGCCTTAAGGTACAACTACAGTCTTTGATGGGTTTTCGATTGATTGGGGGTACCATTGATTGCATCTCGTCTCACGATTTGTGACTGTGTTCCGCTACTGCAACGCGTTGCTGCGTGCTTGGGGTCATGGCTGAATGAGTCATTGTCTTATGCGGGCAGGGTGCATCTGATTAAGTCGGTACTTCAAGCGCTACACTTCTACTGGTCTGGGGTGTTCTTGCTGCCAAGGGTGTTGTTCGAGCCCTGGAGTCGAGATTTCTCCATTTCTTGTGGGGTGGTCCCTCGACCAAGGTTGTGTGGGATGATGTCTGCCTTCCAGTTTCTGAGGCAGGATTGGGTATTCGTTCGATCTCCAATGGCAATAGGGCACTTCTCGTCTAGCTATTATGGAGGGTGATCGCTCGGGTGCCCGATTCGATTTGGGTGGAATGGTTGTACAGTACATGTTTGCATGCGCGCTCACTTTGGACGATCATCATCTCGCCCAACACTGCATGGAACTGGAGGAAGATGATGCAGTTGCAACCGGTAATTCTACCTCTCATTTCCTTTGCGATTAGCGATGGATCATCATTATTGCTATGGGAAGATCCATGGCTGTGGGCTGAGCCGTTATTGGTGCGCTATCCTAGAGGACCGCTAGCGATGGTGCTACCATTGGGGACCCGCTTGAGCTCAGTCATTAACACTCACGGTTAGAATTGGCCTGGAAGGTCAGCGGCCGATTATCTTGACTCTAGCCGGCATCTTCCACAGGTAGATCTGACGAGGCGTGATGTGGTCCGTTGGAATGGGGCGTCGGATGGCCGTGCCGTTTGGTCAGGGAGGCATTGCGTGTACATCGGCCGACTGTACCTTGGGCGGTCTTATTTGGTGGACCATTAAGAATTCTCAGGTACGAGTTCATCCTATGGCTGGGCATTCCTGACCGTTTATCGACTAGGGATAAGCCTTGGTTGGAACAGCGCGTTGGGACCCCTTCCTGTGTTCTTTGCGATGCGCTTCACTTTGAGACTGTCCATCACCTCTTCTTCGACTGTGGGTTTTCACGCCAATGTGTTCGACTACTGCGGCATTGGGCAGCATCTCCTGCAGGCAGCTTATCATCATGTCTTAGCTTCTCTGGTCTATCATATTTGGAAGGCCCGTAACCAGCGTTGGGAGGAGGGGACTATCGCGACTCCGGACAGGCTTGTGGGCGACATGGCTTGCATGAGACTTCTTGGGACTTCCCCCAAGTTTGATCTGTAGAGGGCTGCTATACGACGCCTTTGGCCTGTAGCTTGGAAGATGCTGGGTTGCTATGTTCTCTTTTTTTGGGAAATGCTATCTTCTCTTTTCTGTGGTTTCGTGCTGTGAGCCAGTAGTTTGTTACTGGTTAGCTTGTGAGGATAATCCCCTCACTCATCTTGTACATTCACCCATTATTTCATACGGAACTTACTAAAAAAAAAATATTCTTTTGCTCCACAACTTAATTACTTATCAACTTCCTAATTCGTAAAATTACATATTTAATTACATCAAAACTAAGATTAATTTCTACGGTTATTAAATCCTCCCCTTAAAAGAATTTCGTTCACGAAATTACGCTGACTTGAGTAACTCGGGATAACGAATCCTCATATCATCCTCACGCTCTAGCTTCCTCAATTAATTGATTCCGCAACAAAACCTTAACTAATGTCGTTTTGTCTCGTACATCAAAACTTCTACTGGCTTCTCTTCGTAACTCAAGTCAGGCTTGAGTTGTTGATAAAGAAGCTTGTTCTGGATCACGTGGCTCGGGTACGCAACGTACTTTCAAAATGTTGATACGTGAAATACGTCGCGAACTTGCGATAATGAAGCCGGCAATTCTAATTGAGACCGACTTCGCCGACTCGTTTCATAATTCTGAACGGGCCTATGTATCTGGGACTCAGCTTTCCCTTTCGTCCGAAGCGCTTGACACCTTTCATCGAGAAATCTTTAGAAATACTTGGTCGTCCTCTACGAATTCTAAAGGTCGTTGTCTGCGATCTGATAACTCTTCTGTCGACTCTGAGCTGTCCGCATCTTTTCCCTAATTTTTGTCACTGCTTCTATCATTTCACGGATCATGTCTGGTCCAGTAGTGCTCGTTCGTCTATTTCGTCCCAAATGGATTGGGGATCGGCATTTGTGCCCGTATAGAGCTTTATACGGTGCCATTCCGATTGCAGCGTGGAAGCTATTGTTATAAGAAATTTCAAGCAGTGGTAGATACTGTTAGGGAGTGTGCCCTCGGAATGCCATACGAGGACTAGGATTAGTATAGGGCGCACAATGATGTATAGGTCGATAGACAGTTCAATTGTATATACTGTCAAAATAAAGTAGTGATTATTATTTCCATTATAATAAAGGCATTATTACTTATTTATCGAATTTGAAGTCTGCTTGGCATCTGGCGGTGCGATAAATAAATAACACCCAAATGTTTGAGTTGGACGTCTGACTCTCGTGGGGACGAGGGAGGAGACACCGGACGGTCCTTAATCTCAGCATTAAATAAAAAGTCCGTAAGTCTAAGGATTCTAGGTGGGTGACTAGATACCGAATATGACTTATTCATTGACGACCACATAGTATCGGTAGTGTCACCGATTACCTGAAAGGTTGTGGGTCGTGATGGAGATATCGGTGATCGGAGAGATCGCGTATTCAGACATTCGGCTCGTATTCGTTTCAATCACATGACTAGGTGCTGTCAATGATTGAACGAATGACTATAGCAGCCTCAGACCGACAGGGTCACTGACGGATTTGCTTTCGCGATTTCGGTTGTCGTTAGCTGGCTAGGTCCGCAAGTGTGTCAGAAATGGGAACGGGCCAGCGACGAAACGCATCTGACTTTACGGAGGTGATTGCCGGGCTTTGACTGCTATCGGGATTCACTGCCTATATTAGTATAGGTTAACGTCCTATGAGGTAATTGGAGAACGACGATTGTAAAGCCTTCGGCCGAAGCTTGGAAAGCTCGCTCGTATTAGATACGGAGCATAGTTTAAATAATCGGTTGGATCTCGATTATAACATAGTGTTAGGTTAGTGAGTTTGACATTTACATGGCTCTCACCTGACCGGGACGCAAGTGAAAGGCGTAAGAGTTACTTATATGTATACACTATAGTCGGTTCGCCCGAATTTCGATAAGCTCGCTCGTATTAGATACGAAGCATAGTTTAAATAATCGGTTGGATCTCGATTATAACATAGTGTTAGGTTAGTGAGTCTGACATTACATGGCTCTCACCTAATCGGGACGCAAGTGAAAGGCGTAAGAGTTATTTATATGTATACACTATAGTCGGTTCGCCCGAATTTCGATTAGATCAAAATTCGTTCTCAACTGGGATCTGTTCGGTACCGCGGGATTGGCTAGGCGAATACCAGGACTCGCGAATTCCTATCGTGCCAGTTGAGACGGACCTAGAGAGTCGCGCTTAAAAATGGTAATGAACTTGAACGAAAACGGCTGGCTTTTCTCTAGAACCTAACGAATGGGATTCGTTGAGGTAGTGACAAAGTTGATACGAGGTGTCGATGATTTAGTTAAATTCCGGTGATGGTCACGGGAATAATTAGGACTTGAGATTTTCTTAAGTGTTTGATTAATTAACTAAATGAGGCTCAATTGTAATTAAAATAATTAGATTGGATTTAATTATTTTATTACTTAAAATTGAGGGACTAAATTGAGAAATTAGAAACCTCATGGGCTTAAATGAAATATTTGCATGTTGACTTGGTCTTGGACAAGTGACTGATTCCTAGCTTACCACATTGGATGAGGTGGCATGTGAGTCATACTCTTGGCATTGATGGGAGCATGACTAGTGTTAAATATAAATCAATAAACTAATCTTAGTGGATTTTTACTACAAGAAAAATGAGCTAAGGTGTAAATAAATAAGATACATGCATAAATGTGAAAATAAAGACCATGCAACCTTAGATGCTCTAAGTTGAAAAACAAGGTACATGCTCTCAACAAGCCATTTTGTGCTTGCCACGTCAAGCCACGTGATCATTCGACAAAGCCCGACGCCCGAACCGAACTGCGTCTAGCCATCGGGAGCAGTCTCGGAGGTTCGATCAAGGGTATATCGGCGTGACGATCTAGCCCGGAGGCCCCGAGAATCAGACGAGGCGCTGCAACGCTCAACCGAGGTGTAATCACGTACGCCGGAGGTATATTTCGTACACAACTGATTTGATTTTATGAAAAATACCGAACAACCTCAGAATGATTCAAAAGACCCCTCGTTGTGATCGTTGGGAAGTGTAGAATCAATAAATTCGGTATTGATCTAAAATCATTTCGGTTGTCAAACTGTCAAAAGACGGCTGACTGCCGTTTTAGTCGAATTGATAATTTCGAACCACTGATTTGATTTTATGAAAAATATCAAACGACATTTGAATGATTCGAAAGACCCCTCGTTGTGATTTTCGGGAAGTGTAGAATGAATCTGGAAAATTTGGTATCAATCGGAAATCGTTTCGATCGCCGAATAGTCGAAACACTGTCGGCTGCCGCTTTGTTGGAACTAGTTTGGAATGAAATTATTAATTCGAATAAATTTGTAATAAATTCGAACTTGAGAAGTTCGAATTAGACGTGGTCTCCTGATGCTCAGGGTAACATCTTGGCCCTCGGGAGAAGCTGAAGGGCGCTAGGTCGAATTTAGATGTTGAAAATCGAAAATTCGGCACCATACGCCGCTCGGTTCAAAATGCGCTTCCGCTATCGCCACGTTGCGCTGTTCGGGGGCCGGCAACGATTAATCGGGCCTACCCCAACAGATACTTGCTACAATTTCCCTTGAAATCTAGCACGCATGCCCGTAGCATATGTTCGAGGGATTGTTCGTTCAGACTGCCCGTCGGTTTGAGGATGATATGCAGTAATGATCAAGAGCTTAGTTCCCGCTGTTTTTGTAAGGTTTGCCAGAAGTTCGATAAGAATCTCGAATCTCGACCCGAGATGATAGAGGCCGGAATTCCATGTAGTCGGATAATTTCCTGAATATACAATTCATCGTAGCGTTTCATGGAAAACGTAGAACTGATTGGGAGGAAACGGGCTGATTTAGTTAGGCGATCAACAATCACCCGAATAGCATCGTGGCCTTTCGTCATTTTGGATAAACCAACGACGAAATCCATTTGTGATATGATCCCATTTCCATCTGGGATTGGTAGGGGTTGTGGAGTTCCAGCGGGTCCCTGGTGTTCTGCTTAATCAATTGGCAGGTCAAACATCGGTTCACGAATGTGGAGTTGTCTTTCTTCATTCCTGGCCAACAATACGTTATTCGCTTGATACATCTTTGTAGCTCTTGGGTGTACTGAGTTATGTGGTGGCGTGTGCTTCCCTCATTTCGTCTGTCGTAATTCTTCGTCGACAGGCACATAAAGACGGTCCTTGTATAATAACGCTACATCCTCTCGTATTTTAAATTCTTTGGGTAGCGTATCCTTTATTTTTAGGTAGAGTTCGTCTTCTTCTTGCATCTTCTTGATCCGTTCTAGCAGCGTGGGTTGAAGAGTTAACGCTGCTAGTCTTGCCTCAACTCGCCTAAACTGACTACCTCTATTCCAAGCTGATGTAATTCTCCATTCACCGCTTTTCGACTTAGCGCATCTGCAACAACGTTTGCCTTGCCCGGATGATAGCTGATCATGCAATCGTTGTCTTTTACTAGCTCTAGCCATCGTCGCTGTCGCATATTCAATTCCTTCTGCGTGAAGAGATACTTCAAACTCTTATGGTCTGTGAACATTTCACATTTCTCTCCCTACAGGTAATATCTCCAAATCTTCAAGGCGAAGACCAATGCTGTTAATTCCAAGTCGTGGGTCGGGTAGTTCTTCTTGTATTTCTTTAGCTGTCGTGAAGCATAGCAAGCCATCAGCTTTCCGTTCTGCATTAGTACGCATCTAAGCCATTCTTCGAAGCATCACTGTATACTGAGAGTCCTTCTGTTCCCGACGATATTGTTAAAATCGGGGCAGATGTAAGACGTTTCTTCAGTTCCTGGAAGCTTTGCTCGCACGCTTCTGTCCACTTGAAGGGCACGGTCTTTCTGGTCAAATTCATCAGAGCGGAAGCAATACTAGAGAAATCAGCTATGAATTTGCGGTAGTATCCCGTGGTCCGAGGAAACTCCGAACTTCGGTAGGAGTAGTAGGATGTGTCAATTGTTTACAGCTTCAATTTTACTCAGGTCCAGGGAGATTCCATTCCCAGAAATCACGTATCCAAAGAAGGCTACTTGCTCAAGCCAAAATTCACATTTATTGAATTTGGCGTAGAGCTGTTTCTCCCGCCGAATTCCTAAGACGGTTCGTAGATGACTTTCGTGTTCGTCTCTCGTCTTAGAATAGATTAGAATATCATCAATAAAGACGATAACGAACCGATCGAGGTAGTCTTTAAGTACTCGGTTTATAAGATCCATAAAAGTGGCTGGGGAATTTGTCAGTCCAAAAGGCATGACAAAAAATTCGTAATGGTCGTACCTCGTACTGAATGCAGTTTAGGAACATCTATCTCCCTTATTTTCAACTGATGGTATCCCGAACGGAGGTCAATTTTCGAGCATACCGTTGCTCCTTCTAGCTGATCAAATAGATCATCGATCCTCGGCAAGGGGTATTTATTCTTGATCGTGATCCTATTCAATTTTCTGTAGTCTATGCACAGTCTCATCGACCCATCCTTATTTCGTAAAAATAGCACTAGTGCTCCTCATGGCGAAAAGCTAGGCTGGATGAATACTTTCTGCAATCAGTCTTCCAGCTGTTCCTTTAACTCTTTCAGTTCGTTTGGCACTAGACGAGAAGGAGCTTTAGAGATTGGGCAGACTCCGGTACTAAATCTATTGTAAACTGTATTTCTCGATCTGGGGATAACCCCCGGAGATCATCGAGAAATACATCGGCGTATTCGTTGACCATTGGCACATCTTTCGGTTCTGGCCTAGGTAAATTCTCTGCCTTCATCGCGTATACGAGGAAAGACTCACAACCTGACCACAAAAGTCGTTGAGCCTTTAGGGCTGATATTCTTGAAATATAATTCGGATTTATTTTACCCGAAAAAGTAAATACTTCCTCTTTGGGCAACTAGGATTTAAGGACCTTCTTATTGCAACCTATGGTGGTCCCCTATCTTAAAAGCCAATCCATCCCGAAGATGACATCGTAGTCGTTCATCGGGATTAGAATTAGGTCGACGCTCAGATTCCTACCTTCAATACTCATGGAACATCCTTCCAACACTTGGTTGGTACGAGTTGTATCACCGTGCGGTAAAGTAACCACATAATTACACTCGGATAAGATAGGAGATATTCCTACCTTTGCTACGTATTTGGCCGACACAAATGAATGTGTGGCTCAAGAGTTTGTCAACACAGAAGTGGGCATATCATAAATAATCAATGTCATCACTACGGATGGATTGGCTTTGGCTTCTTCGTTGGTCAGTGTAAAAACTAGAGCCGGTACAGGCGGAGGTCGAACCGGCGGTTGGATTGGGTTCTGGGATAAAGGAGCATCACATTTCCCTTATTTTCTTGGCCCTTGCTAAAGAATTGAAGCTTACGATCACTCCCTGTTCCTTGATGGTTCTCCTTCCTTCTCTTTGACTTTGAGCCTCAAATTTACGTAATTAAGCAAATCTCTAGCAAGAATGGCACATAGTGAACGAAGAAGAGCATCCTCATACCCAAAAATTAGCAACGGTCAACGAAATTCCCAATTCGAACTAAATAGGGTAAAAATCATACCTTGTGATCTTAATCGAGTTAATGTAGAATGTGTTGGTTTTGGTGGGTTCGCCGGAGTTGAGACGGAGGAGTCGTGATGATCCCTTCCTTACAGCACTTGTTGCGGGCCTGCCAAATATGATAGACCAAGGAGGCCAGAACATGACGGTAATTCGCCGAAATAAGATGGTGTCCCCGCCATTTCTTTGAAGCCCACATAACGCCCTCGGCCCAATCCCTATACGGCCAACACCGTCGAATACGTCACCTAAGCAGTCGAAGACACTCGCGAGAGAACCGACAATCGAAGAACAGGTGCTGAGCCGTCTCATATCGAAGGACGTCGCATAGAACACAAGCGGGGGTGCCCGCTCGCTGAGCCACCCATGGCTTATCCCTCGTAGAAAAGCGATCGCATATACTCAGCCAAAGGATAATCTCATGTCTCGGGACCTTTAGAGGTCCCCCAAACAAGGCCGACCAAGGTACCAGCTGACGACGAAAGCGCAGTGCTTTCCTAATCAGCCGTGCAGATGCACAGCCATCGGTCGCCCCCTTCCATAATATCCTATCTCGCATGGTTGGGTCAGCAGATGGAAGATGTCGACTAAAGTCAATGTATTCGGCTGTCATCCTTCCCGGCCAGTTCCAACCATGGGCATCTATGACAGCACTCAACTGGGTCCCCACTGGAAGCCCCATTGCTATCGGGCCTCGCGGGTAGCGGTCCAGTAGTGGCGCTTCCTGCAGCCAGGGGTCCTACCACAACCATATCGTCGAGCCATCGCCAATCCTAAAAGAGACAAGCGGGAGGACGACCGACCTCAGCTGCATAAGCTCCTCCAGCTCCATGACGTATTGGCCGAAACAGGGGCGACCCAGATGGATCTCGCCCGGAGGCGTGTATTGTATAACAAATCCACCCATACAGAGTCTGGCGTTCGACTGATCACCCTCCATAGAAGCTGTACGAGTAACGACCTGTTATCGCGTGAAGAAGTATGAAATTTCAAAATTTCGTCACTTTCTCTCTCTAACTTCTCTCTGAAGAGTTCTAATTTTGCCCTCTTTTTAACCAAATTTCGCAAGTGTCACGGCCATGAAGCATAAGTTTCTGGCCGCGACACACGGCAGCGAGTGTCTCTGTCCCCAGTCACGGTCCTGACGTACAAGCCGCTGGCCGTGACACTGTCGAATTTTGTTTTCCTTTTTTGGCCCGTATGTGTCAGGGTCGTGAAGTTTAAGCTTCTGGCCGTGACGTGAAGCAGTATGTGCCACTGGGTTACGTCATGGCTGTGAAGCATATTCTTCTGGCCTTGACTTGAGGCAGAATGTTCGATACGATCTCGCTCGCTATCACTGTCGTGATGGCTTAAGCCGTTGGCCGTGACAAGGGACGGTGTGAGTGAGTTGGGACGTCACGGCCGTGAGTCCTTAAGGACAAGGCCGTTAACACTTTTTTTTACTAAGCTAATGTCTAAAACATAAACGAAAATACCTGGATTGCCCCCAAAGAAGCGCTTACGTTACCGTCTTTAGCCGGACGTCTTTTCGTTCACTCAAGTCTGGAAGTCCAGGTATAGTAGCACTTCTTTTCCGCTCACGTCTTCCTCACCTGCGTGATAGTGCTTCAACCTGTGGCCGTTCACCTTGAAAGTACCCCGCTTCATACCTGAAATCTCAACAGTATCATAAGGGAAAAAATGGGTAACAGTGAAGTCCCGACCAACGTGATCTAAGTTTGTCGGGAAAGAGCCTAAGTCGAGAGTTAAAGAGGAGGACTTGGTCCCCTTCTTGAAACTCTCGTCTTTGCCTAATATTTTATCATGGTAAGCTTTTGAGCGTTCCTTATACATTTAAGCATTATCATAAGCGGATAGCTGCCACTCATCTAACTCATTGATTTGGAGTTGCCGCTTTCCGTTGGCGTCTCCTAAATCAAGATTCAAGGACTTGATCGCCCAATAGGCCTTATGCTCGATTTCTACGGGGAGGTGGCACACCTTCCCGGAGACCAATCTATAAGCCCAAAGTGCATCATTCAACTTATTTGCCCACTCTCTAGAGAGATCCCTTCCATGGTCTTTTCTAAGATGCGTTTCAGTTCACGATTTACTACCTCGACCTGACCGCTAGCTTGGGGGTGGTACGGGGTGGATAGGCTGTGTGTAACACCATATAGTTCTAACGTGCGTGCAAACTGGGTGTTACAGAAATGTGCACCCCTGTCGCTAATAATGCATCTAGGTGCCGCAAAGCGTGAAAATAGTGCACGTAAAAATCTAACGACTACCCTAGCGTCGTTCGTGGGTAAGGCTTGCGCCTCGGCCCACTTGGACACATAATCGACAGCAACTAGAATGTACATATTATTATACGAGCTAGGAAATGGACCCATGAAATCTATACCCCATACGACAAATATCTCACAAACTAGAATAAAGTTCTGGGGCATTTCGTCGCATTTCGAGAGACTACCTGCGCGTTGACACTGATCACAAGTGTCAACGTACTTTTGGGCGTCCTTGAAAATCGTGGGCCAGTAGAATTCGCTTTCCAACACCTTCTGAGCGGTTCTGTTGGTTGTGTAATACCCTCCGATCGGTCCGTTGTGGCAGTGCCTAAGGATGCCTAAGGAGACGCATCGACATATCACCTGGTCCGCGCATCGCCTGAAAAGATACGGATCTTCCCAAAAGTAATACCTCAAGTCAGAAAATAATTTCTTCTAGTGTACTCCTTTGATAGGACCCTCGCAACAAGATAGTTAGCGAAATCTGGAAACCACGGGGTATCGTCACCACTTTATCGAGTATAAATGCTCGTCTGGGAATCTGTCTTGTATAGCCCTTCCGTCCTTGTGGTATATTTTACTCCTCTAGTCGAGAGAGGTGAGTTTCCGTCAAATTTTCTGCACCCTCCTCGTCTCGGATCTCTATGTCGAACTCTTGAAGTAGGAGGATCCACCTGATCAGCCGGGGCTTGTCATCCGGCTTTGCTAACAAATACTTAACGGGAGTGGTCAGTAAAAACAATAACTTTTGATAGGATAAGGTATGACCTGAATTTATCAAAGGCGAACACGGTGGCTAACAACTCCTTTTCAGTGGTCGTGTAATTGGCTTGGGCTGCATCTAGCGTTTTACTCGCGTAGTAAATCAGCTTGAAACGGTTGTCCTTGCGCTGTCCTAACACGGCTCCAACTGCATAATCACTAGTATCACACATTAGTTCAAAGGGCAGCCCCCAGTTGGGGGCGACCATAATAGGTGCTGCGGTAAGTCGCTCCGTAAGCAGATTAAAAGCGTGCAGACATTCATCATTAAATTCAAATGGAGCATCTTTTTCTAGCGATCTTAGAAAAATCCTCAATAAACCTATGATAAAACTCAACGTGTCCTAGAAAACTCCTAATCGAACTCACGTCGAGGGGACGGGTAATTTTCTGTAGTCTCTAACTTAGCTCGGTCTACTTCGATTCCCTTACAAGAGATCTTATGGCCCAGAGCCCTCTCGAACCATGAAATGACACTTTTCCCAATTAAGTGCCAGTTCGTTTCTTCGCATCGTGCGAGTACGAGCTTCAAATTAGATAAGCATACCTCAAACGACGAACCAAACACAGAAAAATCGTCCGTAAATACCTCCATTACATCACCTACCAGTTCGTCGAATATGGCCATCATGCATCGCTGGAAGGTGACTGGGGCATTGCAAAGACCGAATGGCATCCTTCGGTACGCGAACGTCCCGAACGGGCAACTGAAGGTGGTCTTCTCCTGGTCCTCTGGCGCTATAGGGATCTGCAGATATTCTAACAAACCATCAAGAAAGTAATAAAATGAGTGACCGGCTAACTTTCTAACATCTGATCAATAAAAGGTAGGCGAAAATAGTCCTTTCGCGTGGCGTCATTCAACTTCCTGCAATCGATACAAACGCGCCACCCAGTCACGGTCCTCGTCGCAATCAACTCGTTCTTGTTGTTAGTGACGACCGTCATGCCTCCCTTCTTTTGGACCACTTGGATCGTGCAGACCCACGCACTGTCTGAAATGGGATAGATCATCCCCGCGTCTAGCAACTTGATCACCTCCTTCTTAACGATGTCCTTCATATTGGGATTGAGGCGCCTTTGACGTTGAGCGATCGGCTTGAAATCGTCCTCCATGAGGATCTTGTGCACACAGTAGCTCGGGTTGATACCTCTTATGTCTGATATCTTCCACGCCAAGGCCTTTTTGTGTGCCTTCAACACGTCCAAGAGCTGTCCCTTCTGTCCATCATCGAGGCTCAATGAGATGATGACTGCTAGCCCTCTGTTGCTGCCTAGAAACACGTATTCGAGGTGGTCGGGCAGCGAATTCAATTCCAGGACCGGTGGCTCCTCGACTGAGGTCTTTTCCTTGTCTTCATCGCTGCTCTCGTCGATGGCTATGAGGGGATCGTCGACCTCCTCCCTACACTCATCGATTGCCATAATCATGTGCATGTCCTGCTCGCCGACCTGTGACAGACCTTGCATGGAAAAAGAGAAAATTGTGCTCAAAGACGTCTAAGAAATAGAATCATCTCACAACGTGAGTTAAAAAACCCTAGAGAGAGAATAGAGCATTTTTTTCGAAAATTTGAAATTCTTGGTGGGTTTCACGGCTGATCGCCGCCGTCACCGGCTTGCCACATCTGCCGGCCGATGATCAGTGACCTCTTACGCATCCTCTTAGCGTAGGGAAGGGGTCTGTTTCTTGTGTATTGGGGCGACTTAGGTTTTGCGTGATTTAGCCATGACGTCTGAATCTGACGGCGCGCCGAGCATCTTACCACCGGCGAGCACGTCAGGGATGGTTCCTCTGACTACGACGGCCATGGATGGGGTAGGGATGAATCGGCACATGGGACCATCGTCTCAGAGGGCAGATTCTCGGGGTCTGGCGGATGGGCTCACCGATACTGCATATGCCAAATCTTGAAGCTCTGACGGCGGCTTATCCGGCGTTTGTAACAGCTTTCGACGCCGAGAAATTTAGGGCTTTGTCGGGCCGTGTTCGTGGGCCGCGTGAATCTGATGGCACGCTTGCTAAGGTGTCATCGTTCCCGGCCGGATTGTGCGGGGGTGGCGAGAGAGGCGCTGAGCGCCAAGGTCTTGATCATCGTGCATCGTTGAAGCATCCGACTAGGAGTTGGGGAATCTGCAGTTTTATGGTGCCGGGAAACACCGTGTGAAATCCACGTGCTGAGGGACGATCGCCGTGGGGACGGCCGGGCACCCCGCCGCCAGATAAAAGGGTGTTGGAGAAGGTGTGGGCAGAGGAGGAAGTCGACGAGGCAATCGGGGCTGACATAGATCCGATTGTGGGGAGTGCGATATCACCAGCTAGGGTTTCCACGGACCTTAACATGGCAAACACAATGGCTCCTCCGCATGTGCAGTCCCGATCGACGGCGGCCCATCAGGAGTCGAGTATGGGGGATCAACTGACAAAGCTGATGATGGGACTGAGAAGCATAAGTTGATGGCAGCTACAGGTTATGGGAAAGTGCTTCCGCGACGCGGCTCGGTGTTCTCGCGCATTGGACCCGGGTTGAAGGTGGCGGATGGGCAGGCCAAGGCTGTGTCGTTTACGGCCGCCGTCCAAGGGGGAGGGCAGAAAACTAAACCGACGAAAACTATGGCCCTCTCATATACGGCCCCGACCGTCGTTAACGGGGTGGCTAGGGTGCGCACACCGCTGGAGGTGGCACGCTGAGGATGTGATCGATGGAAGAATACTCTGGTGGGCTATTTCCTTGGACGGAAACCTTACTTTCCCTTTGTCGAGCGGCATTTCAGATCCATTTGGAAGGGCCTCGTGGAGATACGAACTACAACAAATGGCTTCTTTTTGTTTCGATTTGAATCGGTGGAAGCCAGGACGACGGTCTTAGAGGGGGGCCCATGGCTCATGCAAAGCCAACCTTTATTCCTGGAACCTTGGCGTCCCCGCATGTCGTTTGAGCAAAAAGAGGTGTTGAGTTACCATTGTGGGTTAAGCTATGGAATGTTCCGTGTGAGCTTTGTACGCAAGAAAGCCTTGGGCTTGTAGCAAGTGCGGTTGGTCGTCCGTCGTATGCGGACAGCATCACGGCTACTGAGGAGCGTATTGACTATGCTCGTATTTGCATCATGAAACCGCTAGCTGAGCCATTTGCTGATTCTTTTGAGGTTATCCTTCAAGGAGAGGATGGGGAGGAAGATGTGACTGTACCAATACGGATAGAGTACGAGTGGAAGCCATCTAAGTGTCCTCATTGTACCTCGTGGGCACATGGGGCAGCCCACTGCCCTCAACGACCGAGCACGTCGACGGGGCCCCCTCGGCGGCCTTCCACCGAGGACAAACATGGGGAAAGGTCTGGGGGCCAGCTTCGCCCGATGGGGTTGCCACGAAGTCAGACTCGACAAGGTTCGAGGGGTGCCAATAAGGACAGGCATCGTAACGGGAGTCGAGTGACGGATAGGGACGGAGGGCAACGAAGGGCCCTTGATAGACCACAAGATGAATGGCGGCAGGTGGGGCCAAGGGTAAGGCAGTGCTGGTAAGTCGCGGCTGATGATGAGGGGAAACAGTCTATCGGTGTTGGGCCGGGGACTGGGAGCACGTCACAGCCACCTGATGGAGGATCGATCATGGTGGATGGCGAGCATAATCGATTTGCGCTACTTCGGGACATGCCTGAAGTCAATGATCACACCTTTAAAACGGGACCTAAAGTAGATGCAGCCCGCAACGGGGTGCCTTTATGTTAGCGATGGGATCGTGGAACGTGTGTGGTCTTAATAAACAAGACCACAGGAGGGCACTGGGGGAGTTGATTACGCGAGAGGGATTATATATGATTGGGTTGATAGAGACGAGAGTTGCGGAGCCTAATGCTACCTTCATTTCGAATGGTATTCGAGCTCATTGGCATTGGTTTTTCGATTATGCTAATGGACCAGCGTCGCGTATTTGGGTGGGCTGGGATCCATCTGTTTTGACGGTGGTTATCCTTGGGTCTAACTCAGGCTATTCATTGTCGTGTGGAGTCGGCAATTTCGAGGGAGACAGTTTTCGTGTCCTTCGCCTACAGGAAGTCCAGGAGGGAGGAGCGACTGCCATTTTGGGATGAGCTGATTAGTGTGTCAGCGGAGCGAGTGGCGGATGCGTGGGTCGTTATGGGGGATTTCAATGCTATTTTGCACTCGTCTGAGGGTCGCGGGGGCTCGCCCTCTAGGCACGATATGGAGGATTTTCAAGCGTATCTGGTGAGTGCTGACTTGTTGACATTACCTACGATGGGTCAAGTATTCACATGGTACAACAAGCAGCGTGCTGAGGCCTGGGTTTGGCGCCGACTTGATCGTATACTGGGAAACCCCCAATGGTTCGCCCGGTTCACGGACTCACTTTGTAGGTGTGGCCTGCCCGCCACCTCTGATCACTCCCCTGTGCTGTTGGGAGCTACACGTATGCGACAGCATAAGGCGACGTATTGATTTGACAACTTGACAAAGGACCCGGCATTCTTGGGCATTGTCCAGAATGTCTGGAACGTTCCTATGCATGGTTCCCTATGTTCGCTTTGGTGAGACGGCTCAAGATGTTGAAACCGGCCCTGCAGAGGTTGCGACGACAGAAGGGAGACTTGACGGCGAATGTTACAGAGGCGAAACAATTTCTTGATCTTGCTCAGGACTTCGCATCACGATATCCCAGGGAGGTCGCCTTCTACGACTTGGAGCGGCTATGTAGAGTGCTATATACTAAGGCAGTGGAGGTTGAGCATTCTGCACTGGCACAGCGGGCCAAGCTGGCTTGGCTAAAGGATGGGGACCAGTGCTCGTCCTATTTCTTTCGTAGGCTGGCCATGCAATGAGCAAACTGCATTTGGTCCCTTGAGACGGCAAATGGCGATCTTCTTGAAGAGCCTGAGCAGGTGGAGGGTGAGCTGATCGGGTTCTACAAGGGATTATTGGGCCAATCGGTGCATTCATCGCTGATTAGTATTGCTGATGTGCGAGAGGGGTGACGCGCACGCTTTCCCAGAGGACGCTACTACCATGATTACTGAGGTAACTATCATATAAGTTCGTGAAGTGCTTTTATCTGATTTGCCTTGTGATCGTCCAACCATCGCTGTTTCCGGCCACAACCTCACGGTGTAGGCCGACCGGTGGGTCTAAATCGCGAGGGAGGGATAATTAGGGAGAGTACTGTGTTTTTGACGGAATTTTGGGGGCTGATTCTGCCTTTTTTGACAGAAATTTTGGGCTAGGGGGTCACGGCGATGCCATCTGAATCGGATGGAGCGTTGGCAACGGCCCCTAGGGGGTCACGGCGATGCCAGGGACGGCGAGTCAAGTGAGGCTGAGGGCATCAACGATGGTGGTGAGTGGTGATCGCATCTGCGATCGTCCGGCGGCTGACATGGAGCGCGCACAGATCGTCAATCATGAGGTGGCTACGGAACGTCCGGCGATGCCAGATCTGGCCGCGCTGTGCGCTGCTTATCCTGATTTTGCATCGTGCTTTGATGGGGTGCGCTTCAACGAATTGATTAATCGGAATAAAGGTCATGGCTCTGATTATGTGGCCCATGGTGGTGGGGTACGGATTGCGGCCAGAAGCGGGAACGATGCTGCAATGGGTGGGGCTCGGATTGCGCCTATGGTTCTGAATAATTCAGCTATACGGACTGGTGGAGGGCCTGTGCCGATCAAGGGGATTCTTTGTCATAATCCGCGCTTACTCCGCCGATCTCAGCGAGGTGAGGTATCGACATGGGCAGATCTGAGGACGACGACCTTGTGGACGAGGAAATAACTGTTGAGAACCACCGTCGGGGGAACTTGGTTGAGAATGATGCACGGCTAATTCAGACCAATCGCGACAGCTGGCGGTCACAACTACTATGGAGCAGCCGTCAACTATGCCGTCTCTAGTGAGCCCACCACCACCTGCGACGTCGATGATGGGGCTGCTCACATCGGTGATGGGGTTGATGACCCCTGATGGGCCGCCCCAGCAGTTGGGTTGGGAATTATTAGGTCCTCTCACGAGCTGTGCCGAATGATGATGGGTTGGGCCGTGATAGGCTCCACCGAAAGGGCCCAGCCGCCTTGGGCCAATGCCACAGACTGCCACTACACCTCCTTACTTGGCAGCCGTTTCGGGATTGGAACGGCAAAATAGGCCTGTGTCTGAAAGGCGTGGAATGAAGTTAGCATACACGCCACCGTCTATCGTTGAAGGTGTTGGCGAGGCAAGGCCATCGCGAGAGGTGGCACGAAGTGGAGTGGCGCGTTGGAAGCACACACTGGTGGGATACTTTTTGGGAAAGAAGCCGTATTTTCCCTTCGTCGAGCGCTATCTACGTTCGATATGGCGGGGGTTGACGGAGGTCCGCTCCACCATAATGGTTTCATTATGTTTCGGTTTGAGTCGGAGGCGGCATGCGTCGAAATTTTGGAAGGGGGCCCTTGGATGATGCAAGGGCAGCCCTTATTTTTGGAGCCGTGGAAACCTAGGATGTCCTTTGAAAGGAAGGAGGTTGTTGAGATTCCTTTATGGGTGAAACTATGGAATGTCCCAGGCGAGCTTTCGACGCAACAAGGCCTTGGGGTCGTGGCCAGCATGGTGGGCCGCCCGTTGTATGCGGATGGTGTTACGACGAGAGGGGAGAGAATTGATTATGCCCGCATCTGCATCATGAAGACGCTGGCTGACCCATTTGTGGAAGCGTTTAACGTTCGTCTGCCATCGGACGGCGAACCCGACGAACTTGTACCTATACGCGTTGAGTACGATTGGCGCCCTTCACAGTGTTCGACATGTGCGTCTTGGGGCCATAGGGAGGCGCAATGCCCTAAGCGATTGGGGAAGGCTGAGGGATCGGATGCACAACAGAGACAGGTGCAACGGACGATGGTTGGAGAACGGCGATAGGTGGAGGCTCGCTTACGGTCGAATAGGCAACGAAATCATACGAATCATTTGGGTCGTCAGACTCGCATGACAAGGAGTGGCGCGGGGCATATGCATGTGAATATGGGCGGAAGAGTGCATGAGGAGTGGCGACAGATAGGGGCGAAAGGAAAGGCCATCATGATGCCTCCACGGACTACTGATTCTCATTTTGAGCCTCTTCGTGGGGAACGCTGCCAGGGGGAGGCGAGCGCTTCGCGGCGCCAGAGGTGCTGCGACGGTTGGGTCCCATTCGATCACCTACTGATGAGGGGAGTAATCGTTTTCAAGTCCTATGTGATTTGAATGATGTGACTGATACTATACTATCTCAAACGGGCCCTAAAGATAATGCAGCCCATGATGGGGTGCATTCATAGCGTTGGGAGCATGGAATGTACGTGGTCTTAATAAACAAGACCACATGAGGGCGGTGGGGGATTTGATAGTGCAGGAGCAAGTGAGTCTGATTGGACTTCTGGAAACACGTGTGGCTGAGTCTAACGCGGGGTTTATTTCGAGTGGCATTAGATCTCGATGGAGCTGGTTCTTTGACTACACTGAGGGTCCAGCTACACGGATTTGGGTTGGGTGGGACCCGTCGATTTTGACAGTAGATATTCTTGAATTCTCGAATCAGGCGGTTCACTGTCGTGTGGTCACAATGGGGACTAAAGAGACAATGTTTGTCTCCTTTGTGTATGGGAAGACCAGGAGGGAGGAACGACTTCCTTTGTGGGAAGAACTGATTACTATGTCCCAAAGGCGTGTGGCGGATGCATGGATGGTCCTGGGGGACTTTAATGCTATATTGCATACGGCTGAGGGACGGGGGGAGCTCCAGCTAGGCAAGATATGGAGGAGTTTCAAGCTTGCTTGTTAGGTGCGGATCTTACGACCATTCATACGACGGGCCAAATGTTCACGTGGTACAACCAGCAGAGGAATAAGGCGGGGATTTGGAAACGGCTAGATCGTATGGTGGGAAATCCCCAGTGGTTTGCTTGCTTTCGTGACTCGTTCTGTAGATGTGCTCTTATATCATCGTCAGATCACTCGCCTATTCTCTTGGGCGCTGTTACGCCGCGACAACATAAGGTGACCTTTAGATTTGAGAATTTCTTGACGAAGGACGAGGCCTTTTTGGAGCAGGTTAAGCGCATTTGGATCATACCGATCTATGGGTTTCCAATGTTTGCTGTTACGCAACGCTTGAAGATGTTGAAACCGATATTTCAACGGATGAGGAGAGCGAAGGGGGATTTAGCTACGAATGTTATCGAGGCGAAGGGATTCCTTGATCTTGCACAGGAGTTCTCGGCACGCTTTCCACAGGAGGGCCTATTCTTCGAGCTTGAGCGGTTGTGCCGTACGCCTTATGCCAAGGCTGTGGAGATGGAGCACACTGCATTGTAACAACGGGCTAAGCTTGCTTGGCTGAAGGATGGCGACCAGTGTTCATCTTATTTCTTTCGAAGGGTGGCCATGCGTCGTGCTACTGATCGCATTGTGTCCCTTGAAGATGTGACAGGGGCCTTGTTGGATGAACCTCAGCAGGTGGAAGGTGAGCTGATTGGGTTTTACCAGGATCTGTTGGGCATGCCTGTCCACTCGACGCCGATAGCAGTTACTGATGTACGACGAGCTGTGACACGTACGCTTTCTCCAGCGGATGCGCAATCCGTGATAGGGTCGGTGTCTGCAATGGAAGTACGCGAGACGCTTTTCTCTATGGGAGATGAGAAAGCACGTGGGCCTGACGGGTATATAATTGCTTTCTTTCGAGCGGCGTGGGGGATAGTTGGAGATGAGGTGGTGAAGGCGGCCCAGGATTTCTTCGCAACGGGAAGGCTTCTGAAGGGACTCAACAGCACACTCATCACATTGATCCCTAAGAGAGATACACACCGGCGTGCAGCGGACTTCAGATCCATTTCCTGTTGCAATGTCCTTTACAAGGTGATTTCTAAGATCTTGGCCAATCATCTTAAGGTTCACCTATCTTCATTGGTGCATAGCTCACAGACGGCGTTTATTCCTGGACGACGTATCAACGATAATGTGTTGCTGGCGCAGGAGTTGTGCCTCGGATATAAGTCTGAGGGCCGGCCACCGCGGGCGATATTCAAGATTGACTTGGCGAAGGCGTATGACAAGGTAGAGTGGGAATTTCTGCTATCTGTTCTAGGCAATGGGCTTTCACCCAACGTACATTGGCTGGATTCGAACATGCATGACGACTACGGCCTTCTCGCTGAACCTGAATGGCCAGGTGGTGGGATTTTTTCAGGGAAAGAGGGGTATTCGACAGGGGGATCCTATCTCCCCGTATCTGTTTATGTTGGTTATGGAGGTCCTCCATGGGCCTATCACGGTGTGCGTCTCTGAGGAGTCGCGGTTCAGATATCATTGGCGTTGCGAGTCGTTGGGATTGGTCTCGTTAGCGTTTGCGGATGATCTCCTTCTTTTTAGCCATGCGGACGTTGTTTCAGTTGGTGTGCTGAAGAAGGCGTTAGGTGAGTTTGCGAGGTTGTCAGGGCTGCATCCTAACCCTGACAAGAGCGAGCTGTATCTGTCGCGGCGAGCTGAAGGTTTGACGGGGCAGATTCAGGCCCTCATGGGCTATCGAGTGGGAGAGCTGCCGCTTCGCTACTTAGGTGTGCCCCTTATTACTTCGCGTTTGACGATTGGCGACTGTGCCCCACTTTTACAGAAAGTGGATCAGCGGTTAGGGTCATGGCTAAATCGCTCATTATCATATGCAGGCCAACTCCAGCTGGTTAAGTCGGTACTGCAGGCGCTTCATGCTTATTGGTCGGGTGTGTTCTTGTTGCCTAAAGGCGTTATCAGTTCTCTTGAAACGCGCTTTAGGAAATTCTTATGGGGAGGGACATCAGCCAAGGTGGCATGGGATGTGCTATGTTTACCCGTATCAGAAGGGGGCATGGGACTCAGGTCATTAGCTGTCGATAACAAAGCTCTACTACTGAAGCATTTGTGGAGTGTACTTACCAGAACACCGGGCTACATATGGGTTGAATGGCTATATGGGACGCGACTGCAGTCTCGATCGCTATGGGACCTCCAGGTCTCGCCGAATGACGCTTGGAGCTGGAGGAAGCTGCTGGAATTGCGACCTTTGATCAGGTCCATGATTACTTTCCGTGTTGGGGACGGATCCACGATATGGCTGTGGAAGGATCCCTGGCTGTTGCCTACACCGCTGCTAGAGAGATTCCCTAGAGGTCCTATTGTGATGGGGCTCCAGATGCAAGGCTGAGTATGGTCATTGACATGCAGGGGTGGAAGTGGCCAGGGCAGGGGGCGGTTGAGTATCTTGAGATCAGCCGTCTTCTCCCATCCGTGATACGAGGGTATCGAGATGGAGTGTTGTGGAAGGGATCACCAGATGGATCTATGACGACGCGATGCGGTACAAGAGACCTACAGTTTGTTGGGCTAGCCTGTTTGGGGGGCCGTTGAAAGTCCCTAGGCATGAGTTCATCTTATACTTGGGACTGCAGGATCGGCTCTCGACTAGGGACAAGCCGTGGATAGCTCAGCGGGTGGGATGTCCGGCTTGTGGCCTCTGTGATGAGTTGCACTATGAGACATCCCAGCATCTCTTCTTCGATTGTCCGTTTTCACGGCAATGTCTTCGGATCTTGCGACGACGGATTCGGTGGATTTGGCCCTATCGGGACTGGAGTACATGTATTCGATGGGCAGCGGCCCGTTGGCGAGGGAAGCATCTCCTCCATGCAGCTTATCGACATGTTCTTGCCTCTCTGGTTTATCACATCTGGCAGGCAAGGAACAGGCGTTGGAAGGAGGGGATCATCACGCCGCCTCACAGGCTCGTGGGATGTGTGCTTGCCTTGGTTATCATGCGTATTAGTGGTACGTCCATGAAGTACGACCTGCATCGTGCATCCATTCGCAGAATATGGCGTGTGGCTTCGTAGGCGTTAGTTTTGATTCATGTAGTGAGATCTTGTGATTGTGCCAGTAGCTTGTTACTGGTTGGTTGCGGAGTCATCTCCAGCTCATTTGTAAAACTTTTCCACTTTATATATATAAGGGACATTATACCAAAAAAAATAATGCCCTATACAATCTAATCCTCGTATATCATTTGAGGGCATTATCTTCCACTTGCACCATGAGTTGCAGTATCTAATACCCATCTTTTCGAGATGTCTAATCAGCACTGTCTGTGATAGAGGCTTGGTGAACGGGTCGGCCACGTTATGAACAATTGCATTCTTCTGCAAGGCTATGTAGCAATGCTCAATGAATCCACGTATCACGTGATACCTTCTTTCCATATGTCTGGACATGGTGTGAGATCTCGGTTCTTTTGCCTGAACAATAGCATCAGTATTGTCACACCACAATGGCAATAGCCTATATGCTACAGGAACGACACCAAGTTCTTCCAAGAACTTTCTCTTCCAAACACCTTCCTTCGTTGCCTCTGAGGTACTCTGCTTCGCAGGTGGAAGCTGCAGTAGTGCTCCGTTTGGAACTTTTTCAAGACAACGCTCCACCGTTGAGCGTAAAGACGAATCCTGAAGTGGATTAGTCGTCCACGTCAGACTGGAAATCTGAATCCGTGTACCCTTCCACTTCCAATTATCCATTACCATAGACCAGCATCATATCCTCAGTCCGTCTGAGGTACTTGAGGATAGTTTTGACACATGTCCAATGTTCCTTACCAAGGTCAGCCTAAAACCGACTGACTACGCACACAGCGAACGCCAAGTCAAGTTGCGTGCAAAGGATCGCGTACATCAAACTACCCACAGATTCCATTCATATCTTTTTTTTGGAATAGGTTCCGTGTATATATATAAGTGTGAAATGTACAGATGAGTGAGGAATGCCTCACGCACAAACCAGTAACATGCTACTGGCTAACACCACCAAGACAATGAACAATAAACAATAAATGATTCCAATCCTACCAAGCTACACGCGAGAGGCATCGTATAGCGGCTCTCTGTAAGTCAAATCTGGGGGATGTCCCCAGTAATCGCATGCAAACCAGGTTGAGAACCGTCGCAACAAGACTTTCCGGGGACGTGACAGTCCCCTCCTTCCAGCGCTTGTTACGTGCCTGCCAGATATGGTACACCACTGAGGCCAGGACATGTCGATAAGCAGCCGGTATAAGGTGCTACGCCATCGCAACGAAGCCCAGATGATGCCCTCTTGCCAGTCCGTGTACGGCCAGACCCATCGGATCCTCCGCCTCAGAAGCCAAACACCTTGGCGCGAAAACCCACACTCAAAAAATAGGTGCTGAACCAACTCGAAGTGGAGCGCATCACAAAGGACACAGGCAGGGGTCCCAGCTTGCTGTGCCACCCAAGGCTTATCTCTAGTCGATAACCGATCCCGAATGCCCAGCCATAGAATGAACTCATGGCGAGGAACTCGGGGCGGGCCCCCACATAAAACCGCCCAAGGGACAATCGATCGACGATGACGCAACGCCTCCCGACGAACTTTGCAGTAGGCCGGCCATCAGACGCTCCATTCCATCGGACCCCATCCGGCAAAGTCGGATGTACCTTTGGAAGGTGACGACTAAACTCAATGTACTCGGCCGCCGAGCGTCCAGGCCAATTCCATCCTTGATCATTAATAACTGAGCTCAAGAGAGTCCCCAATGGCAGACCCATCGCAAGAGGCCCTCTTCTGTAGCGTTCACGGAGTGGCACATCTCGCATCCACGGGTCCTCCCATAACAATAATGATGCTCCGTCACCAATCATGAAAGAAATAAGCGGTAGGATAACCGGTCGTAATAGCATCAGCTTCCTCTAGCTCCATGCAGTGCTGGCCGAGGTGGTGACCGTCCAAAGTGAACGTGCATGCAGACGCGTCTGATACAACCATTCAACCCAAATCGAGTCTCGCACCCGAGCAATCACCCTCCATAGTAGCTGCACAATGAATGACTTGTTATCAGTAGCAATCGAACGCAGACCCAATCCCCCCTCAGAAACTGGAAGACAGACATCCTCCCAAGCAACCTTGGCCGAGGTGCCTCCCCATAAAAACTGGCGAAATCGCGACTCCAACGCACGCACAACACCCTTGGGCAGCAGAAACACCCCAGACCAGTACACGTGTTGTGCTTGCAGTACAGACTTTATCAGCTGCACCTTGCCTGCATAAGACAAGGACTGATTCAGCCACGAACCCAAGCGTGCATCAACACGCCTCAGAAGCGGATCACAGTCACGAATCGAGAGCCTAGAGGCGATCAGTGGTACCCCCAAATAGCAAACACGAAGATGACCCTCACGAAAACCCATCAAGGCCAGTAATTGAGCCTTTAGGCCCTCCGCCCTCCGTGAAAGGAAGAGTTCTCTCTTAGTTGGATTTGGATGTAGCCAGACAGCTCAGAGAAGGTCAACAAAGCGTCCTTCAGCACTCCTACAGAAACAACATCTGCATGGCAAAACAGTAGGAGATCATCCGCAAACACCAACATGGGAAGTGACATAGTCTCATAGCGCCAATGATATCGAAATCTGGGCTTCGTCTGAATGCGACTCTCGACGAGGCCCTGAAGTACCTCCATGACAAGCGTGAAAAGATAGGGCGAGATAGGGTCACCCTGCCGTATGCCTCTCTTACCAGCGAAAAACCCGTCGAAGACCCATTAAGGTTGAGGGAGTAAGTTGGCATCGTCAAGCAGCTCCGTATACACCCTATAAAAGTCGTGTGAAAGCCCATAGCCTGAAGCGTAGCCAATAAGAAAGTCCACTCGACCTTGTCGAGTGCCTTAGCCAAGTCTACCTTGAGCATAGCTCGAGGTGGACGACCCTTACTCGTATAGCCCAGGCAAAGCTCCTGAGCCATCAGGATGTTGTCACTGATGCGCCTTCCAGGGACAAAGGCCGTCTGTGATGTATGCACGAGACCTCTAAGCACTGGCTTTAGCCGATTAGCCAGAATCTTCGAGACGACCTTATAAAGGACGTTGCAGCATGAGATTGGCCGAAAATCCGACGGCCGCCAGGCGGCCCGTAGAGAAGAAATCCTGTACCGCCCTGATCACGTCCGGCCCCACAATCTCCCATGATGCTTTGAAAAACGCAGCCGTAAAGCATGAACTTCAAAAGGCAGCCATACGACGCCTTTGGCGTGTAGCATGGTAGACTTTTGTATAGTGGTCCGGTATTTCCTAGTTGGTTGTTTATCCAGTAGCCTGTTACTGGTTGCACTGTGAGTTTCGACGCTCACTCATTCGTGTACATTTACCCATTTCTCTATACACACGGAATTATTCCAAAAAAAAGCCATTCGGACCAGGCGCCTTTTCATCCCCCATGGAAAACAGCGCCTGCCTCACCTCCACACCTTCAACTGGGCGGATCATCTCCAGCGCCACCACGGGGGAAAGCGTGCGCTTGACGGCCCCTTGCACCTCAGCCCTCTCAACAGGCGTAGACCTCGATGACTGACCGAGTAAACCTTGTAGAACCCCAAAAGCCCCCCTCCACCGCCTCTGGCGTATCCAGAAGATCACCCGTTGGGCTCTCCAGCAAAACGATACGATTAGTCGCTCGACGCATAGCGACTCCCCTGAAGAAATATGACGAACACTGATCACCATCTTTAAGCCAAGCCAGCTTTGCCCTCTGGGACAGCGATGTATGCTCAATCTCGATAGCCTTAGCATAAAGAAGTCGACAATGCCGCTCAAGATCGTGGAACCGCCCTTCAAGGGATATCTCGCGCGCGAACTCCTGTACCATCCCCAGAAAGCGTTGCGCATCAGCAACATTAGCAGCTAGGTCCCCTTTGTTACGCCGCATCGGCGAAAATATATGTTTAAGTAGCTTCAGCCTCTGAATCAGAACAAACATGGGGAATCCCGCCATAGGAATATCCCATACGCGCCGTACATGACCCAAGAAATCTCGCTCCTTGGTAAGAAAATTTTCAAAGCGAAACCTAGGTCGCCGATGCCCCGATACCACCTCCGCGTGCCACCTGCTTCATCTTCCTCAACGATCAGATCCGCGTCAAGACCCTCGTCAGCAACCACCGCAGCTAATTCCATCCGGCGCACCACCCTTGAGCGCAGAATACCTTTAGGTGGCGGAGTTCCAGGCCTGTAAGGCCGATTTGCGCGCGGCCTATGCCGTAAAAACCCCTGGACGACGATATCTCTAGGCCTGCTATTGGCCTGTAATCCCGACTCCGATGGAAGTGCCCCAGAAGTCGCCGTCGCCGCCATAACAGGTCCCACTGAGAGTCATCAGCAGCCGTCCCCTATAGTCCCTGAATATGACCCATCAGCCCACTAAACGATCAATGTCAAAGCATGCCCTAAACGCAGGGTAAGACGCAACCAGCTGTTCAAGATTCGGTAGCGCCGGTGCCACCCGGGCCACAGATTCAGCGCCATCATGCCGATCACCATCCGATTCCGTTTCCATCGCGAAACCCTAACCCTAGGTATAGCAGCCCCGAGAACCCCCCAAACTCGCCGTCTCCAATCGCAATCCCAACCACCAGTCGTTTGGTGTGGCCGGAAACAGTGGTGGCCGATCAATCCAAGAGCCCGCGCCAACAAAATTTGAAAAACGCACTCACTGTGTGAAATCGCACCTTCACTGTGTGAAATCGCACCTTCAATGTCATATCTTGCTGCTCGAACTCACTTTGAGGGCTCACAGCCTTGGAAAGGTGAATCCCATGTCGCATAGGCAGGAACCCTTTCCTAGAGTGTCCATATTAAATCGCTTCAGGACCTTCCCTAAGTAATGGCAAATCCCAAAGATGTACGTAGCTTCTCCCAAATCTTTCGTGGAGAATTCGGTCGAATGCCATGCTTTCACCATCGAGAGCATTCCAATATCATTTCCTTAATAGGATGTCATCCACATACAATACGAGGAAAGATATTTTGCTCCCACTATTTTTCTTGTAGACGCAAGGTTCGTCTTCGTTCTTTCAGAATCCGTGGCCCTTGACCACTTCATCGAACGGAAGATTCCAGCTTTTGGAAGCTTGTTTCACTCCATAAATGGACTTGTTCCGTTTGCACACTTTCTGAGCATCTCCTTGCGATGTAAAACCCTTAGGCTGCTCCATATGTATTTCCTCCTCGAGGTATCCATTGAACACAGTTTTCACATTCATCTGCCAGATCTCATAGTCATAGTGCGCAGCTATCGCAAGCAATGTTCGAATGGACTTCATCATAGTGACAGGCGGAAAGGTCTCCTCATAGTCACTTCCCTCTTTTTGGTTGTACCCTTTCGCCACAAGCCTAGCTTTGTATGTGTCAGCCAATCCGTCAGATCCAATCTTTTCCTTGTAGACCCATTTACACCCAATGGGTCTAAAACCATCTGGGAGGTCTACTAGAGCTTGGTTTTATTACATGGAATCCATTTCGGCTTGTATAGCTATAAGCCATTTCTCCGAATCTTTATCCCTGATAGCCTGGTCATATGTAATGGGATCGTCTCCGACGTTCCCTTCCAATCGCAACAACCTCGTGCTCGACATGGACCGTCCTGTATCTCTCAGGCTGGCGAGATACTCTACCTGACCTGTGCAACTCAGGTTGGATCTCGGACTGCCTACGGTGTCATCCGACACTGGAGTCTGTGAAAGCGCATCTGACGACTCTCCAAGAGTTACTTCGCGACCCGCTCCACCTTCTCGAACGAACTCTTCTTCGAGAAAGTGAGCCTGAATGGCTATGACGATTCTCTAATCGTCGTGGAAGTAAAAGAGGTATCCCATGGAATCGTCTGGGTAACCGACAAAACGTCATTTCATAGCCTTCGATTCCAATGTCTTGAGCTTTTTCACAAATGCGGGGCAACCCCAAATTCTAATGTGATTCAAGCTCAGTTTTTTTCCTGTCCATATCTGATACGGGATACGATCGACAGAATTTGTAGGACGTCTATTCAGAATGTGTATTGCTGTCAACAGGGATGACCCCACAACGCTATGGGCAGGTTTGTATAGCTCAGCATAGATCGAAACTTATCCAATAGAGTTCAATTTCTGCGTTCGGACACACCGTTCAACTGCGGTGTTTCGGGCGGTGTCATATGTGAAATGATCCCGTTCTCTTTCAAGGATATCATCAAACTCGAGGCTCATGTACTCGCCGCCTCGATCTGATCGAACGGCTTTAATGCTCTTTCCAGTCTGATTTTCTACCGAAGCCTTGTACTCTTTGAACCATTCAAAAGTATCAGACTTGTGCTTCATGAGATATACCACGTCAAAGCGAGAGTGATCATCAGTGAAGATAACGAAATAATAGAAGTTACCGCGAGCTGCCACCCCGAACGGTCCGAAAACATCCGTGTGGATCAACTGTGGCTCTCATAAAAGTCCCTGTGAAGGGCGACTTGGTCATCTTTCCAAGGATACAAGATTCACAAGTCGGACAGGGATCAGACTCAAGCGGCTTTATAACGCCGGTTTTCTCCAACTCAAGAATCTTCTGTTCTCCAGCATGACCGAGTCGAAGATGCCACAGCAGTATCGAGTTCGACTCCAATTTTCGTTTGTTGGTGATTGCATTAACATTTTTTGTTTTATCTTTGACATTTAGATAATACAATCCATTTAGTAAACTTGCATTTCCGACGCAATTTTTCCAAAATAAATATTGCATATATTACTAAAAAGGAGCACGTAACTATTTCCACTCAAAACGGGAATAGAAACTAAACCCCTTAGGAAAAACTAAACAATCGGAAAGCAGTAAACTATGTCCAGTAGATAAAACGAGAGTTTTTGATCCAATGTGGGTCGCCAGTAAAGTATGTCCGCTTCCTACGTTGATCATGATCTCTCAGTCCGCCAGCTTCCTACTTCGTTCCAGACCCTGGTTCAAAATACAGATCTGAGCACTAGCTCCCGAGTCTAAGATCGACAAAGCGGAATATACTGTCATAGAACAATTTGTTTCTAAAACGTGAAGTTCTTTACCTGAAGCGGTTAGCTTTGGACAATCGCGCTTCCGATGGCCATGCTCATTGCAGTGAAGCACTTGTCCGTCGGCTTGGTACCTTTGAACACATTCTTCTTGGTCTTGCTTTGTGAAATTCGGCGTTTGGGCTTAGTGGGCTTGTCCGACTTTTTCTTTTTACTCGATCCTCGAGTCTTAGCACTCGTGACAAGAACAACTTCCTTTCCTTTCACCATCTTCATCTGAGTCTGCACCGCCGACAACAGGTTCATCAACCCAGTCAATGTCATCTCGGCCTTGTTCAGATTAAAGTTCACAATGAACGAATTGAAGGAAGGTGGGAGCGACTGAAGTAGGAGATCGTTATGGAGCTCGTATCCATGATAAAGTCCAGTGCCTGGAGTCATTGATCCAATCGATCATCTTGAGCACATGCGCTCCGACATCACTACCCTCAGCCATTTTGCAATGCAATAGTTGCTCCGTCAGGGAATAGGGAGCACTCCTGGAATGTTTGCGAAAAAGCTCGTTCAAATGAAGCAAAATGGTGCCCACTTCCATTTCCGAGTGAGTTCGCTGCAACTCATTGCTCATGGAAAGAAGTATATAGCCCTTGACCTTTAGCTCGTCTATCTACCACTTGGTCTTCGTCACTCGCATCAGCCCCTGTGACTTGCGGTACGGGAGAATCGAGGACATAAGTTAACGACTCCATACCTAGGACTATCCTCAGGTTACGGAGCCAGTCCACGTAGTTTGGTCCCACCAAATAGTTTCTCTCAAGTAGCATAGTAATAATTTTCGTCATCGTAGTAAATAGAAAGAAACGTAAAGCTGCAGAAAATAAAGATCTAATTTGGTTTATCTTATCATTTATCAAGCGTGAACAAGGACTTTCCATTGCGTTTGACTCCCACTATTTTTCTCGAAAATCTATCCTCCCGAGAAGAGTTTCGGAAACATCGTTGAAAGTTTCATGGAGTTGATGTTCCCGACTCGACTAGACTTGCCTCAGCCTTTAACGCAATATTTGGCTCATCTAATCTTATCGAAGTTACGTCAAACGTGAACTTATTGAATAAGAGTCCAACTATCTTTGTCTCAGTCATTTGACCCTCACGACTAACCCTGCTTATTGGGTATAACTGCCTAAGTGTGACCTATCAACCTATGCTCAAATGGCACAGAATGTACCGCCCCTTGCTGCCATATGCTTCGTGGGGGGCGGACTGGTATGACGAGCGGCGTCCAAGACGCACCCGAGATGCGAACATTGGGGCATGATATACTACGCCAACTTACTCGAAACAAATCACAAAATTCCCTAATGCTAGACATCTCGAGCATGATAGAAGGCAGTAGTCCAATTCCTTTATCCACTTAGTATTTATCAAACGGGAGAATAACCCATCTCACATAAGAGCACATAAAACATGCATATCATTTCAAAAACCAACATGCACGTAGGTAGTAAATTAATCCTGGGAAAATAAACTACACGACAACACAAGCGGGTTATTTCTAGTATATCCCTATTACATGCATCCTCAAAAGACTTTTGGTCGTCGCACGAGTCTTGAAGTCGTCAAACTCCGTCACTCGAACGGCCTCAAAGTCATCGAGCGTTGACCACCTTGTCACCGCCGGGGGGAGGGGTTGCCATACATCAAATGGGCCCTCGTGTTCGTATTTAAGCTAATCTAATAAAATGGTAAAATACAACACGGGGGGATCATATGTCCCAAACAACCCGTATAAAACGAATACAACCCGGGGAGATGTAACCCTTAATAAATGACCCGAAAATGAAATTCCTAAACCCGCAAGTGCGCCTTAAATCTCATTCATAAGGAGCACGTTGACAATTTGATGATTTTAAAAAGAAACGAAAATTGGGCCTCAAACGGGCCACTAGCAGGCCCGTTAAGGCTTTGAGCACGAAGCCCTAACTCAGCTGAAACACGCCAAAGAGACACGACAGAGAATGCCGCCGGCGCGGAGTCCCGACCGGAGCCGGAACCGCCGCCGCCGGCGACGACACGGTGCGCAATGCACGTGTTCAGCTCAAGGCAGAAAACTTTGTCGCGACTCCTTCGTCGCCCCAGCCCCTCCGTGCCGGAGTCATAGCCTTGACAGGATAGATCGCCGCCGTAGCGTTCTGGCCGAGCCGGAGTCGTTGTGGCTGTCTTGTGCAGCGCGCACCGTGCACGCCATTGCAGTCCGCGGTGAAAGCCGCGAGTGATCTCTGTCGTGACGCTGCCCCTTGCGGCAGCACTGCCCGGGGCTGCGACTACAGTGTCACTGCACCGCTCGCAGCACGCGTGCAATGAATCACGCCACCGCACGGGTCCTAGTCCGGTTCGTGGTTCCTCATCGGTCCCTACCGCACGAGTTGGTGGCAATGGATTGGCAAACGCGCATCGGGCAGCCCAACAACGGTCGAACCGTGTTTCAATCGTCTCGCACGAGACTCGTTTCAATTCCACTGTTGGATTACCCGGTGTCTCCCGGAGATGCCACGTCCTCGGGTACGGTACGGAACAAAAACTTTTTGGGTTTCCCGATTGCCCTCGTTGCTCGGATCATAATAGTAACACATAGACACGTAATAGGGCAGGTCGAACCGAAGAGAAACCAGTTGAAGCGAGTGGTAGCTCCTCATCTTGTTCTTCAACGCTGCGTCGATGGTGGAGGATGCCACTAGATCATCACGCCGACCTCACAGAGAACCGAGCCGTCGCCTGGGAGAAAAGTGTGTGCGTTCCATCAAAGCCCCTTTGGGTCTAAAATTCACGTAGATTACTATAGTGTTGTCGTCGGTCATTGACACTCCTTCAGTAATAATCCATGTTCGACCGTACGACTCGTGAGTCAGTGTCCATGAAACGACTCAATCCATTGATTCGACTCGTATCACAAGTCCTGACCTCCGCTTCCAAGAGAGATATCGGCACATGAAAGGTCATCGACAAATAAGCCGTGATCGGTTATCCAGCACCCAACTAGAGCCTCAGGCTTACGGACTTCTAATTTTCGAGGTTAAGAGTCCACTGGTGCCTTCCTCTCTCATGCCCATCGAGAACAGTACTGAACTCGACACATTTCGATTTGTTCATTTATTGCTTTACCGGATGCTAAGTAAAGAACTCGTATATCAATAAACGAACAACGCCTTTCGATAAACACACGAAAAATCATATTACATAAGAAATCGAATGATAAATAAGCTAATGCCTAATACCAGCCACAACATCAGCAAAGGTCACCGTGTGTGCAGGTGCTAGCTGAGATTGGCTCCCGACCGGTAAACTAACTAGGCCGTTCGCAGGCCGAGCTAACATAAGCGCCGTAAAAGGCAGTGCAGTCTAATCAGCCTCACTGACGAGCTGGTTCAGGCCTGCATTCGTCACAACTCCTAATGGCACCACCATATTTTCAGCTGCATCATGTAAGCGTGTCGACGGGCTGAAGATGATGCATCCGAATTGAAAACCCTAGCCGACACGACAGTGGTGATAGCCACATCAGACCCACCACGATCGTCGATCTGAATGTCCTCATCGACCTGTTCAGTTTCTGCAGCATCACTCAGATCAACAAAACGGCTACAGTCACCCCCCGCGACAACGGCGGCGGCGTATCCGAGTCACTAGTCCATTGATTACGGCACGTATTATGCTGCAACATCCCTCTGGTGCTGACCCACCGCATCATCGAATCGATTGGTTCAGTACACGATCAACAGCGCCAGCCCCAATATGCCGTTCCCTTGCATGTTCCCGATCAATTCACAATAGCGTGAATCATCGAAGCAGGTCGAAAAATCAGGATAAGCGCCCATTAATGCCGCCAGATCAGGCATGGCCAGAATCTCCACCGGCGCTACCTCTCCACTTACCGATCGGTCGCCAAAAACTTCTTCATGTGCGGACAACTCTTGAGGCCGAAAACATTCTGGTATGTCAAAATTACTTAATGCCGAAAATGTTTAGCTATATGTTATGGATGCCGAAAACTTTATGTTCCATACCTAAAACTTTCAAATTCATATGAGTAATGCCGAAAATTTATTATGTTTAGCAAAGTTTGAAAACTTTTATACACAATACCGAGAACGTAAGTTGAGACCAAAAACTTTTCTTAAAGTCCTACGGAAGATATAGTGATACTGAAAACTCCTTGGGCAGACTTAGTGCTGAAAAGGATTTCTAAAGAGTCCCAAGCCCTAAAACCCTAGTTCCTCGAAAACCACAGTTACTCAAAATGTTCTTATATCCTAAAATCTTAGAAATCTTAAAACCACTAAGTTCTAATATCGAAACTCCTAACACTTATTATGAAACAAGAATACCTATTCAAACCCAAATCCAAGTTTCCAAGCACTTATAATATTTCGAAACTCCTAGTAGTTATTTAATATTATGTAAATCACATACATGCTGAAAACTCATTAGCTAAGTATATTTACGTATTTATGGGTAGATATTTACCTTCCTCACCCCTGGATTTATCTTTACGAATTCTCCATGTATAATCGGATGTGTTTTGCTCTTCATTCTCTCTGATTTTCTCTTTTGGTCTTTCGTACTTAATAAGAGTTCAATGAGGGTCTTTACTTTGTAAATTCAAATAGATATGTTCCATTATTCCAAGGTTGGAATTCGTGTTTTGAGGTGACAAGTTGATACGATCATTTTCCTCCCAAGCTAAGTTATATGTTTTACCTAATAGTTATCCACTCAACCGAAATCTTTTAGCAATTACATACCTATGTGCCGAAAACTTGGGCATCTAATAGTTTTTATACCCTATTTGAATTATATCGAAAACTCGTTTCCCAAAGTTTGGAGATGCCAAGAACTTTCTACAACTTCAAAAACATACTTAAAGGTATTCTTATTTGGTTAATTCATTTTCTGCTACTCCTTTTTATTTAGGTTCAACTCTAAATTACTTCTATTTGTTCTTCAAGACTTCTAATATTACAACCCTCCTATCGAGTTTCGAGATTTAACATTTGGGAATCTCTAAACTAGATAATTACAATACTAATTTACATCGGAAATCACATATTATATTTTACGGGTGTTACATCCTCCCCCTTAAAAGAATCTCGCCTCCGAAATTATGCCGATTGGAATAAGTCGGGATAACAAACTCTCATATCGTCCTCACGCTCCCAAGTGGCTTGCTCAACTGATTGATTCCGCCACAAAATATTAACTAACAGAATTGTCTTATTCTGCAGTTGTTTCAGCTCATACATTAAGATTTCTACAGGCTTCTCTCGTAACTGATGTCAGGTTTGCGCTGTGATAGAGAAGCTCGTTCTAGATCACGCGGCTCGGGTCCGCAACGTATTTTCATAATGTCGATACGTGAAATACGTCGTGAACTTGCAATAGTGATGCTGGCAACTCCAATTGATACGCGACTTCGCCGAATCGTTTAATAATGCTGAATGGGCCTATATATCTGGAACTTAGCTTTGCCCTTCTTTCCAGAACGCTTTACTCATTTCATCGAGAAATCTTTAGAAATACTTGGTCATTCTCTGCGAACTCTAAAGGTTGTCGCCTGTGATCTGCATAACTCTTCTGCCGACTCTGCGAAGTTCACATCCATTCCCGAATTTTCATCACGGCTTTGGCTATTTCACGGATCATTTTCGTCCCGGTGGATAGGTGATCGGCATTGCGCCCATATAATGCGTCGTACGGGGCCATTCCGATCGTAGCGTGGAAGCTATTGTTATAAGAAAACTCGAATAGGGGTAGGTACTTGCTCCAATTTTCCTTAAAGTCTAGCACGCAGGCTCGTAACATATCCTCAAGGGTTTGGATCGTTCATTCGGACTGCCCGTCGGTCTGAGGATGGTATGCAGTACTGAACGAGAGGTTGGTTCCCATAGCTTTCTGCAGGCTCTGCCAAAAGTTGGATAGAAATCTCGAACATCGATTCGAGGCAATAGAGGTCGAAATTCCATGGAGTCGGACTACTTCGTAGAAAGTACAATTCAGCGTGTTCCATGAAAAAGGGAACTGATTGGGAGGAAATGGGCCGTATTTACTATCACCCAAATCAGCGTCATGACCTTTCGTCGTTTTAGGTAAACCAACAACGAAGTGGTCCCACTTCCATTCGGGTTTCGGTAAGGGCTGTAGAGTTCTAGCTGGCTGCTGGTGTTCGGCTTTGATCAGCTGACACGTCATACATCAATTTACGAACGCGGCTATGTTTTTTTCATCCATGGCCACCAATACGTGATTCGTAAATCTTGGTACATATTTGTAGCGCCTGGGTGTATAGAGTATGTTGTTGCATGTGCTTCTGTCATTATCGCTCGTCGTAACTCCTCGTTGTTGGGTATGTATAATCTGTTCTTGTATAACATGGTTCCTCGTGTGCTTCTGCCATGGCTCTAGGAATAATGGCTGGCCTTGCATGAGCCAAGGCCCTCCCTCTAGGACCTCCGTTCGCGCCTCATCCGACTCAAATCTGAATATGAAGAAGCCATTGGTGGTGGTCCGCACCTCAACAAGCCCATTCCACACGGATCTGAAGTGACGCTCGACGAATGGGAAATACGGCTTCCGACCAAGAAAATAACCCACAAGGGTGTTCTTCCAGCGGTCCCGACCACGTCTCGCCACCTCCACTAGCGCACGAACCACGGCCGCACCATTAACAAGAGAAGGTGGAGTATACGATAATGTCATTGTGCATGCCTGGCCAGCCCTCTGCCCTTGCACGGCTTTCGCGAAGGTCGCCGGCATGGACGGGCTGCCAGCTGTCGTCCCTACAGGCCCGAGCCGCGCGAGGACCGACCGAGCACGCGGATACCCGTCTTCGCAGAAACCCTAGCAGCCGCCACCTTTGCGTCAGGCCCACTAGGGCCCATTGGTAGCGCCGGCACCGAAACCCTAGCTGCCGTCAGCCCCATCGACCCCGTCGGCGTAACAATTTGTGGAGACGTCGGCTTTGATCGATTGACTCTCCTTCACAGCCCCATTGGAAACCCTAATCGGATCATTTTCTCCCACAATATCAGCCGTCGCGTCGTAGGAGTCTGCACTGAATTCCTCATCAACAACCTCATCCTCCATAACCATTGCCATCATCGTGCGAGTCGGCGGTGGCGTTCCAGGCCATCCCCAGGGTGATCGTCACGCCAGCCTTGGGTTGCCCAGAATTCGACTTGGCACCAATATACCCTGATGCAGCGTGGTACTATGCTCGGCCACTGCCATATTCACCGGTGGCTGTTCGCCACATCGATCGTCATCAACCTTCCCACCCGTTGACCCGGGTCATCAATGATCGGAAGCGATCGCCATCAAAGCATCGTACGAAATCTGGGTACGCCGCAGCCAGTCTCTCCAGATCCGGCAACGAAGGCAAGCCATGGACCCCCATAATCTCGCCGTATTTCACGCCAACCGAAGATTGATCAGACTCCATCTCCACCCTCGCCAAAACCCTTGGCGAGATATCCTCCGCCATCGCACCCAATCTGTCCAAGAACACCCACCGGATTGATGAGGATCAAACAATCGTCGACCAGCCAAGATTGACCGAAAACGACTACGATCGGATGATGAAACCGCGCTGAGAACCAACTAAATTTGAAAACTCGCCGACTGTGTGAAAATCGCACACACTGGAGGTGTAATTTTCAAACAACCCTTGTCCATGATCTTCCTCATTTTTAAAAGGCGATCAATTGCATAATATTCATGCCTTGATTTGCCCGATCTGTCAAGTGTCTTATTTGGTTTCGCCCGATTTCGTGAGATCCTTGAATCGCCCGATTTGTTGCTTTGGACATTCACAATCGCCGAACGTTAATCATAACATCAAGTCACCCGATTTTGACCTTGCATGGTGGCTAGTTTCGCCCGGTTTTGGGGTTAAATACTTACTTTCGGCCGAACTTAATACCACTCAAATTCAATCGAATCTCATGCAAACTTCTCCATTCGATCGGAACCTTCAAAACTTCATCTACCCGAAACTAAGTTCATAGCTCATTCTTCCCAGAATTCCTAAGTTCTAAAATTCCATCCCACTCCAAAACGTCCAGCACTATCCCAAGATCATCATATACTAAGGTTATAAGTCTTAAAAACACGTTAGACTACCTAATTCTTAGCTAATTCTCAAGGAAAACCTCAAATAATGAACTTATACCCTAAATTAGGGTTTTTGCAGTCTAAGATACATGTGAATTCCTTACGTTTTCCCCATCCTAGTTACACGTTATCTAAATAACCCTAGAATAGAAAATCATGACCGCTTGAAGAATTAATCTTTACTTACCAATTTCGAATCCCAAGCTACTTGGGGTGTGAATTCCTTCTCCATTTTCTTTTACTTTGATTTTCGATGGTTCTTCTAAGTGGGGTCATGGAGTTTAGATGGTTAGATTAGATATTTAACAAAGGGCATGGTGATGGGACTTAAGTGGCGTGAGGTCTCGTCATTTTAAGGAAGCTTTGTCCCCTCCAAGTTGGGCTTGCAATTTGGGCCAATTATTTAAACCTAGATCATTAATTATCTATGGCCCATCTGAGGCCATTTGCTAGTATGATCTAATTCAATTTCCCTTGTTCCTATAAATTCGAAGATCCCTAATAAGTTTAGGTATCACAAGCACAAAATTGGTTGCACATAATTGCAGGTAACTCATATAATCACATAGGCACGAAATTCATAAAATCACGTAAACATAACGTGCATGCGAATTTATACATAGTCACATGGGTCATGAATGCAAATTTATTGGCCAAACTAGCCTACGAGGACTGGGGTGCTACAGGCCTCGATGGCTGATCTAGATCCGTGAGCTTTGGGTTAGAACTTGAGTCCCGGTGGCTGGTAGATTCCTCAAGGAGGCAACCGACGAATATTCTCGTGAAGCTCCATGAGTTGGGCAACGATCACGTTGAACCACCATGCATACGGTACATTTGAGTGCTTGTTCTCTTTTAGTCAGATCTGTTCTGCTAGATTGTTCCAGATCAGTTGAGAGAAATCGTAATTCCTCGAGAACTCAATTCCGTAAAAGATATAGAGAATGTTGCCGTTGCCTTTGTCGGAGCCGGCGTGCTTTGGCGACAGACACTTATTGATGATTCCAAAAAGTTTCTTCCAAGGATGCGGGATGGCGTTGCTCTGAACTTGTGCGAGCTTGGTGAACGGCGGACGGTATCCGATGTGAAGGAAGTCACGCACCATCTCTGCATTTGTAGGCAGAGGTCGTAGCTGGGGCTGAAAGGTAGGTCCAGGACGAGGCCAAAATCATTCTTACTGAAGCTGATGTGCCTTGTCCCGAGTATCGTGGTGAATCGGTAGGTGCCGTCAACTATGAGACTCTTTATTCTTCCCCAAAACTATTTGAGATAGACCATCGGCACCGAGGCCGTCACTGTGAGCGCATGCCATATGGGGGTGGCCTTGAAGAATGGACATGATTATCTCGTCTGGACACCTAAAGGTGGTCAGGTCGAGTTGAAAGTTGGTGTCCTGAACCTTGAGGTACAGATTCCTATCGTAGATGTGGTTATACGCCGAATAGTGATCCATCTGAAAAAAATTAGAGAAACAAAACATTAGTTCAAAAATATTTAACATTGAGTCGAAAATTGATTTTATCAAACCATAGTAATCTAATATTTAACAGCATGTTTGATGAATCTGTAATTGAAACATGTAATTTGCACATAGGTCGTACGAAAGTAATTTATCAATTGGTATTTATTGATCAAATTTTCGAAATTTAAAAATAAAGTCAATAAGCTTCCCTTCCAAAATTATTCTATGTCTTGTATTGTAAAATCAAGCACTATTCACTCCGTTCTATTTATCGCTCGAGAATTGAAAACCTCAATTTAATTGTCTAAGTGTAAATTGTTACAAAAACAATCTCCGTCCAGTTTGCGATCGAGAAATTTTATTCGTTAGACTCGTGACAGTGTAAAAGACTTAGAAGAATTTAATAAGTGTTGAACGTTATATGTGTTACCGTAGCCGAGAAATTTTACGATCAAGAAAAATTTCCATGTAAATTTACGATTGAGAAAATTGATTTCCGCGTAAATTTACGATGGAAAATTTTTTCGTGCATTAATAAAATTTTTGTCGTGAGAGTTATCGAGCTAGAAAATTTTCGATTTTAAAAATAGTTTACGCTGCGAATTTTTACGATCGAGAAAATTGGCAGCGAGAAATGAGGTTGCCGAGAAAATTTTTGATCGATCAAAATCATCGCTACGTACTTTTATGATCGAGAAATTTTATCGTCGACAGCTTAATTTTATTGCCGCTAAAATTTACGAAAGAAAGAAAATTGAAATCAAAAGTACTATTTTCGATGGTAAGTTTTGCGCTCATAATACCTTGCACCTATTTTGACTATTCCACTCGTTAATTTTTCGCTCGCATAAAATCTTAATTAGATTTATCGATATTAAGTAGTCTTCGATCTGTGTCAATTATCTCAGCAACTGAGTCAAAAATTCTGCGATCGAAAATACAATGCAAACAGTAACTCAATCGAATCTAAATCTAATTGACACTGTTTGCGATCGATAAAGTTCTTCGACTGCTTTAAACATTCAAAAACCTATTTAAGTCAAAACCCAAAATTTGAATTTAAGTCACAGATTATCGAAAATCTACACTATAAGATTTCTCAAAAAACTCCAGAACTATCGAAATTTGCAGATATTAACCCAGATAATCATCTAAACAGGTCTTAATCTCTACGAACAGACATTTCCAGTTTTCATATGCAACACAGACGAGAATTTCTATAAGAATCAAGCGAAAAATCACAGAATATAGGTGTTAACGGAGTTTAAAGATTTTGAGTGTCTGTGAAGACGAAATCTGTGAAGGATTAAGGATTTTGAATGATTTTGGTTTTGTCTTTTTGACATAGGTTTTGCGAACAGACATTTCCAGTTTTCATATGCAACACAGGTTTTGCGATTGAGGGTTTTGGCGTCTATTTAGGTGTTAGGTCCTAAGTTATCAACTCCTAGATCCTAAACTTAGAAATCTAAGTCAATCGATTAGAATTATAAAGAATTAGATTTCGATCGAAAACCTTTCGTTGAGAGCTTCGATCGAAATCAGCCTAGTCTTTCGCGATCGAATTGTGATAAGTGATCCTTAAGACTGAGCTGATGTGTACGTGGTTATTGGGAAGCCCTTCGATCTCAGGTCCTTTCTTGAGCGGAGAGGTCATGTTAACCTTCTTCATGCTGCTATCCAGAGCCATCTAAGGTCGTGAGCGGCAAAGTACTTAACTTGGCGCATCATGAATCGGTAGAGTCCGTCGAGGCCTTCTTTCTTGATAAAAGCCTTGAGACCCTTGCACTTCTCCACGTAAAGCTGGTAGAGACGGTACACCTCCGTGGTAGGGAGGTACGGTAGGTCGCTCTTGCTTAGTTCTTCTCGAGTTCTTTCTACTCGCTCGATGACATAGTAGGGTGTTGGAAGACTTCATTTGGCACAGAAGACACTCAGAAGCTGGCATATCGAGGATAGACTCTTATAAGAGCTCTTTGCTTGCCCTTTTTTTTTTGGTGTAATGTCCCGTATATATATAGAAATGAAAGAAATGTACAGATGAGCAGGAGATGAACTCCGCAACCAACGAGTAAGATGCTAGTGGGCACAAACTATAGCTAAACACTCAACCAATCCACAATCAATGAATGAATGAGGCCTAGTCCCTACCAAGCCACACGCCATAATCTGCGTATGGCAGCGCGCTGGAGGTCGTATTTCGTGGGAGTACCACTAATACGCATGATAACCAAGGCAAGGACAGACCACAAGCCTGTGAGGCGGAGTAACGATCCCTTCCTTCCAACGCCTATTCCTAGTCTGCCGGATGTGGTACACCAGAGAGGCAAGGACGTGCCGATACGCAGCATGAAGAAGATGTTTCCCTCGCCACCGCGCCGCCGCCCATCGAACGCGCGTATGCCACTCTCGATAAGGCCAGATCCATCGAATCCTATGCCGCAAGAACTTTGCTTGCCCTTTGGTCATCCCTAGCCTCATGTCTGGTCCAAGATGGGTCAGCATCCAAAGATAGGTCATTCTCTTCAGTTGATCCCAGTGAGAGATCCCTCTAGTCTCGAACTCGTTCAACTTCTTGACTTTGTTCGATGACCTCCAAATGTGTTCTCGAACCTCTTCAAGGAAGGGAATCTCGATTCTGATATTCTCCCATGGCGTGTCGATGCGAACGGTTGTGGCGCCCCACCATCTACTTACCATTTCTAGTGCTAACTTACGTGATTAATGTCAGTATAAATAAATAGTACGCGAAAACGTGGGTAAAATTTTTCCTTTTATATAAAGGAATTCATTCTGTACAAGTCAAAATATCGCTCACAACCTAATTACATAGGATGGTTCCTAATTGCAATAAAAGGAATCCTAACTTCCGCCGCACGGGTCGCATTCATGTACACACCAGCCTCAAAAGTCACTGGAAGCTTCAAAAGATAGCCTTGCCGTCGTAGGCGATCACGTACCTTGGTCGCGCGTACCTACAACACATAAAATATGGGATGGGCTATAAAGCTCAGTAAGTAGGAATGATGCATGTCGTGCACGTGTCTCATTTGCAAAGGCATTTGCGCCAATGCATTCAGACCCTAATAGGATCAAACTAAATCTCATATCTCTCAGGGCCCTCGACTGACTTACTATGCACTATTTTCAGAGCTCAAATCCAATAAGGACAATTGGTCCAGCAATCCACAAAGGGGACGAACCATAAAATACCACTCACGTATTTCGGCCCAATTCGCACTGGGATGCATGACGGCCCGCCATTCGGCCCAATGGGTACTTGCTGTTCCGCGGACGCTCACGCTGGTAGCCCACTTCGGGGTCGCCAACACCAGAGATACCCTCGGTGTCGCTGCCACCCTCGAATCGCTTCCTCCAGGTCGCACCTACCGCAATTCAGGGCATTCTGCCCAAATAATAAAAATATATCCGACGACGTACCGGGTCGTCATGGTGTCATAGAAGCAGTCCTGACTCAACTGTGAGTCGACATCAGATGCCTATATCGGCAAATATCCATCGCTTTCAAGCGACATTATACCATGCATACGCTCGTCTCACAACTCTCGTGCATGCCGTGTATGCATGTGTTCATGCTCATGTAAACAATACTAAAATGCATGCTATATCATCATATATAGCAAATAATTCACATAGTCTCATATAAACAGATAGCCACGTAATTCATGTTAGTACAAACAATTTATGTGTTGTAGTTGAAATTCTCACTTACCTGGTATCCTTAGTTATTAGCTTATCGTACTGTAAATTGCTAACCTTCGAACCCTAAATATTGAAGCATATAAAATTTAGGGTTTGTTAGTCTAATTATTATTTCACGAAATTGACTTAATTTGAAAACCATAGTTTCGATTTCTATAAATTTCGAAATCCTAAAATTTAGAACTTTAACTAGTACCATTTCAGATAGATCTCGACATGTATTATAGAATGGATCGCGATATATACTATAAAATTCGAGTTCGGTGGAGGAACAAAAATCTCGACATAAGATAGGAAATGATTTCGACATTGTACTTTAAATGTCGAGATGTACTTACAGGATTTCGAAATAAAATTCAATGATGAATTTCGATAAGACTTAGGCATAAATCTCGATATGTATGTATCTTAGGATAGATTTCGATATGTTCATACAAAAATTCGACACTTAAATAGTACACAACTATCTCGACATTACTTAAGAATGAATCTCGAGCGTGAGTGTACTTTTAGATCTCGACATTTTTTCCAAGATAAACCTCGACATATCCCTAAGATGAATGTCGAGATTCCAACTTGGTACTTCGAGATTCCAAACATGTAAAAATCCTATTATCACTCGCAATTCTCGATCAAAAGACGTATTATTAAGAACATCATGAATATCATATAGTCTTCAAGACATGCGAATTTAATAATTTATAAGAAAATAACTAAGGAATTAATCCTGCTAATTTATATTCTCTAAAGCATGATATTTAATCTAAGTCTTAATATACTAAACATGAATTTAACTATATCTAGGATAAGATAGAAATTTCATACCAACTTAGCATTAAAGCACTTCGTTCTTCGTCTCTTTTCTTCTTCCAGTTTTCGATAGATTGTTATTGGAATGTTTTAATTCTTCTTTATCTTGGTTTATGCGTGTCATGATGGATTAATGACATCGACATCTTTTATTTCATTCTTATCTTATCTTAGTTTTCGATTAGGTTTAGAGACTCCTAGAATCTCAACTCCCAAGGTCTCGAGTTTTATTAATGAAACACCTTAATTATTTCCTAGCCTCTTACTTATGTTATTGCGTGTAGTAATAGACAAATGATGTCAAAGGTTATATTAGCACTTATCACATCTTAATTAACACGTATTAATTTCTCTCTTTATTTCTCCTTCTACACTAAGTTTCGAAACATATAGAAAACCCAAGAATTCAGTACTCAATGTTTCGACACCAACTTGTTCGACATTCTCTAATTTAAGTATTTAGCCCTTTCGAATTCAAGTTCCTTTCGAAATCTATTCCTACCAATTCGTATTTCCCAAAACGTGGTATTAATACTTACTATACTAAATTAACTTTTCTAAGTTAGCATGCTATGTATTAGAAACCCTAACATCAATAACTAACCTAATTTCAATTAATTCCTTTACTTAGTTAGTAACCCTAATAGCACCCATTTGAAATCATGTTGACACATAAAATCGTAAAACACGTCTCATGCAGTCACGTAAGTCACATAATATGTATGCATATTTATTGGCCGGCTTACTTACGGGACTCGAGTATTACATCCTCCCCCCTTAAAAGGGATTTCGCCCCCGAAATCAGGTAGGGAGAAATAGCTCAGGGTAGCGATTTCTCATATCATCTTCCCGTTCCCACGTAGCTTCCTCGGTGGATTGATTCTGCCATAATACCTTGACTAACGGAATTTCTTTATTCCGTAGTCGTTTCATATCGTACATAAGCATTTCCACTGGTTTCTCCTCATAGCTCAAATCTGGCTTGAGTTGTTGCTGAAGATTTTCAGTATTCAGCACATGGCTTGGGTCTGCGACGTATTTTCGTAACGTCGATACGTGAAAAATATCATGTACTTGAGCTAGCAAATTCGGTAGTTCCAGTTGATAGGCAACTTCGCCAACTTTTCTGAGGATTCGGAACGGTCCTATATAACGTGGGCTCAGCTTGCCTTTCTTCCCGAATCGCTTTACTCCTTTCATCGGTGAAACTTTCAAAAACACCCAATCGTCGACCTTGAATTCTAATGGCCTACCCTTTTGATCTGCGTAGCTTTTCTGTCTACTCTGGGCTGTTTTCATCCTTTCTCGTACCTTTGCAATAGCTTCCGTCATTTCTTGTACTAGGTCAGGACCTAATATCGCTCGTTCTCCAACTTCATCCCAATGTATTGGAGATCTACATTTGCGTCCATACAGAGCTTCGTATGGAGCCATTCCGATAGTCGCATGATAGCTATTATTAATTGAGAACTCAATCAGTGGAAGATACCGGATCCAATACCCTTTGAAGTCGAGCACGCAGGCTCTCAACATGTCCTCCAGCGTCTGGATGGTTCGTTCTGACTGCCCGTCCGTTTGGGGATAATAGGCAGTACTGAATGATAATTTGGTACACATTGCTTTCTGCAAACTCATCCAGAATTTGGATAAGAACCTCGAATCTCGGTCGAAAATGATTAAAATTGGAACTCTGTGGAGTCGAACTATTTCTTGCACATATGGTTCTGCGTATCGCTCCAATGAGTATGTCGAGTTGATCGGCAAAAAGTGGGCAGATTTGGTCAATCGATCAACGATTACCCAAATAGCGTCGTCGCCTTTCACTGTCTTCGGCAAGCCAACGACAAAGTCCATCGTAATATGGTCCCATTTCCATTCAGGTACTGGCAAGGACTGTAATGTTCCTGCCGGTCGTTGGTGTTCTACTTTTATCTGTTGGCATGTTAAACATTGACTAACGAAGGTCGCTATTTCTCTTTTCATCCCTGGCCACCAATAATTGGTTCGTAAGTCCCTGTACATCTTTGTCGCTCCTGGGTGAATTGAGTAAACCGTGGCATGCACTTCATTCATAATCGTTTTCGGAGCTCCGTGTCATTGGGGACGTATATTCGATTCCTATAGTACAAGCTTCCGTCTTCTCGTATCTTGTAGTCTGACGGCCTTTGTTCTACTTGAGTTTCCTTGAGCTTTAAATATAATTCGTCGTTCTGTGCGCTTTCGTAATTTGCTCCATCATTGTTGGTCGGAGAGTTAACGCTGCTAGCCTTGTTTCGATTTCACCCATTGGTATAACTTCTACTCCGAGCTGTTGCAACTCTGCACTTGCAGTTTTCCGGCTTAAAGCATCCGCCACGACGTTTGCTTTCCCTGGGTGGTAACTGATCACGCAGTCATAGTCTTTAACGAGTTCTAGCCACCGCCGCTGTCTCATATTTAACTCCTTCTGAGTAAAGAAGTACTTCAGGCTCTTGTGATCTGTGAAGATTTCGCAGCGTTCACCGTATAGATAATGTCTCCAGATCTTTAGAGCAAAAACAACTGCTGCGAGTTCCAGATCGTGTGTTGGGTAATTTTTCTTGTAATCCTTCAGCTGTCGCGAGGCATACGCAACAACATTTCCATTTTGCATTAGAACGCATCCCAGCCCGCTCTTCGATGCATCACTGTATACGGAAAATCCTCCTGTTCCTGTGGGTATCGTCAGGACTGGGGCCGAAGTGAGTCGTTCTTTTAATTCTTGAAAGCTGCGTTCGCACTCAACGCTCCAATGGAATGGAGTATCTTTCCTAGTCAGCTTCGTCAGTGTTGATGCGATCTTCGAGAAGTCTTTAATAAATTTTCTATAGTATCCAGCTAGTCCAAAAAAGCTTCGTACTTCAGTTACATTCGTCGGTTGGGGCCAGTTATTAATAGCTTCTATCTTGCTCGGATCTACTGAAATTCCTGCTCCCGAAATAATATGTCCAAGAAATGCGACTTGATCCAGCCAAAATTCGCATTTCTTGAACTTAGCATACAATTGCTTCTCGCGTAGTATCTCAAGGACGTTCTTCAAATGTTGCTCATGCTCCTCCCTCGTTTTTGAATAAATAAGGATGTCATCGATGAATACGATGACGAACTTATCCAGGAATGGCTTGAATATGCGGTTCATCAGGTCCATGAACGCTGCCGGCGCATTAGTCAGCCCAAAAGGCATGACTAAGAACTCGTAGTGCCCGTATCGAGTACTAAAGACCGACTTCAGAATATCTTCTTTGCGAATCTTCAGCTGATGATATCCCGATTGCAAATCTATTTTTGAGAACACCGTGGCTCCCTGTAACTGATCGAACAGATCGTCAGTCCTCGCAAGGGGATATTTGTTCTTGATGGTGATTTTATTTAACTCTCTGTAATCGATGCATAGCCGCATCGATCCATCTTTCTTCTTGACAAATAGAACCGGTGCTCCCCAGGGTGAAAAGCTTGGCTGAATAAATCCCTTTTGTAGCAATTCGTCCAATTGTTCTTTCAGTTCTTTCATTTCTGTTGGAGCTAAACGATATGGAGCTTTTGAGATAGGTGCGGCTCCGGGTACTAAATCGATCGTGAACTGGATTTCACGATCAGGAGGGAGTCATGGTAAATCTTCGGGGAACACATCAGGAAATTCTTGTACTATTGGGACTTCTTCTAACTTTGGGGGTGAACATTCTTCTGAGGTCATTGCAAATACGAGGTATGATTCACATCCTGCCCTGATCAAGCGTTGTGCCTTCATCGCAGAGATTTTGGGAATTTTGCTCTTGCTAGTTCCCGTAAAAATGAACGGTTCGTTTATCTCTGTACTGAACGTGACTGTCTTACGATTACAATCAATCACGGCGCCATACTTAGACAGCCAGTCCATTCCTAGGATCACTTCGTAATCATTCATAGGTATAACTATAAGGTCTACGGGTAGTTTTCTATCGTACACTAGCACTGGGCATTCTCGTAAAACTAAATTAGTTCGAGTAGAAGCTCCATGTGGAATAGTTACACTATACTCGCAGTCGGATTGTTGAGGCGTAATCCCGAGTCTCGTCACGTACTTAGATGATGCAAATGAATGCATGGCTCCTGAATATATTAATATGCATGTCGGTATATGATGGATAGATAGGGTACCTACTACTAACGATGGGTCTGTCTCTGCCTCTTCTGATGTTATCGTGTAAACTCTGGCAGGTAGTGGTCTGGCCTGTATAGTCGTTTGACTCCCAGATGCTTTTCCAGGGCATGCTCTTGCAAAATGGCCCGATTTTCCACACCTAAAGCAGCTAGCATTTTCTGAGAAGCAAACGCCCGTATGTCGTCGGGTGCACTTCGGGCAGATTGGTGCCATTGGGGGTCTCCTCTGATTTGGGTTGAACTGCTGAGGCAGTCCGGGTTTGTTCTGAAAATTAGGCCTTGGGCCCTTTGAGACAAATTGCTTCTTTTGACTTCCTCCACTCCACTGTGGCCCTTGTACGAACTTTCGTTTTGCTTCTTGGGCTCGAATAATTCTGATTTCTGCTTGCTCAGCCACTAAAGCACGTTCAGCAACTTGAGCATACGTAGCTCCTTGAAGCCCGGCCATATTTATGTCTCGGTAGAGTTCCGGCTTCAGGCCTTCCAAAAAGCGTTCAACTTTTAATGCATCCGTACTCACCATATGAGCTGCAAACCTAGACAGCTGTTCAAATTTCCGGATGTACTCCGCCACTGTCATCGGGCCCTGGCGTAGTTAATGAACTCGTCGCCCGTACTGGAGCGGTGAAGTACTTACTCCTGAATAATTCCTTGAAACGATCCCAACTCATTGTAAGAGGGTCTTCAATGGCTAAGATTGTGTCCCACCAGTGACCTGCACTCCCTCGCAATAGGAATGCAGCACATAGGACCTTCTCTTCTTCGGAAATTCTACTATACTGGAACATGCTCTCTAAGGTCCTTAGCCAGTCTTCAACCGAAGTTGGATCAATTGCATCTTCGAAAGTTGAAGGATTTAACTTCCGAAATCTTCTCCTACTATCTCTATTCTTTCGGCTTGAGAAAGCCCACTGCCTTGTGTCCGCCAGTGTTCCGCTGCTGAATCAATTCTTGAATCTGGGCGGACTGTTAACGTACTAATTTGGTAAGCTGGATAATCGCCGTGTCGCGATTATCAGTTGGTATCTCGGGTTCCTTTCCCCGATTGGAACTCCCACTGCTATCACCTCTTGTTCTACCCATTCTTATTTACCCTGATAGTCCCTACGGCCAATAAATTATGCAACGCAAACAAGAACTCAAAGTAATAGAAACTTACTAGCAAGGCCGCTTCCGTACTTTTGAGTGTGTGTACATGAACAGTCTACAGAAACTTCAACCGAAGCTCTGATACCACCTGTGGCGCCCCGCCATCTACTTACCATTTCTAGTGCTAACTTACGTGACTAATGTCAGTATAAATAAATAGTACGCGAAAACGTGGGTAAAATTTTTCCTTTTATATAAAGGAATTCGTTCTGTACAAGTCAAAATATCGCTCCCAACCTAATTACATAGGATGGTTCCTAATTGCAACAAAAGGAATCCTAACTTCCGCCCCACGGGTCGCATTCATGTACACACCACCCTCAAAAGTCACTGGAAGCTTCAAAAGATAGCCTTGCCGTCGTAGGCGATCACGTACCGTGGTCGCGCGTACCTACAACACATAAAATATGGGATGAGCTAAAAGCTCAGTAAGTAGGAATGATGCATGTCGTGCACGTGTCTCATTTGCAAAGGCATCCGCGCCAATGCATTCAGACCCTAATAGGATCAAACTAAATCTCATATCTCTCAGGGCCCTCGACTGACTTACTATGCACTATTTTAAGAGCTCAAATCCAATAAGGACAATTGGTCCAGCAATCCACAAAGGAGGACGAACCATAAAATACCAGTCATGCATTTCGGCCCAATTCGCACTGGGATGCATGACGGCCCGCCATTCGGCCCAATGGGTACTTGCTGTTCCGCGGACGCTCACGCTGGTAGCCTACTTCGGGGTCGCCAATACCAGAGATACCCTCGGTGTCGCCGCCACCCTCGAATCGCTTCCTCCAGGTCGCACCCTACCGCAATTCAGGGCATTCTGCCCAAATAATAAAAATATATCCGACGGCGTACCGGGTCGTCATGGTATCATAGAAGAAGTCCTGACACAACTGTGAGTCAACATCAGATGCCTATATCGGAAAATATCCATCGCTTTCAAGCGACATTATACCATGCATACGCTCGTCTCACAACTCTCGTGCATGCCGTGTATGCATGTGTTCATGCTCATGTAAACAATACTAAAATGCATGCTATATCATCATATATAGCAAATAATTCACATAATCTCATATAAACAGATAGCCACGTAATTCATGTTAGTACAAACAATTTATGTGTTGTAGTTGAAATTCCCACTTACCTGGTATCCTTAGTTATTAGCTTATCGTACTGTAAATTGCTAACCTTCGAACCCTAAATATTGAAGCATATAAAATTTAGGGTTTGTTAGTCTAATTATTATTTCACGAAATTGACTTAATTTGAAAACCCTAGTTTCGATTTCTATAAATTTCGAAACCCTAAAATTTAGAACTTTAACTAGTACCATTTCAGATAGATCTCGACATGTATTATAGAATGGATCTCGATATATTACTATAAATTCGAGTTCGGTGGAGGAACAAAAATCTCGACATAAGATAGAAAATGATTTCAACATTGTACTTAAAATGTCGAGATGTACTTATAGGATTTCGAAATAAAATTCAATGATGAATTTAGATAAGACTTAGGCATAAATCTCGATATGTATGTATCTTAGGATAGATTTTGATATGTTTCTACAAAAATTCGACACTTAAATTGTACACAACTATCTCGACATTACTTAAGAATGAATCTCGAGCGTGAGTGTACTTTAGATCTCGACCATTTTTCCAAGATAAACCTCGACATATCCCTAAGATGAATGTCGAGCTTATTAATATAATATACCTAGGCTAAATCTCGATATTGAACTCATATAAAAACATCAAGATGAATGTCGACATGGTTTGGATGTAAACCTCGAAATGTATTATGAAATAGATCTCGGTGTGGTTTGAGATGAATCTCGAGCTTGGTCTCGAGATTCCAACATGGTACTTCGAGATTCCAAACATGTAAAAATCCTATTATCACTCGCAATTCTCGATCAAAAGACGTATTACTAAGAACATCATGAATATCATATAGTCTCCAAGACATGCGAATTTAATAATTTATAAGATAATAACTAAGGAATTAGTCCTGTTAATTTATATTCCCTAAAGCATGATATTTAATCTAAGTCTTTAATATACTAAACATGAATTTAACTATATCTAGGTTAAGATAGAAATTTCATACCAACTTAGCATTAAAGCACTTCGTTCTTCGTCTCTTTTCTTCTTCCAGTTTTCGATAGATTGTTATTGGAATGTTTTAATTCTTCTTTATCTTGGTTTATGCGTGTCATGATGGATAAATGACATCGACATCTTTTATTTCATTCTTATCTTATCTTAGTTTTCGATTAGGTTTAGACTCCTAGAATCTCAACTCCCAACACGAGTTTTATTAATGAAACACCTTAATTATTTCCCAGCCTCTTACTTATGTTATTGCGTGTAGTAATAGACAAATGATGTCAAAGGTTATATTAACACTTATCACATCTTAATTAACATGTATTAATTTCTCTCTTTATTTCTCCTTCTACACTAAGTTTCGAAACATATAGAAAACCCAAGAATTCAGTACTCAATGTTTCGACACCAACTTGTTCGACATTCTCTAATTTCAGTATTTAGCCCTTTCGAATTCAAGTTCCTTTCGAAATCTATTCCTACCAATTCGTATTTCCCAAAACGTGGTATTAATACTTACTATACTAAATTAACTTTTCTAAGTTAGCATGCTATGTACTACAAACCCTAGCATCAATAACTAACCTAATTTCAATTAATTCCTTTACTTAGTTAGTAACCCTAATAGCACCCATTTGAAATCATGTTGACACATAAAATCGTAAAACACGTCTCATGCAGTCACGTAAGTCACATAATATGTATGCATATTTATTGGTCGGCTTACTTACGGGACTCGGGTATTACAACGGTCCCTGGCATTTGGCTTGCAGGGAAAGCCTTCGTTGAGCAATAAGCTTTGGAAGCCCTTGGGGAATCTGTTCATTGTCTTCACCTTCCTGAAGTTCTTCGTCTTCTATCAGTACTAGGTCCATCGAAGCTGCTTGAAGGAAGTGTCAAATGTCCTTGAGTCGTTGTCTCTGAATCTCATCGGGCATGGTATGGGTCATCCACTGTCCTTCGAATATGTAACGATTGAGGAACTCATGTGGGTTGACGGCATGTGTAGCACCCGAGTACTCGTAAACAGTAGGGACAGTAGATTTGTGTGCATGTTCATTGCAATTATGTGCCTTTCGTGCGTTAATATTCGTGCTTTGGTGACCTACATGGGATTTTGTGTGGCAAATTATGTACATACATACGTGCTTAATTGTCTCGGGAAATTGGAGCATTTAAATTTGGATAATGTGACCTCCAATTTAATTGGAATTTTGGAAATTTAGGCAAAAGAGAAGTTGGGCAAAAGGGGAATTGGGGCAAAAGCTAAGCTTTAGGTCTCAAATGGACTAAGTGTAAATGCTAGGCCCAATCCATCTTAAGTCCAACATTGATAATTGTTGTAGAAATTAGGAAGTGGGCTAGGAGTAGAAATAGGCCCAAGTAATTTAAAAAAATAACTTAGAGACAAATTCTCCTCGGGTTAAGGGATATTTTCGTTACCTAAAGCCTTAGTCACTTAAACCACACCTAAAATCCTTTCAAGTCCACGAAAACCCTTTTCAAAACCACAACACCCATTTGTGAGGAACCAACGGGAGCTTGAACAAGGAAGGAGGAGAAGCCGAGTAGCTTAAGGGTTCGAATTGGTAAGTGAAATATTATCCCTAAACCTTGCAATTTCCGTAATTTAGAATTTTCTAGGCGCTTATCACATAGAAGCTACGTAGCTTAGGAAAATGAGTGTAAGAAAGACCCGAGAAACCTTAATTTGGAGTGTAGAATCGAGCTAACGAGTTTAGTGAGGGAGAATGTATTGCTCGATTTGAGTAAGGCTTGCCCTAGGATTTATAACTTCAAATTTTAGAACCAATGATGTTAGAATGAAAGAAACTTTCGGAGCCCTAAGTTCTGGGCAGAATAGGTAAAGGAATTAAGTTCTAGATAGGATGAATATTTGAAGATGTGAAGCTTTCGGCCGATTGATGTAAAACACATGAACTTTCGGGCAATCTAATATTAGAAAGGACTTTCGGTCGAAACTAGGAATACCATATTATAAATTTGATGATTAGAAAACCCTAAGAATCGGGCGAATAATGATCTAAGGTATATGTAGGTTTCGATCGAAACTAAAGGATAGAAGATCCATGAGTTTCGACCGAAACTCACCCCATTGAGCGAAAATCGATCGAAACTTCACCCCACACCACTCCCCATTGATCAAAATGAGCTCCTCATTACACATGGTATTGGGCGAAATCGGGATGACGAGATGATGCCGTCATCACGCGGCGAAACATATGCGATTGGAGAATCAATCGAGCGAAACCCTCGAACCAATCGAAAGTGATTTACTCTATTCATGGTTTCGATCAAAACCCTGATGATGATATGCCGACGTCAGAACACGGCGAAGGTGAGCTTTTTTTTTTGTGTAAGGTCCCTTGTATATATATATATATGGCGGAAAAGTACATGATGAGTGGGAGAATAACTCCGCACAGTCAACCAGTAACATGCTACTGGCATCAGAAAAAAAGAAAAAGCAGCTCAATCAACTACCATGCCACCCTCCAAAGTCGCCGTATCCCCAATCGCTGGAAGGCATACTTAGTGGACGTACCACTGATCCGCATGGTGACCAAAGCAAGCACACATCCAACAAGTCGCTCTGGTGTTGTGACAAAATCCCCTCCTTCCAACGTTTGTTCCGAGCCTGCCAAATGTGGTATACAAACGAAGCTAGTACATGCCTATAAGCTGCGTGAAGAAGATATCTCCCATGCCATTTAGTCGCTGCCCACCTAATTCCCGTCCTCCACTCCCGATATGGCCATGCCCACCGAATACGTCGCTTCAGCAGTCGCTGGCAGTGGCGGGAATACGTACAATCAAAGAAAAGGTATTGGGCAGTCTCCACATGCAGTTCATCACAGAGCACGCACGCTGGCGTTCCCGCCCTCTGAGCTAGCCAAGGCTTGTCTCTAGTCGACAAGCGGTCCTGTATGCCTAGCCATAGGATGAACTCATGGCGTGGGATCTTCAAAGGCCCTCCAAAAAGTGTAGACAAACAGGAGGGTTCCCTCCTAAACCGAAGCGCATCCCACGCCATTGTAGTCGTCATGATACCCGTCGATGAGCGTGTCCAAATCATCCCATCCTGCTCTCCTCGAATCACCTGAGGAAGGAGGCGAAGATGACCTTTCGATGAACCATCGAGCGAAAGTGACCCACATGCATGCAAAATCTATCGAAAGTGACGAGGGATGACGTCATCATGCGGCAAAACTCATGTAAATTAAGAACCAATTGGGTGAATTGATTTAAGTAACATACAATTTATTCGAAAGTAGGAGACCTTACAAAGCATCGATCGAAACTAAACCCTAAAATGGTGGACTTTCGCCAAGATGAATAGTTAGGGTCGAAATTAGACTCTAACATGACTTAGAATTAAAATTGGGCAGGGAGTTAGCCTAGACTAGAATCGAGTAATTTGAGATTCTAACGAATTAACATAGTTTAAAATAACCGAGAGGACGAAAGCTAATTGCTTCAATAAAATTAGCTAAAGATAAGATAAGGCACTAGCGTCTTAACCATTCTATTTAAAGGTCGTAAGTTAGGAACCTCAATAGGGAGCGGGCTAATGTAGCGTGGACGACAGGTAAGTAGAAATCCAACTACGACACACAACTTGCTTGTGCATGCCTAAGTTGCGTGATTACGTGCCTATGTGGTATTTTCATGTGATAAGTTTAAGTTACGTTTACTAGCATATGCATATTCACGTGCACGCACAAACTCATGGGGGAGGGTCGTAGGACTGAGTGTACTTTATGATATGTCGCTTGTATGCGACGAGGACCCGTCGATATAGGCCGTTGTGTCGACTCACAGTTTAGTCATGGGCGACTTCTATGGCACCATATACGACGTACGACGTCGGCTATTACATATATATATGAGGCAGGAGGAGCGACCCAGGAAGGAGCGACCTAGCTATGCTAGCGTAGGCTAACTGGCGTAGGCAACTGCCCTATTTGCGAAAGGAGCGACCTGGAAGGAGCGACCTAGGGGGAATCCTAGCGTGGGCTACCAGCGTAGGCTACCGTATGGTAGAGGGGACGACCTGGGAGGGTGCAACCTAGGGAAACCTAGCGTAGGCTACCCAACGTAGGTCGCTGTCACGTTCCCGTTAGGGATATTGAGCTCTTAATGGTGCATAGTAAGTTCGCCGAGGGCCCTGTGCAATACTAGTATGAGTACTAGGTGCATTGGCGCGGATCGCCTTTGCGTAGTGGTATTATGCATCGGCGTGGAATGCCTTTGCGGAGTATCAGTTGCCTCGGTGTGGATTGCCGTTGCAGGGAAGGGACACGTGCATACATGCATGATTTCTGCTTACTGAGCCTCGGTGGCTTATTCCTTATGTTGTGTGTTGTAGGCACCAGCGCCACGGTACGTGATTGCGTTTTGAAGGCAAGGCCGTCCTTTTGAAGCTTCGTGCTGCTTTTGGGGTGGACGTGTGTGTATGGATGACGACCTGTGAGGCCGGGCGCAGAGGAGCCTTTGCTGTGCCGTCACACAAGGAGCCACGTAGTTAGGTCTAGGATGTAGTTTATAGACCTGGATGTTATTCTTTTGACATGTACATAATGACGAATCCATTATGTCAATATGGAAATGAAAACATTTATACGCAATTTTCAGTGACTAATTAACAAATACCACGCGATAGGCACGTAGGAAAGCACTAGAGTAGGCAGTTAGGAAGTCGGGGTGTCACAGGGTGGTATCAGAGCTTCGGTCACAGGTTCTGCAGACTGTCCATACACACTCACCCAAAAGCGCAGAAGCTACCTTGCAAGTAAGAGTTAAGTTTATGTGGATTTCTATATTGCATAATTTATTGGCCTAGGACAATCAGGATAGGGATAAAGGATGGTGAGAACTAGGGGTGAAACGAGCGGTGGCGATGACCAAAACAGGGGAAAAGTGGCCCCTCCTGAAAACCGCGATGCGACCATTTTCCAACTTACGGAATTGGTTCGCCAACAGTCAGCACAGTACAGCAGCTGATTCAACAAAATACCACGAATGCTGGAAACACCCAGGCAGACAGAGCCGAGATAGTGGGGGAAAGGTTCAGAAGGTTGAACCCACCAACCTTCGAGGACACGGCTGACCCGACATCAGCCGAAGACTGGTTAAGAACGTTAGAGAGCATGTTTGTTTGCAGTCGAGTTCCCGAGGCAGAGAAGGCCCTGTGTGCGGTGTTCCTACTAAGAGAAAGCGCGGGCCATTGGTGGGACACCATATGGTGATAGAAAATCCCGCTACAATGAGCTGGGACAGGTTCAAGAAATTATTCAGGGCAAGTACCTCACCGCCCCGGTCCGAGCCCAGCGTCTCAACGAATTCATCAATCTCAGACAGGGGTCTATGACTATGGTAGATTACATACGAAAGTTCGAGCAGCTGTCTAGGTTTGCAGCACACATGGTCAGCACGGATGCTCTGAAGATCGAGCGGTTTCTGGAAGGGTTGAAGCAAGAACTTTATAGAGACGTGAGCATGGCAGGAGTTCAAGGGGCCACATACTCGCAAGTAGCAGAAAGGGCAATGGTGGCAGAACGGGCCGAGGCCCGGAACGTGCGGGCGCAGGAGGCGAAGCGCAAGTTTGCCCAAATACGAGGGGCAAACATTTTATTCGCCTTATGATGTGCATTTGAAATTCATCGCCGTCGACTATATTTCATCCTTGAATAGACATGTTCATACGGTTACGGTTCACGGTTATGAACCGCCAGTTTCCGATTTGTAGGAATCTGTAACCGTAACCGAACCGCGATAGCCACGGTTTCGGTTACGGTTTGTTACCGGAGGAGCCTGTTACGATCACGGTTTGAACCGCCAGATGTGTTCACGAACTTCTTCAAGGAAGGGGATTTTGATTCTGATGTTCGTCGCTAAGGGAGCGAAGAAGTTTCAGAACAGACCCCAAAACCTCAAGGGGTACCAAATAAGCCCCCAAACCAGAATCAGGGGGCAGCACAATTTCCTAATTGCCAGGGGTGCGGAAGGAAGCACTTCGGGAATTGCAACACGCCGGCCAACGCATGCTTCAGATGTGGGAAGCTGCGCCACTTCGCGAAGCAGTGCCCGAAAGTTGCTTCAGGAAATCAGGCTGGAAACCAAGCAAGACCCCCGATGATGCCAGCACGAGTATACACCATCACTTCAGAAGAAGCAGAGAACAACCCGATGGTGGTGACAGGTACCCTCCTAATCCACCAAACTCCCACGAGCATCCTGCTAGATTCCGGGGCAACCCACTCATTTGCATCCATCCGATATGTGCCGAAACTTGGGGTAACGCCCGAAAGGGCTGAATGTGAGTATAGGGTAGCGATCCCAAGCGGGCCGCCAACTAGGACTCGTCAAATACTTGCTCAGTCTTAGTCGGCATTAAATAATTGCCCGTAGACGTGATAGTCATCCCGTTGAACGATTACGAGGTGATCCTCGTGATGGACTGGCTCTCAAAATATGGAGCCGTGATAGATTGCAACCGTAAGGTGGTTACGTTCAGTATAGAGGGGGAAGAACCTTTCACCTTCGAGGAAACAGCGAAGGGGAGAAGCATACCGAGAATATCGGCATTAAAAACTCAACGACTAATCAAATCCGGATGCGAGGCATACTTGGTGTTTGCGCTGAAGGCAGAAGAGAATTCCTCTACGAAGCTTGAAGATGTACCCACAATTAAGGAGTTCCCAGATGTATTACCGGAAGACCTGTCAGGATTACCACCGGACAGGGAAATCGAATTCACCAATGACCTGGTGCCGGGAGCAGCGTCGGTATCCAAGACCCCGTATCGGTTAGCACCGACCGAACTGAAGGAGCTGAAAGAACGAAAAGATGAGCTTCTACAGAAAGGGTTTATTCAGACCAGTTTTTCTCCATGGGGTGCGCCAGTTTTGTTCATGCGGAAGAAAGATGGCTCAATGAGGCTGTGTATATATTATAGGGAGCTGATCAAGCTGACAGTCAAGAATAAATACCCACTACCCCGAATAGACGACCTCTTCGACCAATTGTAAGGTGCCACAGTGTTTTCTATGATCGACTTGCGGTCGGGATACCATCAGTTGAAGATTCACAAGGATGATATCACTAAGACGGCGTTCAGTACGATATATGGGCATTTTGAGTCTCTAGTCATGCCTTTCGGACTGACCAACGAGCCGACGGCCTTTATGGATCTGATGAACTGGGTGTTCGAAGCCTACCTGGACAAGTTCGTGATCGTATTTATAGACGACATCCTCATCTATTCAAAGACGAAGGAGGAACACGAACAACACCTAAGAGTAGTACTTGGAGTATTAAGGGAAAAGCAGTTGTACGCCAAGTTTAAAAAGTGTGAGTTCTGGCTGGACAAAGTAGCATTCTTGGGACACATCATCTCCGGAGCGGGAATCTCGGTGGATCCGAGTAAAATCGAAGCAATTAATGACTGGCCGCAGCTGACCAACATAACAGAAGTACGGAGTTTCTTAGGCGCGGCAGGCTACTGCAGGAAATTCATAAAGGATTTCTCTAAGATCGCGACGACGTTGACGAAGTTGACAAAGAAAAATACACCTTTTCAATGGAGTGAGGACTGTGAACGGAGCTTCCAGGAACTGAAGAAGCGACTTACCACAGCCCCAGTGCTGACGATACCCACGGGAATAGGAGGGTTCTCGGTTTATAGCAACGCATCGAAGAATGGGTTAGGATGCGTACTGATGCAAAACGGAAGCGTAGTGGCCTATGCCTCACGGCAGCTGAAGGAATACGAAAAGAATTACCCTACGCAAGACCTAGAACTTTTTTTTTGGAATAATTCCCGTGTGTATATATATAAATGAGTGAGTGTACATTATGAGTGAGGATCAAGCCCTCCCAATCAACCAGTGACAACTACTGGCCAAACACAAGCATAAATAGAGAAACCAAGCACAGTAAAACTACCACGCTACACGCCAGAGACGCCGTATGGCTGCCCTCTGTAGCTCGAACTTAGGAGGGGTCCCACTAAGTCGCATGCAAACAAGATTCAACACCGCAGCCTCCAGCCTGTCAGGAGTAGTGATGATCACATCCTTCCAGCGCTTGTTTCGGGCCTGCCAATTATGGTAAATCAAGGATGCCAGAACATGGCGGGAAGCCGCTGAAAGAAGATGGTGTCCTCGCCATTTCTTCGATGCCCACGCTATGCCCTGGGCCCAATTCCTATAAGGCCAACACCATTTGATGCGTCGCCTCAGCAGACGAAGACACTGACGAGAAAATCGACAATCAAAGAATAGGTGCTGAGCCGTCTCGTATCGGAGCACGTCGCATAGAACACAAGCAGGGGTACCCCGCTCGCTGAGCCACCCAAGGCTTGTCCCTCGTGGATAAACGGTCTCGTCTACTCAGCCATAGGATGAACTCATGCCTAGGGACCTTTAGGGGGCCCTCAAACAAGGCCGCCCAGGGGACAGGTGGACGATGAATGCGCAGGGCCTCCCTAATGAGACGGGTGGTTTGCCGGCCATCACTCGCACCCTTCTATAACATACTATCGCGGGTGGTAGGGTCACGACCTAGAACTTGTTGCGGTAGTCTTTGCCCTCAAGATTTGGAGGTACTACCTATATGGAGAAAGGTGCGAAATCTACACCGATCACAAGAGTTTAAAGTACTTCTTCACCCAGAAAGAACTCAACATGAGACAGAGAAGGTGGCTACAATTGGTGAAGGACTACGGCTGCGTGATTCAACTACCACCCAGGAAAGGCGAATGTGCTAGCTGACGCCCTAAGTCGAAAAACGGTGAGCACGGAACTACAACGACTCGAGGTGGAGATCGTGCCACTTGATGAAGTCGAGATGAGACTAGCGGCTTTGACGCTGCGACCGACGCTACTGGAACAGATGAAGAAGGCGCAGGAAAATGATGAGTTTTATACGAACATCAAAGGAGCGCAGACAAAACAGACGACAACCGACCTTGCATTCCGAGATGACAGAAGCCTGTATTACAAGGGCAAGCTATATATACCTGATGATGCGGAGCTTCGCCAGACTATAATGGCGGAAGCCCATACCACGCCGCACTCTGTACATCCTGGAGCTACGAAGCTGTACAGGGACTTACGGACAAACTATTGGTGGCCAGGGATGAAAAAGGACGTAGCAACGTTCGTGAGTCAATGCCTCACCTGCCAGCGAATTAAGGCGGAACACCAACGGCTGGCAGGAATGCTGCAGCCTTTACCAATCCCGAAGTGGAAGTGGGACAATATAACGATGAATTTCGTTAGCGGATTACCGAGGAACGTGAAAGGGCATGACGCAGTATGGGTAATTGTCGACCGACTTACAAAAGCTGCCCACTTTCTGCCGATAAGTACGACGTTCACCATGGAACGATACGCAGAACTGTACATTCAAGAGATAGTACGACTCCATGGAGTACCGCTGTCAATAGTATCGGACCGTGACTCAAGATTCCTATCCAAGTTTTGGACTAGTTTACAAAAGGCGATGGGAACGAAGCTATCTTTTGTACCGCCTACAATCCGCAGATGGACGGTCAATCCGAGCGGACTATCCAGACACTGAAGACATGCTACGAGCCTGCGTGCTTGATTTCAAAGGCAATTGGAGCAAGTACCTCCCACTCGTGGAATTCTTGTATAACAATAGCTATCAGCCCACGATTGGAATGGCTCCTTATGAAGCCTTATATGGGCGTAAGTGCAGATCCCCTGTGCATTGGGATGAAGTCGGTGAAAGAGCGATGTTAGGTCCAGACATGGTACGAGAAATGACGGAAATCATCGCAACGATTCAGGAAAGGATGCAGACAGCACAGAGTAGACAAAAGAGTTATGCGATCGGAGACGCCGACCATTAGAATTCGAAGTTGATGATTGGGTCTTCGTGAAAGTATCGCCGATGAAGGGCGTTAAGAGGTTCGGGAAGAAGGGAAAATTGAGCCCGAGGTATATCGGCCCATTCAAGATAGTAAAAAGAGTTGGAGAAGTGGCGTAGCAACTGGAACTACCAACCTCGTTGTCCCAAGTACACGATGTGTTCCACATCTCAACACTACGGAAGTATATCGCTGACCTAAGTCATGTGCTGATACACGACTCACTGCACCAACAGCTGAAATCGGATCTGAGTTATGAGGAAACCCCAGTGGAAATATTGATGTATGAAACAAAAAGACTTAGGAATAAAGAAATTCCTCTAGTGGAAGTCTGTGGCGAAATCAGTCGGTGGAGGAAGCCACTTGGGAACGGGAGGATGAGATGATAGTCCGCTATCCTGAACTGTTCCAAAAGGGCTGATTTCCGGGGCGAAATCCTCTTTAACGGGGGGAGGATGTAGCACCCGTGTCCTCGTAAACAGTAGGGATAGTAAATTTGTGTGCATGTTGATTGCAATTATGTGCCTTTCGTGCGCTAATATTCGTGCTTAGGTGACCTACATGGGATTTTGTGTGGCAAATTATGTACATAAATACGTGCTTAATTGTCTCGGGAAATTGGAGCATTTAAATTTGGATCCGAGAAACCTTAATTTGGAGTGTAGAATCGAGCTAACGAGTTTGGTGAGGGAGAATGAATGTATTTCTCGATTTGAGTAAGGCTTGCCATGGGATTTATAACTTCAAATTTTACAACTAATTATGTTAGAATGAAAGAAACTTTCGGAGCCCTAAGTTTTGGGCAGAATAGGTAAAGGAATTAAGTTCTAGATAGGATGGATATTTGAAGATGTGAAGCTTTCGGCCGATTGATGTAAAACACATGAACTTTCGGGCGATCCAATATTAGAAAGGACTTTCGGTCGAAACTAGGAATACCATATTATAAATTTGATGATTAGAAAACCCTAAGAATCGGGCGAATAATTATCTAAGGTATAGGTAGGTTTCGATCGAAACTAAAGGATAGAAGATCCATGAGTTTCGACCGAAACTCATCCCATTGTGCGAAAATCGATCGAAACTTCACCCCACACCACTCTCCATTGATCAAAATGAGCTCCTCATTACGCATGGTTTCGGGCGAAACTGGGATGACGAGATGATGCCGTCATCACGCGGCGAAACATATGCGATTGGAGAATCAATCGAGCGAAACCCTCGAACCAATCGAAAGTGATTTACTCTATGCATGGTTTCGATCGAAACCCTGATGATTATATGCCGACGTCAGAACACGGCGAAGGTGAGCTTTCGATGAACCATCGAGCGAAAGCGACCCACATGCATGCAAAATCGACCGAAAGTGACGAAGGATGACGTCATCATGCGCCGAAACTCATGTAAATAAGAACCAATTGGGTGAATAGATTTAAGTAACACACAATTCATTCGAAAGTAGGAGACCTTGCAAAGCATCGATCGAAACTAAACCCTAAAATGGTGGACTTTCGCCAAGATGAATAGTTAGGGTCCAAATTAGACTCTAACATGACTTAGAATTAAAATTGGGCATGGAGTTAGCCTAGACTAGAATCGAGTAATTTGAGATTCTAACGAATTAACATAGTTTAAAATAACCGAGAGGACGAACGCTGATTGCTTCAATAAAATTAGCTAAAGATAAGATAAGGCACTAACGTCTTAACCATTCTATTTAAAGGTCGTACGTTAGGAACCTCAACAGGGAGCGGGCTAATGTAGCATGGACAACATGTAAGTAGAAATCCAACTACGACACACAACTTGCTTGTGCATGCCTAAGTTGCGTGATTACGTGCCTATGTGGTATTTTCATGTGATAAGTTTAAGTTACGTTTACTAGCATATGCATATTCACGTGCACGCACAAACTCATGGGGGAGGGTCGTGGGACTGAGTGTACATAATGATGTGTCGCTTGTATGCGACGAACCCGCCGTATAAGCCGGTGTGTCGACTCACAGTTCAGTCATGGGCGACTTCTATGGCACCATATACGACGTGCGGCGTCGACTATTACATATATATATGAGGCAGGAGGAGCGACCCAGGAAGGAGCGACCTAGCTATGCTAGCGTAGGCTAACTGGCGTAGGAAGCTGCCCTGTTTGCGGAAGAAGCGACCTGGAAGGAGCGACCTAGGGGGAATCCTAGCGTGGGCTACCAGCGTAGGCTACCGTATGGCAGAGGGGACGACCTGGGAGGGTGCGACCAAGGGAAACCTAGCGTAGGCTACCCAGCGTAGGTCGCTGTCACATTCCCGTTAGGGATATTGACCTCTTAATGGTGCATAGTAAGTTCGCCGAGAGCCCTGAGCGATACTAGTATGAGTACTAGGTGCATTGGCGCGGATCGCCTTTGCATAGTGGTATTATGCATCGGCGTGGAATACCTTTGCGGAGCATCAGTTGCATCGGTGTGGATTGCCGTTGCAGGGAAGGGACACGTGCATACATGCATGATTTCTGCTTACTGAGCTTCGGTGTCTCATTCCTTATGTTGTGTGTTGCAGGCACCAGCGACCACGGTACGTGATCGCGCTTTGAAGGCAAGGCCGTCATTTTGAAGCTTCTCGCTGCTTTTGGGGTGGACGTGTGTCTATGGATGACGACCTGTGAGGCCGGGCGCATAGGAGCCTTTTGTTGTGCCGTCACACAAGGAGCCACGTAGTTAGGTCTAGGATGTAGTTTATAGACCTGGATGTTGTTCTTTTGACATGTACATAATGACGAATCCCATTATATCAATGGAAATGAAAATAATTTATACGCAACTTTCAATGACTAATTAACAAATACCACGCGATAGGCACATAGGAAAGCGCTAGAATAGGCAGTTAGGAAGTCGGGGTGTCACAGCATGTCCAGATGGTCCCTATTGTTCTGGAGTGGTCGAGGGAGTGGCCTAAGTGGCTGCCAAGGCCACGAGCATTGCTGCACTTGCTTCTTCTTCTGGAAGCAAGGGGCTTGTTGAGGTCTGTGGTGGTGTGGATGGAAGCGTCCTTAGGTGGAAGGTTGGTGGGTCGATGTGGGTTAGTGTATGGGTGGTGCGGTGCATGGTGGTGGTTGTTTGGTTAGTAGGTTGTGAGGCTTCATCGGCTCCAGCGCTTGTCTGTGTTGTGCCCGAACCTTGCTCTTGACCTTTACCTTGGCCACTAGATGATGTCCTTGGTCGTTTCTCCCCCTCATGACGGTCTTTGATCGTTTGGATCGTCATGTCAATGTCGTGTGTGGGAGCATTGGCATCGGCATGACTGAGTAGGTGGCCCAGAGTGATCCATGAGATGCTTGTAGAGGGGTTCTTCCTGAGGCGTACGGATGGGAAGGCCTATAAGCCGGGCGAGTAGTATGTCGTGGAGTTCGGTGATGGGTATGGTGTATGGGTTGATGAGGATGATGAGTTTGTGAGTTGGTCGGTGGGACAGGGTTGTGGGGTTGGGGTTTGCTTGTGTTGAAGTGCCCTCTGAGACGGGTGCTTTCCTAGTGTCTGTGACGACCGGGGCCGATGAGGGCGGGCAGTGATCGCCGGTGCCAGAGAGGTGCACGGACAAGGAGCGACTCCTGGTAGGCTTCTAGGCGAAGGGGTACATGAACGAACCGATCCGACACCCGAATGAGAGGTCATCCTGAGACTGGCAATGTATGGGCGTGTCAGGCTAAGAATCATATAAGAGAATTGATAGTACTACTCATATCACCAAGGTCGACCTACCTTTTCGGGAGTCCATCCAAAAGAACTTCAAAGTTAAGCGTGCTTGACTTGAAGTAATCTTGGGATGGGTGACCCCCTGGGAAGTTTCCACAGGGTGCGTGTGAGCGAGGACTAAGCACGCTGAAAGGTTAAATGGTGATACAGTGGGGCCAGACTATCAGTCGGAGTGTGGTGGGCCCAACCCCACGTGTCCCAATAGGGACTGATGCTACAGCGATGCCCGGTATGGGACGGGTCATTACAGGTGGTATCAGAGCACAACCTCTCGCAGTACGGTGCTGGTTCATGGACGAACCAGGCGGAAGCTGGTGGGCATGTGACGACCGGGGCCGATGAGGGCGGGGAGTGATTGTCGGTGCCAGAGCGGTGCACGGACAAGGAGCGGCTCCTAGCAGGCTTCTAGGCGAAGGGGTACATGAACGAACCGATCCAACACCCGAATGAGAGGGGATCCTAAGACTGGCAATGTATGGGCGTGTCAGGCTAAGAATCATATAAGAGAATTGATAGTAATACTCATATCACCAAGGTCGACCTACCTTTTTGGGAGTCCATCCAAAAGAACTTCAAAGTTAAGCGTGCTTGACTTGAAGTAATCTTGGGATGGGTGACTCCCTGAGAAGTTTGCCCAGGGTGCGTGTGAGCGAGGACGAAGCACGCTGAAAGGTTAAATGGTGATACAGTGGGGCCAGACTATCATCCGGAGTGTGGTGGGCCCAACCCCACGTGTCCCGGTAGGGACCGATACTACAGTGACGCCCGGTATGGGTCGGGTCATTACAGTGTCGCGTCGGGACGTCTCGATGGCTGCTATTACTCCCTCCATCATCTTGTCTTCAAGTGATCTGATGGCCGCAGAGAGAGCTGTTTGGAAGTGAGCTACTGAGCTGACACCTCCGTTGATGGACCAGGTCGACTAATGTCGCCTGTTGTCAACCCTTGAGCTATCACCGGCTCCTCAGGCAAGCTCGTAGTCACTTGAGGTTGTGATTGTCCAAGACTTCCATCCAATCCTCGATTCGAATCTTGAAGATTCTCTTCTATGGATGTTGTGGCGGGTTCAGATTGAACCTGCGTAGACACCGGTGGGACTGGGCCGGTAATGAGTGGAATCTAGACTTCGGCCTCAGCACTTGGAGTGATGACTGGTGGCGTGTCTTATATAGTGGTGACATGTGTAAAGAGGGACTCGAATGGGATGCTCAGTCGTGTTGGAGTCCTTCTTATCACTCGGATTTCCTCGTCGGACTCGGTGTCGGATGGGGTAGCCGTGTGAAGATATGATCTGTATGCATCCTCACTAGCTGGTTCTATCACATGAGGCACTTGAGATGTGGTCGTGGGAATCTCGGCCTCTGGGGCAGGCGTAGTTGCCTGTGATGGTGAGCTGTGCCCCGTTTTCGCTCCGGGCTGTGTTGCCCGTTGCAAGATCTCCTCAAGCGATCATTGGAACACGCCACAGTAATGGGCACTTCAGCACCAAGCGATTGTTGTGGAGCCTCAAGTTCCATCTCTTGTGCCACTGCGTCAATCAGCATGGCATCACCGTATGGTACTTGTGTTTCCTAAGTTGGAGGCTCATGTTCTACCTCCTGGGCCACTTGATCGATTAGCTTGGCTTCTGGGCTAGGTTGGTGCAGTTGTTGTTGAGGAGGGCTCACATGAAAGTCTATCGGGGGCCCTCTAATCATCTGCTCCGTGAGATGATTCTCCCAGCAGTACAGCCTATAGACGTCTCCCGAGGGGTCGACGAGATGTAGCAGCTCGAATGTGATCGGCATCCGGCTGATCCAGGTCTGTGAGCCTCGGATTGTGGAAGAACTTCAGTTTTGGGGGTTGTTAGTTCCCTCCTGGAGGTAGATGAGGGATGTTCTCGTGCATCTCAATGAATTGCCGGATGATGACATTGAAACCGGGCATACGGAACATTTTTCGATCTATTATTTTCCTTTTATCTGATCTGTTCTGCTAGATCGTTCCAGATTAGTTGAGTAAAATCGCAATTCCGCGAGAATGCGATGCCGTGGAATATGTGGAGAATGTTGTCGTTGCCTTTGTCAAACCCGGCGTGCTTTGGCGATAGACACTTGTTGATTATGCCGAACATTGTCTTCCATGGGTGCCGGATTCCGTTGCTCTGGACTTGTGCAAATTTGGTGAGCGGTGGACGGTATCCCATATGGAGAAAGTCTCTCACCAGTTCTGCGTCTGAAGGCAGAGGGTCGTAGTTTTGGCTGTATGGTAGGTCTAGGACGAGTTGGAACTCATCCTTGCTGAAGCTTATATATCTCGTCTCGATGACCGTTGTGTAGCGATAAGACCATCAACTACACTCTTAATTCTTCCCCAGAATTGTTGCAAATAGACCATGGGCACTGTCGCTGTCACCGTGAGCGCGTGCCAGAGGGGATGGCCTTGTAGTATAGACACCATGATCTCGTCCGGACACCTGAAGGTAGTCAGGTCGAGCTGGAAGTTGGTGTCTTGAACCTTGAGGTGTAGGTTCTTCTCGTAAATATGATTGTAAGTCGGATAGTAATCCATCGGAAAGATCAATTTGAAAAACAAAACATTAGTTCAAAAATTTAATTTAGTCCAAAATTTATTTAATCATGCTGTAATAGTCTATTATGTCATGGTATGTTTGGTAAATTTGTAATTGAATTCAATTTTACATATAGGTCATACAAAGTGAATTTTGACTTATGTATATAAGAAGTGTGGTCGAAAATTTCCGAAGTGTTTAACACCATTGTTCACTCCGTGAAGTTTTTCGCACGTAAAATTGAATTTTCAATTTTGATTTAGCAAGTGCTGATTTTTCATTCAAATTGCTGTTCAGTTTTGCGATCGAAAATTTTATTCGCTAACGTCTGCTACAGTGAAAATTTTGTTATACGCGTGGTACTGTAGCCAAGAAATTTTACGATCGAGAAAACTTTTCGTGTAAATTTACGATTGAGAAAATTGATCTCAACGCAAATTTACGTCCGAGAAATTTTCGCGCGTGAATAAAATTTTCGCTCTGAAGTTATCGAGCGAGAAAGTATTTCGATTTTAAAATAATTTTTTCGTTGCGAAATTTTACGATCGATAAAATTGACAACGAGAAACTAGGTGACTCGCTGAGAAAATTTTCGATCGATTAAAATCATTGGTAAGTACTTTTACGATCGAGAAATTTTATCGTCGAAAGATTAATTTTATCGCCGCTAAAATTTTCGACCAAGAACATAATTGAAATTGAAATTACTGTTTTAATGGTAAGTTTTGCGCTCGAAACTTAATTACACCTGTTTGATCTATTCCATTCAATAATCATTTCGCTCGCATAAAATCAAAGTGAGAATTTTCGAGTGTAAGTATTTTTCAATCTACGTTATTTCTTTACAGCTTAACGAAATTTTAGCAATAGAAGAAACTTTAACGATGCAAATAGGGATTCAAAAATTGACATTCAATTGACACTACTTGCGAGCGAGAAAGTTCTTCGATGCATTCAAACGTTTTAAAAACAGTTCCAGTTCGAACTTTAATCAAGCTTAAACACCAGATAATCGAGGAAAAATACTCCTACAATGATCGAAAACCCTTAAACTATCCTAGAAAGCACATTTCAACCCAGATTAACACAAATCTTGATGAAATCGTATGTGGGTTTATTACAGTTCGAACAATCGAAAATCTACTCTGAAAGAGACGAAAGATCACAAAATGTAGATATAAACTGAGTTAAATCGCACGCAAACATCAAATAAGTATCGCTCTACTTAACAGACAATTTCTGGATGAAAATCAGAAGATTTTGAAAAGATATTGAATCGTCTGTAGGAGTTTTTCGAGAGCGTATTTGAGAAGACATTGTTGATTTTTTCGATTTTGCGTGAGAAAAAGTTTTTTGACTACTAAAAGTTACTTTTACTAACTGGGCTGACTGGACGTTTTGAGTTTGCGTATGAAATAGGCCCAATTATAGTTTTTCGCTCGAGAAACTCCGTTCGAGAATTTTTATTTAGTTCCTATTTAATTTTCGCGACGGAAGCAAAAATTACAATTTGGTCCCAAATTAATTTTGGCTCGAGAATCTGCGATCGAAAATTACAAAATTCGCCCAAATTTTTCGATAGTAAGTTTTTCTACGATTTCAGATTGACCCCTATTTCACTTGATAATCACATTTTCTTATCCTCGTTTATTAAAATTGAAGTGCAATTAACTCCCCGAAATTTCGAGTTGTGACATATGGCTCCAAATTCGATTTTCGATCAATCTGGAACAAAAAATGTCGAAATGTTCGATCATTGTCACGTCTAAAATTTCACAAGACACTTGCCATTTCGAGTCACGTCAGCAAACTGTAGTCCTAAGTTTAAAGTGTGATCAATTTCGACAATTCTCACTGGGTTCACTCTAGCGCTAATTTATTTTTACCTTGGGATAATATATGTATATCACTCAATTCATCACAAGCAATATTAAGTCAATTTACCTGTAATCGAGGCGCTTTTAATCATTTCACATATGTGAAAGATCGTCGATTTGGAATCAAAGGGACTTTGAAGGATTTTTAATTTGGCTCACTTAGAAGGAAAGGAAAAATTTTGGGAAAAGTGAGCTTTTCGTCGTCTTCCTTTTCTCCGTCGTTCTCCTTTGTTTGGCATTTTTCTCGTATCTTTTGTCATTCTCATCCTTTAATTTTTTCGTATCAGTCTTGCTCAACTGAAGCTCCGTTTCTCTACGAGGCTGAGAGATTATCTAAGGCGAAGTTCTTCTTGTTGGTTCGTGGCCGATACCGTGCTCCTTTTCTCTTAATCCCTAGAGAGGTTTCAGAGATTATCGTTTGAAGAAGTTCACAGTTATGGAATTCTCTATCGGAGGTTTCGTAGTCTCTCTAAAATGTAGGTTCATAGTAAGTTCTTCTATATTCGTACTAAAGCTCCTAAGTTCTAATTCGAGACTATTTCTCCTGAGACTTAGATAGTGTCTTCTCTACTTCCTTTATGCTTTTCTGCTCACATTTTATGTTAGTGTATTCTTTTTGATACGATTCTAACACATGGTCAATAATGTGGAAGGAGAAATTACCTCCTCAGAAGGTTCGGATGTCTGGTGTTCGTCCGTCTGATTGGAGGTTTCGGCGTGAGAGTTCTCGTCCAAGCGGGCCATGAGGGCTAGATTCTCTTCTTCTGAGCTAGACGTATCCTCCAGCCAATGGTCTTGTTCTACCATTAGAGCCACTCCAGCTTTTTTTGTTTTGTGAGTTGAAGCTTCCTGGAGAAGTAGTTGGCGTCACTCTTCTTTGGGAGAGTGCATTCTCTGGCATAATGAGCTGGTTTCCCGCAATTAAAGCACTTGGTCGGTTCTTTGATGTTCTTGACTTCGGAGGTCTCAGGTGTACGTTCTTTGCTCTTTGAGCTTAAGGTCCGAACTCGATTGGCTGATGATGAGGACTTCTTCTTAACGTATTGTTTGCTCATCATTTTTCCAATGAGGGCCAATTGCTTTCCTTGCGATTTCATGTTGGGCTCCATGTCTGAGTCTGATTCGACTTCAGACTCTGAGGGGGTAGGAGGCTTGATGATCTTCTCTTTTCGTGGTTTAGAGCTTCTCTTCTCTAAGACTAGGGCAACCGTGTGTTCAGTAAGTTTGCCCGTTTGCTCCTTCTGAATCTCGCTTATATCTTCCTCATGTTGAGCGAGATTGTCAAACATGGCGTGGATATCCAACTCCTCAAGATCTTTATTTTGTTTGATTTGAGTGGATATTTTCTTCCATTCTGAGGGCAGAGAGGAAAGAAATCGTATCTTGGTTTCCATGTTCGTCTTCGGGATTTCGATTTTCCTCATCTCGTTTAAGAGTGTGAGATATCTTTAATAGAGATCATGTAAGCATTCCTCAGGTTAAGCTCTGAAGGAGTCGTAAGCTGTGAGAATATTAGCCTTCTTGGCCTTGATAACAATTTCTGTCCTTTGCATCATCTTATGCAGCTCATCCCACATTCCCTTAGCATTAGGAATGCTATGGATCTGGCGATAAATGTCGTTTGGGATGCCTTGCATTAGTGTTCTTGGCTATCAGATCAGCCTTAGCTCTCTCTCTTTCCTCTGCTGTGTATTCTCTAGGCTCTTTGAGTGGTCGGGTCGGAATTGGAGTATTAGCAGTGTTGTCACCGGGTACATGTATCCAGAACTGAGCTGGACCTTGCTTAATTGATAAGAGAAGGTCTTCTGCTTGATCTTTTAGCTCTATAAAATTCAAAAAGTGGCTTCGCCATACGTGTATTCGCCTCTCTTGAGAATCGGGGAACGGTTGTCATTATCAAGAGAGTAAGCATCCATTTCTTATTTTTCTTGAGTTGATGTAGGATCTTCGTTTATTGTTTCGATGATTTGAAGAGTGATGTGATGTGCTTCACAAGTAGCAAATTTGGTAGCGTTAAAAGAATGATCGAGAATTGTTTTTGATGCAATCTTTAAAGTTTAATCAAAAATAATTTTCGTCGATTAAGAATAGTGTTACCGATTTTGCGCGCCAAGTACTGTTCGAGAAAAAATTTTCGAGGGAAAATAAAATTTCGATTCGAATGTAATTTTGCCATGAAAAACTATTTAAACAGTGAACTCAATCGTCAATTGACCCGTGAAGTTTGGTGATCGAAAATTTATCGTCGAAAAAAATTTAGAAGATACGTGGCGTTGTTAAACCTAGCGGTCCAGTTATCAAACTGCAAACAATCTGATCCCGTTCGGTCTAAAGGTAGTCCAGCCTATATATCCTCAGGCAAATCGAATTTTGAAAATTTGATCGAAATCCGGCGGTCAAAAAAGTTTATGCGTCAATTGATTTTGGTCGTCTAGAAACAGTACCTGTAATACCCCAGTCCCGTAAGGAAGTCGGCCAATGAATTTGCATACACATTATATGATTTATGTGACTGCATATTATGTGCTTATATGATTTCATACTACATGTGATACAATATTGTATATGGTTATATGTTACTAGGATGGTTAACCATGTGGGAAAGTCAAGTTGGGACTTAGAAGATAATTTTGTATAAGACATATAAGTTTTTTTTTGGATTAAGTTCCGTGTATATATATAAGAATGGGGGAATGTATAGATGAGTGAGGTTGTAATACCTCACATGCGACCAGTAACAGACTACTGCCATAAATCAACAAAGAACATCAAAACGCAAAACAAAGAGAAAATGAGCTACCAAGCTACACGCCAAAGTCGTCGTATAGCTGTCCTCTGCAGGGAATACTTGGGTGAGGTCCCAAGTAGTCGCATGCAAACCATGTCTATGATGGTAGCAACAAGCCTGTCCGGAGTAGTGCTAATCCCCTCCTTCCAGCGTTTGTTGCGTGCCTGCCAGATATGATAAACCAAAGAAGCAAGGACGTGTCGGTAAGCCAGCTGCAGGAGATGCTGCCCACGCGATCTCAATGCGGCCCAGTGTATACCCTGTCTCCAGTCCCGATACGGCCAAATTCACCTGATCTTCCGCGTCAAGAGCCTAGCACACTCCCGTGCAAAGCCATAGTCGGCAAACAGATGCTGAACCGTCTCAACGTGTAGCGCATCGCAGAGAACACACGCAGGGGTGCCTGCGCGGTCTGCCATCCACGGCTTATCTCTAGTAGACATCATGGGGCGGAATCCGCAACGGTCCCCCAAACAAGGTCGCCCAAGGGACAATAGGTCTACGTAGTCACAGCGCCTCCCTAATCAGTCGTGTAGTGGGGCGACCATCCGGCGCCCTCGTCCAACAAATCATGTCACACCTACTAGGATCAACGGGCGGAAGGTGCGGGCTGAAATCGATAAACTCAAGGGTCGACCTGCCCGGCCAATTCCAGCCTTGCTCGTCTATGACCTCACTTAGACGGGTCCCAACTGGCAGCCCCATCGCAAGTGGGCCTCGAGGATAGCGTTCCAATAACGGGGCAGCCCGCAGCCATGGATCCTCCCACAACAATAACGATGTACCATCACCAATCGAGAACCCAAGAAAAGGTAAAATCACTTACCACAATTGCATCAACTTCCGCCAGCTCCATGCAGTGTTAGCCGAGATGGTTACAGTCCACAGCGATCGCGTATGCAAGCGTGTGCTACACAACCACTCCACCCAAATGGAGTCCGACTGCCATGTAATAACCCTCCATAGCAGCTGGACCATAAGTGCCCAGTTGTCTGTGGTTATCGAACGGAGCCCCAAGCCTCCCTCAGCAACAGGCAGACAGACATCGTCCCAAGTAACCTTGGCCGTGGATCCCCCTAAAGAAACTTCCGAAATTTCATTTCTAGGGCCCGAATAATACCCTTGGGCAGCAAGAAGACATATAAGCTTTGGCAAGAGAGTGTGTTAATAATAGGCTAGATAGGGAAAGTTCGAAAGTCATGATATTATTAGGAGTAAGATAAAACTATAATCCAATTGGGTCTTATTACATATTAATTTAGGCCCAAGAAGTATAAGATAAGTATCAATTACTTAGGCATAAGGAAACTTACATGTCACGTCAACCTCACTTTTGGTAACTCAAAACTTATCTAAAGGTTCCATTCGATGGAATGAGCTTATCTCAGTAACAACCTTAAGGGAGAAAGGAAATAGTTCGAGCCAAAGCTAGAAGAAGAAAGAATAAGCTAAGGACAAGCATCGACCTAAGGTGGTATAACTTTATCTATGATTTGAGAATTAATTTTACGCCTTTATATCTAATAATTCACGTTACAAGAGTAGAGGAAAGATTTAAGGTGTGCCATAGTCAGGGTTTAGAATAATTTTTAGGAGAGTTACGATTTTTACACTAATTAAGGATTTTAGGGTTTTCTGTATATAACATGCTAACCTAGGAGATTTGACTTGTATATGTTACGTTTGAGAAGTTTAGTAAGTTAGAAACCAGTCTTGGAAGAAGAAAAAGGCAGCTTGAAGAGCCTTCGATCGAAGTATGAGAAGCCTTATAAAGAATCGAGCGACTAAGTTAAGCAAGTCCAGAATCGGGCGATTTAAGGCTAGCTATTTTCTAATCCAATCGAGCGAAATGCTAAGTGAATGAAAAGCTCGGCAAAATGTGACACGTTAATGCATGGAAATCGGCCGATGTAAAGACTCCATGATCGGGCGAATGAAGGGTTAGATAATACTCGGCAATTTGGCTTAGAAACCCTTCAAATCGGGCGATTTGATCAGGTGATGATATGGTGACGACAACATGCGGAGAAATTAGAATAAAAATGGGCAAATTGGACGATCTTGGACCTTGAAGAAATTGGGCGAAACTACTTAACACAAGCAATCGGCCGACTTAGAGGCTAGATGGAATCGGGCGACTTCTAATGCAAGATCGATGAAACCACATCACTCATGCAATCGGGCGAGTCAACTAAGACCTCGGCAATTTTGGTTAAACATGTGATCAAATCGGCCGATTTGGAGAGCTAAGAAGAATCGGGCGACGCTAACATGTCACAAATCGGGCAAAATGTGGATTAAGCATGCAAGGAGTGGGACGAAATCAAGCCATTTCACTACACTTCCAATCAGGTGATTTCATGGAGTGAGGGACTCGGCGATTCCAATCTTCAAAACATCAAATCGGGCGAAATCTAGTTAAGTACCAGAGTGATCGAATTGAATCCAAGAATCATAAATCCGGCGATCGTTCACAAGGCCATGCTAGATCCTAAGTTAGAACATGACTTATAAATGATCGGGCGAAGCTAAATGGTCCTCACCCTGACTTAGATTAGGAGCTGGAATCTAGGGTTTTACTAATGTGAAGAGTCAATTTCGACATAGGTACCTAATTTAAGTATGGTACTGATATTATAAATTTTATTTAAGGGACAAGAGGTAAAGGCGTCTCAGTGCAATAAGTCAGTTAAGCTTAGCCGACAAGTAAGTGGAAGTCCCAACTACAACACATAACAGTATGTGCATGAATTTATGTGTTATGTGCTTCTATGATATTACGTGACTTCCTACATGAATTATTTACGTTACATGACATGCATATTCATGACATGATCCTATGCACGCATGTTTAGTACTAAAGGCATGATATGAGAGCGTCCATGATACACGATCGCTTGAGAACGATAGATATTCGCCGATATGGGCGTCTGATGTGGACTCACAGTTGAGTCAGGGCTCTTCTATGCTACCATGGTGACGTCGTATCTCGTTACCGTCAAGACATGACTTGTTCAAGGCAAGACATGGTTTTAGGGCAAAAGCCCTCATGACGGAACGTGGAACTTGGAGGGTGCGGGCTGAGGGAATAAGCGACACCGAGGTTACCTCTGGTGTTGGCAGCCTCAGAATAGGCTGTGAAGCGTCCGCGTGGCGTATGAAACCACCTTGGGACAGAAAAGGCGCCCTAGGGTCAGCCTCCCATGAGTGGGTATTGCCACTTATATATTTATTTATCCATTGTGGATTCGAGCTCCATGATGGTACATAGCAAGATAGCTGAGGGCCCTACATGACAAGACAAGGCAAGAAAAGTATAAGGTCTAGGAAGCACTGGCGCGGATGCCTTTGCAAGTTAGGACACGTGCATGGCATGCATGACTTTCACTTACTGGGCTTTATAAGCTCATTCCATGAATTTTATGTGCTGTAGGATCACGGGATCACGGTACGTGATCATCAGGATGGCGAGGCCTATTTTTGAAGATTTTGGAGGACTTTTGAGGTGGCAGTGTGTACATGGATGCGCCCTGAGTGGTGGGCCGATAGATTACTTTTGAAATACGCATGCGCACTCACCTATGGATTTATGTCCTAGGAATATTTTGTAATGTACAGAGAGGTTTCCTTTATATAAAAGGAAAATTTTGTACGCATTTTCGTCTAGATTATTTCCTTAAGTCACCTACAGTCAGATAAAAATGGTACTTAGAATGGGTGGTGGAAGTAGGGGCGCCACAGGTGGTATCAGAGCTTTCGGTTACAAGTTCTGTAGACCGTCCATGTATACACACTCAAAAGCACGAAAGCGGCCTTGCTAGTAAGTTTTATGTTTCTATGAATTGTATGGTATTGGATGATTTATTGGCCTTAGGGACTATTAGGGAATAAAGGAAATGGGTAGAATAAGAGGAGAGGGAAGTGGGGGGTGCTCACAAGGGCAAGCAACCCGCAACTCCTACTGATAATCGAGATACGGCTATTCTCCAACTCACGGAGTTGGTGCGACAACAATCCGCCCAAATACAAGAAATGATGCAACAACGAAATATGGGTGGACCATTGAATAGTGGACTTTCTCAGGAGGAAAGGGTCGAAATTGTTGGGGAATGGTTCCGTAAGCTCAATCCCCCGACATTCGAAGACGCCATCGACCCTACAGTAGAAAGGATTGGCTAAGAACTTTAGAGAGTATGTTTCAATATAGCCGAATCCCAGAAGAAGAGAAAGTTTTGTGTGTTGCATTCCCACTGAGGGGAAGTGCAGGCCACTGGCGGGATACTATTCTCGCCTTGGAAGATCCAATGACAATGACATGGGAACAGTTTAAGGAGCTCTTTAGGAGAAAATATTTTACTGCCCGGTACGGGCCCAACGAATGAACGAATTCATCAATCTACATCAGTCCCTGTAGGTAACGTCAATACTGGCGTCGTGGTAAGTCGTCGTTTTAGTTCCTGGAAACTTTCTCACAGGCATCGTCCCAATGGAATGAGGCGTTCTTCTTGGTTAGCTTTGTAAAGGTGGACGCAATCTTCGAGAAATCCTTTATGAATTTTCTATAGTAACCCGCCAATCTGAGAAAACATCGCACTTCGGTTACATTCATCGGTTGGGGCAAGTTGTTGATGGTCTCGATCTTGCTTGGGTCAATGGATATCCTCACTCCGGAGATAACATGTCCAAGGAACGTGACTTGTTCTAGCCAGAACTCACACTTCTTAAACTTTGCGTATCACTACTTTTCTCGTAACATCTCGAGGACGGTTCTTAGGTGTTGTTCGTGTTCCTCTTTCGTCTTTGAATAGACCAGAATGTCATCGATGAAGAGAATGACAAACTTATCTAGGAACGTCTTAAATACGTGGTTCATGAGGTCCATGAAAGCCGCTGGCGCCTTGGTCAGCCCGAAGGGCATGACTAGGAACTCATAATGTCCATAACGCGTACTAAAAGCAGTCTTTGGGACATCTTCTCCCCGTATCTTCAGTTGGTGATACCCCGATCTTAAGTCTATCTTTGAGAACACCGTTGTGCCTTGCAGCTTCGTCAAGGAAGAGGTACTTGTTCTTGATAGTGATTTTATTCAGTTTTCTGTAGTCGATGTGTAGCCGCATCGACCCGTCTTTCTTTTTGACAAATAGCATGGGGGCTCCCAGGGTGAAAAACTCGCTGAATGAACACATTCTCTAGTAATTCGTCCAGCTGCTCTTTCAGTTCCTTCAGTTCGGTTGCAAAGTGTCTGGGCTTCCCACATTAGAAGCAATTGTCCGTCCGTGCATAGAGTTGCCGCGGTGTTGTTTTCCGCACTTTGGGCAACTTGGGATTGGCGCTGGATATCCTCTCTAATTTGGGTTTGGTGGTCGATTCGATGGTCCTTGTGTAACGTCCCGTCCCAGATCGGGTGTTACTGTAACATCCATCCCTACTGAGATCTGTGGGGTTAGGCCCACCACACTCCGATTGATAGTCTGGCCCCACTGTATCACCACTAACCTTCTAGCGTGATTCGCACTGCACGCACCATGAGGTACTTCCCAGAGAGTCACCCATTCCAATATTTTCCCAAGTCAAGCACGCTTAACTTTGAAGTTCTTATAGATGGACTCCCGAAAAGGTAGGTCGACCTTGGTGATATGAGTAGTACTATCAATTCTCTTATCCGATTGTTAGCCTAACACGCCCATACGTTGCCAGTCTTAGGATCCCCTCCCATTCGGGTGTCGAATCGATCCGTTCATGTACCCCTTCGCCTAGAAGCCAGCCAGGAGCTGCTCCTTGTCCATGCACCTCTCTGGCACCGCGCGATCACTCCCCGCCCTCATCGGCCCCGAGCATCACATGCCCACCAGCTTCCGCCTGGTTCATCCCCTAACCAGCACCGTACTGCGAGAGGTTGTATTCTGATACCACCTGTAATATTCGAAATGTGCAAAATCTATTTTCAACAAAATTGATTTCTTTTCGAGACGAGCCCAAAATTAACAATTGGGCCCCAAAAATTTAAATGGACCAAAAAAATTATTTATGGGCCAAATGGAGAAAATAATGGCCCAAAATAAAAGGTATGGACCGAAACAAGAAATGAAAGCCCAAATAAAAAAATAATAAAAAAATATAATAGTAATAATAAGGAGCCCGGAATTATTTAGAGACCAAAATAATAATAAAATAATAATAATAATTAAATAAATATAATGGCATCTCCATGATTCCATGTGAGTGTGGTAAATAAAAAGATCTAACAACCAAGCCACCTCCATACAAAAGTGGACAAATTAATAAATTAAGGAAAAATAGAGGAAGAAGAAGGTCACGTTGGAATGCCATCTCCTTGCATGGACAAGAATCACTAAGGCATCTCCAAGATTCCACCACCATACATGTGCCTCCATGAGAGTTAGGTTTCCTTGAGATAAAATAATAACATTCAACACCTATATACCTACTATACTACATTAAGAGAGAGAGAGAGAGAAAAGAGAAAAAGAAGGAAAAGAAAGAAAAGAAAGAAAAGAAAGAAAAAGGAGGAAGAGGAACCGAGAGAGAGAGGGAGAAAGGGAGAGAAAGAAAAAGAGAGAAAGAACGGAAGGAGAAGAGGGAGTAGAAGAAAATTTTCCGGAAAGCTCGGGATCGAAGTTCTAGGGTCGGGATCACGAAAAATAACCCGTAACGTAACTCTCTACGGACGTAAGGTAGGTGAAGATCATCTACATGCGTAAACAAAATTAGGGATACAGATTTTACGTGTTGCATGTCATGAAATTTTATGTCTTCCATGATCTCTTTCGATTTATACATGTTTATGTGCTACATATGAATTTCATGCATGATTTTCGTGTATGTGATTAAATATTTTATTTCGGCCAGCTTAATACCTTGATCTTTGTGAAGTTTAGGTCCATGAACACATGAGATTAGAGTTAGTGAACTTGTGATTAAGAGGACAGAACAAAACTTGGGGAGATTAGGGTTTTCTAGGGTTTCTTTATTTGGATTTGGCCGAGGATGCAATTCGAGTAAGCAAATTATTTTTTGGTGGTTTTGGATGAAAGTTTAGGATGTAAGTAAAGATTTAAGAAAATTCGGTTGGGTCATTTCTGCAAATTTTCAAAACTTTAGGGTGCTAAATAAATATTAAAAATCTCGGCTAGGGTCAATTGGAAATTTTCAGAAGTTTTCGGGAGTAAATAAATATTAAAAATCTCGTTTGGGTCATTTGTGAAATTTTAAAAGTTTTCGGGTCAGATTTACAAATTTTAAAAATTCAGGGCAGATCTGAAATTTTAAAAAGTTTTCGGGTCAGATTTACAAATTTTTAAAAGTACGAGATGATTTAATAATTTGGTAAAATTTCGGGTCTTTTAATTTTAAAAATCCGGGCAGATTTGAAAATATGGAAAAATTTTCGGATCTATTTTAAAATTCGGGGCACATTTGAAAATTTTCGGGTCTTAAATTGAAATTTTAAAAATGCAGGCAGATTTGAAATTTAGGAAAATTTTCGGATCTTATGTTAAAAATTTAAAATTCGGGTCCTTAAAAATAATTTATGAGATTTTGGGATTTTAAATGCAAAATTCGGAATAATATTTTGGAATTAGGAATTTAAGTGATATTTTGAAAGTTGGGCGTAGAGTCTTAAATATACTTTTTTAGGGACCAATTGTGAAATTTGAGTTTTAAAGTGAAAAGGATTACATTTTGGAACTCTTAGTGCAATTTAGGGGGAAAGTTCGGGAGCAAGATTTCGGGCCGAGTGAATCGGAATGCGGGCTTCGAGCCCGGTTATTTATGGTATGCTAGTTTTTGAGATCGGGCCGAGATTATATCTCGGGCCAATATGTTGTTATTTAATATGTTGCATTTTATATGTTGCATTTCACTTGCACAACATTTGTATACACGTGGTACGAGAAGAGAGAACTGTGCGGAGTCACGGTGACATTGTAAAGTGTCGACGAGTGGGGTAGTTTGTGACCGATTGATGGTCGTCGATTCGTATGAGTAGTGCGGTTAGGACTAAGGCACACTATATGATTGTGATGTGGGGAGTGGGCCTCCCGAGCTACTAATCCATGTCGGGAATGGGGCCTCCCGAACTACTGACCCCTTCGCGCGTGCTGCCTTTAGTCCTAACCTAGGGCCCTGATGTGATGAGTTGAGATGAGATGATATATGAGAAAAGAGTCGAGCGTGCACTCTGTGAGATGTGTCGGGATGGTAGTCAAGTGAGAGCATTTGCATTCATGCATATTTTTATCTAATGGGAAAAAGCTCAGGGTTTACGTGTGTAGGTACGGACGAGTCGGACGTTGAAAAACGTCACGACTAGGCGACTGATGGCGGTGACTCCACGGACTTTTGAGGGCGGCACAGTACATGGACGTGACCTGTGGAGTGTTTTAAATTATGTTTCGTGTTTTTTTACTCTTTGGGCTTCCACTCAATATATAAAAGTGTGTTTTGTTAAACATTTTATATTTCGAATTTAGACTTTTGGGGCTTCGGCCCAGTACCTGAATATTGTTATGTTTCAAAAAGTTTTTTATTAAATGGGCTTTCCCCTGTTTACGCTGCGTAAACCCGCCAAAATACGTATTTGAGAAGTAGGGTCGTGACAGGTGGTATCAGAGCGTTAGGTTATAGGTTCTGTAGACTGTCCATGTACTGCCGCTCAAAAGCCTGGAGGATCAGCCTACGCCTGTAAGTTTAATACGTAATTATGTGTTTACGATTTTCTGATATATACTTTACGTGAATATTTGTGTGAATTTTATGTGCTCCTAGATATGTTCGAAAGTTAGAGATTTCGTACTTTTTATACTTAGATTGGTAGGGGAATCTCAATTGAATTAAGGTAGGAAGAGAATGATCAGAATTCGGATCTTTTAATCGAATTTGGAGTTGCTTTGAAGTTCAGGTAAAAAAATTCGGGTCAATTAAGAAATTTGGCGAAATTTAAATTTTGGGCCTTTTCAAAATTTGGGCTTTGTCAATTTGGGCTTGACCTAATCGGACCAAGCTGAAATTCGGGAAGTTAAAAAATAATTAAGCGGCGAAATAAAAGAGAGTCGAACAATATTAAATTTTTAAAAATAGGGGCTTGTATACAATTTCGAAAATGAAACGAGGACGTAGAGAAACATGGGTTAATTGTAGAAATTTAGGAAATGAGACGAGAATGTAGAGAAAACATGATAGAGTCGATGCATAACGATTACATAACTGAAATCATATTACAACCCGAATACAAAAAAATATAAGATAAAACATCGACGATGTTCGGGAAGTTCTGCTGGCGTCTTCTTCCGATATGCTCGAACAAGACACGGCTTCCCGTGACATAACATTTCACAAATTAGATGCAAGTGCAGTGAGTAGCAACCCACACCACAAAAATGGTGATCGCCACTGCGAGCAAGGCCAAAAGGGTGAATAACTCAAATTTGAGCCTTTCAAGATTTTCTCTCCAAAAGGGTTCTTGAGGGACATCCTCACGATCCGCATTTCCTCCAAGATTATACATTTCGAAGTTTAAATGATGTAGTTGGAGAGAATTGTGTTGTGGTGCAAACTAGGGTGCATCAAGTACCTAAATATAGGCATGAGTTAAGCGAAGGATAAGCATCATTAATTTCGAGTTTTCTTCGAATGCCCGTATAAAATGTGATATTCACTCGAAAAGAAGTTACATGCTCGAGAAGGTGAACTAGGAAATGTGACACTTATAAGTTCAAAATCATATTTTAAGTGCGAATCCACAATTTATCTTCACCGTCCATTTTACCCAATCGAGTGCTCCACAACTTGCCACGTGGTCTGCATTGCCGCGTGTTAGAGCAAGAATCGCATGCAACTCTATAAGTGAAATAGCACCTTCGCTTTCATCTGTCGATCTTTTTGCGCGATATCCTACAAATTAAATATTCAGCTTTCAAATCCTGACCATTAGATCGTGCGCCATCTTGGATCCAACGGTAGCTGCTCATCGCGAACTTCTCAGGGTAGTTTCTTCAATTTCGAAGAAGAAAGTCCCACTTAAATGGACGGAAGCTTGTGAAGAGAGTTTTCAGGAGTTGAAGAAATGACTGACAACAACTCCTGCTCGCAATCCCCTCTGGTACTGAAGGATTCTCGGTATACACTGACGCCTCTAAAAGAATGGGTTGGAGATGCGTGTCGATACAGAACGGGAAGGTAAATGCATAAGCCTCCTGACAACTCAAACCGTACGAGAAGAATTATCCCACGCATGATCTGGAAATCGCAGCCGTGGTGTTCGCCCAAAAGAAACATCTGGCGACACTATCTGTACGAGGAACGATGCGAAATTCTTTACGGATCACAAAAGCCTAAAGTACTTCTTCATGCAGAAGAAGTTAAACATGAGGCAAAGGCGAGGGCTCGAGTTAGTAAAAGACTACGACTCTGTGATAAATTATCACCCAGGCAAAGTAAACGTAGTTGCAGATGCTTTGAGCTGTAAATCAGTAAATATAGATATGTGTCAACTCGGAGTGAAAATAATCAACTTCGGGAGATCAAAACGAAGCTGGCAACGTTGACTTTGAAACCAACGCTGGAACAAATCGTTGAGGCACAAAAAGAAAGATGAACTATATCTAAAAGAAAATTCAGGCGAAACAAGACGGGAATATTCCGTCAGAGTTAATTTCGAGACGACGAAACAATCCCAGGGTCGTGTATATGTGCCACACAATGAAGAGATCCATCGATCTATAATGACGGAGGTGCATACGACAAACCACTCGATACATCCCAGAACAACAAAAATGTATCGAGATTTACGAATGAACTATTGGTGGCCAAGAATGAAGAAAAATATAGCTGCCTTTATAAAATGGTGCTTGACCTGCCAACAAATTAAGGCAGAACATCAAAGGCCTGCGGAAATGTTGCAACCTTTGACGACTCCCGAGTGGAAGTGGTATCACTATGGACTTCGTCGTCGGGTTATTAGAAAAAACCGTAAGAAGTCATGATGCAATTTGGGTAATCGTCGACAGATTGACTAAATCAGCCCATTTCCTGCCAATCAACAAAACATATTCCATGGAGAAGTACGCAGAGCTGTACATACAAGAAATTGTGAGACTCCCTGGGATCCCGATTTCAATTGCCTCAGATCTGAAAGGTTTCTGTCCCAATCCTGGGGGAGCTTATAAAATGCCATGAGGACAAAGCTGTCGTTCCGTACGGCATATCACCCTCAGGCGGACGGACAGTTTGAAAGAACAATCCAGGCGCTTGAAGATATGTTGAGAGCATGCATTCTGAATTTCCAGGGAAGTTAGAGCAAATACCTCCACTGATCGAGTTTTCCTATAACAACAGCTATCAAGCCACGATCAGGGTGGTGCCTTACGAAGCCTTATCGGCGAGAAGGCGTTGTTAGGTCCCGAAATGGTTCGTGAAATGACTAAAGTTGTGGAAAAAAAATCCGAGAAAGGATTCAAACGACCTAAAGTCGTCAGAAAAATTACACAGACAAAAGATGAAGGCCATTGGAATTCAACAAAGGCGATCAAGCCTTTCTGAAAATTTTTTTTTTTGGAAGTGTTCACTAAACGAAAGAAACAGGAGTACAAGGACAGCGTACATGATAACGCTCATGACGCAACAAGCGGTAACAGACTACCGACCAGACAGCACAACAAAACCAAAAACAGCCCAGACACCAACCAGGTCCCTACAAGACCAAGCCAACAAGAGAAACACCAACACATGGTAACAAAGGCAAGGAGGTGTCACAATCCAATAACAATCAACAGGATCCTGGCACCAGTTGTAGTGCCAGCAGGGCAGTCGGTTGAAGTGCGATCAAAGTGCCAGAGCACAGCGGAAGACAACTTCGGTGCGGAAGTTATCAAATGGAGGGGAGGCATCGCAGCAATTGCGTCCGCAAATCTGGTGGGGGGGGGGGCGTAGACGCCAACTCCTGTTTCTTTCCGCCAGGGGGGCCAACCAGCAAATGAAACCCGCCAGCGACTCGAGCAGGCGGGTAGGGCATCCAAGAAGAAGAGCCAGCGGGGCCAACCATTCTCAACACGAGCGGAGTAAAACCATCCATTGGATCCCGCCCAAAGCCACCGACCCAGCAAACCTGCAAAACACCCAAGAGACGGAAAACCAAGGAGGGGAGGGAGGAAAGAGACCACGGGAGATAAAGGAGGTAAGGGAGATAAGAGGGACGAGAGAAGGGACAAGAAAACTCCCTAGTTACTCCAAGCTATCTGCCAGATACGACTCATAGCGCAACATTGTAAGTTGTATTTGCGAGGAAGAGTGGAGATTCGTAGGCTTAAGAGTGTCTCAATTTCAGCTACAATGCGCTCTGGTGGTCGGCGAATGCCCTCGCGCCATCTTCTATTACGCTCGGACCAAAGGTGGTAGACCAACGAAGCAAGAGCATGGCGAGGTCCAATCGAGGCAAGGTGTTCCCCACGCCATCTTTGAGCCGCCCAGTAGATTCCATCAGACCACTCCCTGTAAGGCCACCCAAAGTGCATGTGGTTACGTAGTAACATAAGACAGCGTCTAGAATAAGTACATTCGAAAAATAAGTGTGGGGCCGTCTCCACAGGCTCAGAGTCGCAAAGGAGGCAGACTGAAGTTCCCGCCACGTTCGCCACCCAATGGTTGTCTCTAGTAGCCAGCTTATCCCTTATGGCAAGCCAGAGTATGAAGTCGTGTCTAGGGATGGCTAACGGGCCGCCAAATAGGGTGGACCAGGGGACAGTCGGCTTCCGAAGGCGAAGTTTTTCCCTAGCCGAGGCGGTAGAGAAGCGGCCATTTGCTGATGCGATCCATCTATATGTGTCCCGCTCGCCCGGTTGAATGTGGGGAAGGAGGGGGCAAAGTCAAGATATTCGACCGATGTTTGAGCCGGCCAGCACCATCCCCCCTCGTTGATTACCGTGCTGAGCTTCGAGTCGATTGGGAGACCCATGATCATGGGGCCGCGAGTGTAGCGTTTCACAAGGGGTATGTCACTCACCAAGGATCCGTCCAAAGAAACGTGTTGGTCCCATCACCTATACGGAACTGAATAAGGTGGCGGAAGTCGGCACGAAGCTTCAAAATCTTCCTCCAACTCCAAGAAGTCCGCGCCCCCGGTCTGATGGACCACAAGGACTTATTGTGAAGTCTCGTTCGCCGAATCGAGGAGGCCCAAATCGAAGTACCATTATCCGTTAGGATATTCCAAAGTAGTCTCATGAGAAGCGCCTTGTTGTCCGTCTCGATGGACCGTAAGCCAAGCCCTCCTTCTTCCTTGGGAACGCATATATCGGCCCACGTAACCTTAGCATTCGTGCCCCTCCAAAGGAAGGCTCTCAGCCGTGTTTCGATGCTCCGGATAACGCCCTTAGGGAGGAGGAAAACACCAGCCCAATATGTATGCAATCCTAGCAGGACAGACTTGATCAATTGAACCCGCCCAGCGTAAGATAGTGACAGATTTGTCCAAGATCCGAGACGTCTGTCCACACTAGCGAGGAGCGGATTGCAATCGGCGATCATGAGTCTCGAAGTAATAAGGGGCACGCCCAGGTAGCGTACAGGAAGGGATCCCTGTGTGAATCCCATGATGTCTTGGATTGCTCCCTTCAGCCGTTCGGCGCGCTTGGACACAAACATCTCACTTTTGCTAATGTTGGCCTTTAATCCCGAGAGGGCGGCAAAGAGGTCGAGACTCCGTTTGAAGACTCCAACAGACTCGACATCCGCATGAGAAAACAAGAGAAGGTCATCCGCAAACGTGAGCATGAAAACTGAAGTTGCCTCACAATTCCAGTGATAGCGAAAATTAGCGCTGATTCTAATACCATCCTCAATGATGCCATGCAAGACCTCCATAACCAAAGTAAATAAATAAGGTGAAATCGGATCACCTTGCCGAAGACCCCTACGCCCTTTAAAATAGCCCGCCGGTGTACCATTGATGTTGATCGAGAAGAAAGGAGTGGTCAAGCAAGCCCGAATCCAGCCCACGAAGGTCGGGTGGAAGTTAAGTGCTTCGAGTGTAGCCAATATGAAATCCCATTCCACCATGTCATACGCTTTCGCAATGTTGACCTTGAACGCCACCCGTTCGGGCAGCCCCATACTGTTGTACCCGTGACAAATTTCCTGTGCTAAGAGGATATTATCCGATATACGACGGCCCGGGATGAACGCAGTTTGGGTTTGATGGACAAGCTTCGCAAGGCTGTTCCGTAGACGATTGGCGATTATCTTTGAAATCATTTTATAGAGTACATTGCAGCAAGAAATCGGCCTGTAGTCTTTAGCCATCCGTGGGTTAGCGCTCTTAGGGATAAGAGTAATAAGCGTGGAGTTCAGCTCCCCCAAGAGAAATCCCGTTCTAAAGAATTCCTTGATTGCGTGGGTGATTTCAGGCCCAATGGTATCCCAAGCATCCTTGAAGAAAGCAGCAGAAAAGCGTCAGGTCCGGGCGATTTGTTGTCCCCGATGGAGAGCATTGCCTTCTTAATTTCCTCATCCGTGATTGGTAGGGTCATCGTCTCGGCATCCGTCTCACTCAATTTACGTGCCAAATAAGGTGTGACCGTACCACCATGCAAAGGTGACGTCCGCGTAGACTGTCCAAGAAGCTCCGTGTAGTATCGAATGAGTTCAGCTCTAATCGGACCATCTCCCTCGAATGTGTCCCCCGCCTCATTTTCCAGCATATAAATCCGATTGCTGGCACGTCGCATAGCCACCTTCTTGAAGAAAAATGCAGTGCATTGGTCTCCGTCCTTTAACCAAGCCACTTTAGCACGTTGCGCGAGCATCGAGTGTTTCATATCAACCGCTTTAGCATAGGCATAGCGACACCGCTTTTCCAAGATCAGAAGATTCGGCTCCAAAGGGTACTGAATAGCAAGGTCTTGGACGGTCTCCAGGTATCCACGAGCCTCAATAACGTTGCGATTAAGATCGCCCTTATCGCGTCGCAAGCGCTTCAGCTGATGTTTAATATTCTTTAGTTTCTTCATGACAGCGAACATGGGATAGCCACCCACATTCTGATTCCAGGCCGCCTTGACCAAAGGGAGGAACCTAGGGTCCCTGACCAAGAAATTGTCGAATCGAAAGGCTTTACCTGCTTCTCGTGGCTGAGACGTGTCCTCCAAGATCAGAGGAGAGTGATCAGATGTTGATGGGAGTCCACAACGATAAGCAAGATCCCCGAAGCAAGCAAACCACGAGGGATTACCAACCATGCGGTCGAGGCAACGCCAAACTCCAGCCATACCACTTTGTTGGTTGTACCAAGTGAACAATGAAACAATGCGAGGTAAGGCACTAAGGTCCGAGGCAGTGAAACATTCAGCCATCTCAGAACAACCTCCATCTGGTGAACCGCCCCTAGCCTCCGAGTTGTCAAGGATTGCGTTAAAGTCTCCCATTACGACCCAAGGGCTGTTTACCCGCATGCCAGAACTCGCAAGAATATCACTCCACAGAGCCCGTCTTTCAGTACGTCGATTGTGACCATACACAAAGGTGATAAATAAGTCCGTCCGTTCAGCTATGATACGAACCTTGCAATGGACAGCCTGTGGAGTAGCAGCCTCGACTGTCACATTCACATGGTTAGCGTCCCAACCAATCCATATACGGGACGTCGGGCCATTAGCATAGTCATAGAACCAAGCCCAATCTCTGATAGAGTTAGCCAATGTGGAAGCATTCTGTTCCGCCACCCTTGTTTCGACCAGTCCAATTATTTTCAGTCTATGTTTTGTTATCAACTCCCCCACCGCCCATCTGTGGTCTAACCTGTTTAGACCACGTGTATTCCAAACGGCCGTAGGGATCATGAGACACCCTTTGGAAGGGCTGCTGTAGGACCCTCATTTGTGATGTGTTCCCATTCGAGTTCAGCGAGTACCGTAAATGGATTGTGGTCGGGTGTGGGTATGCTAGTAGAAGCTGTACTCGTCGAGCATTCCTCATTTGGTGGTCGTGGCCTCCTTATGTTTTCTTGAATAGTATGGATGCCCCCAGCTCTTTTCTCCACGTAGGTGGAGTTCGCGGTGGTCTCCTGGACGGCCGACTTACCCTTATCCTTATTTGTCGCATGCCGCCATTCGCTTCGCACGGGCACTCCTTTGGCGGGTTGGCTGTTCGGCCGTTGGTTATGTTGAATAACCCCAGGTTGAACATGCGGCCTTAACTGCTCTTTCGACCGAGGGTTTTGCGGGCCAGCTGTGGGTGCTTCCAGCCGGGCTGGTCGGGCCTGATTCCTAGGGCAAGAATTTCCTCCGTGATTCCAAGAGTTGCAAGTCTCGCACTTCTTGGGTTTCCAATTCGTATTCTACCTGGATAGGTACGATGTTCACTTGTCCCCCCTCCTTAGTAGGTATCCTAATGTTGAATTGTTCAGTGAATGGTTCCCCCAGAGATTTCTCGACACAGACTCTTGCATACTCAAGCCTCTCGGCATTAGCTGTCATAGCGTCTGCAAATAGGGGCTTTCCAACAACGCTTGCAACAATTCCCAGGCCTTCTTGGGTCCAACATTCCGTTGGGACGTTACGCATCTTGATCCATAACGGGACAGCCACATGTTGTTTTTTCTCAAAAGACATACCAACCCGCCACACTTCGAGAAATAGAGGCTGCCCCTGCATGAGCCATGGGCCGCCTTCCAAGACCGCGGCTAAGGCTTCGGCCGACGCGAATCTGAACTTGAAAAATCCATTAATTGTAGCTCTTACCTCGACAATATCAGTCCACATAGAGCGGACAAAACGTTCAACATGGGGAAAGTATGGTCTTTTTCCCAGAAAATATCCAACAAGGGTGTGGTCCCATCTAGCCGTCCCCTTCTGAACCACTTCCCATGGCAGGTAAGCCTCAGCTTTACCGTTGATTATGGAAGGAGCCGTGCAGGATAAGGGGAGTTGCTTCACGGGGGGGTGTCGTGGTCGGTTTCGGTTGGTGATAGTACCTTGAAGAACGGCTGCAAAGGATGTGTTAGTAGTCACTGCCGGTCGCTCCATTGTAGAAGTTTTCTCAGCCACCTTAAGAGGTGGTTCTTCGATGCTAGAGGTGTTAGCCACGATCGGTCCTAAATCCACAGCCGAAGGGAACATGGCCTGGTGGTTAGGGAAACGGCGATCATTAGTGGCATATGGGGGCTGTTCATCGTCCGATGCATCCTCAACAACTACGGTAACTTCCTGATGTGGTTGTGGTGCCGTGACCTCAGATGTTTGTCGAGCTCCACTAGGTGATGCCCTGGGCCCGATTCCACTAGGTGATGAGGCAGCCGACAAAGGCCTAGGGCTGCTAGTAGTTATCATTGAAGTAGAGGCTGTGATGGGTGGTGATTCAGCCTCAGTAGCACCTTCCATGGTCATGTTCGAGCGGGATGGTGGCGGCGGCGTACCCCTACGCATAGGGCCGCGAGATTCCAGCCGCGGATCACGAAGTGGCATGATAGTGGACGTGTACCGTCTGTTGCGGCGTGGCGGTATCCCGGGCTGGGTGGGGTTAAGTATCGGGCCATGTTGATGGCGTTTGGGGGTAGACCCATAGTGCGAGGACTCCGACCGAGCTGGTGTGGCAAGTGGTTGCACCGGCGGTTGCTGGCTGCTGGGGTTAGAACCATTCTGCTCCATTCCCGTAAAACGGACTATAGACTCCTCGGCGGCCTGAATGCAACGAGAGGCAGCCCCATTAGAAGGTTGTTCAGGCATATTTGAAGCGGGTGGGGGCTGCATAGGCGGCGGCTGGGGGTCGGCGGTCGCGCCGTTCATGCGACCCAAAAACGCCTCGAACGCGGCGACATCAAACCGGTCATCAAAATCAGTGATGGCATTCCTAAGGATCCCGTAATCCGGCATAGGTTCAAACATGTTCAGATTATCCATCTCAAACATCTCCATGAAGCGCAAGGAGAAAACGTCACAAGGAAGATGAAAGGTCACGTTGTTTTGGGGTAGAAGCTGACGGGGAGCTGAAAGGTCACGGCCCTCCCAAAGCCGTCTGGACCCGACGATGGAGGGCGGGGGTTGTCTTGGAAGCGCCGGCTTGGCCTAGGTGGTCGGCTTGGGTGGTGGGGCGTGGGGATATGGGGTCGAAGTTTGGGGGATTCGAAAGGGCACAAAGCGAAATGGACGTGAAGGCTCAAAGACCTTCCATCGCCGTCTGATCCCGGCGATGGAGGGTGGCGAGGGAAGTTCCGGCGGATGGCAGCAAGGTGGATTGGGTGCCGGCGGCGAAGCAGTGGTGGATGGAGAAGACGGCGTGTAGATGACGTTGATTTGAGCTCGAACTGTGTGAAAATCGCACACACTGGAGGTGTAAAATTTTCAAGATAGGTTATATCCTTTTCTGGAAATTTCGCCAATGAAAGGCGTAAATGTTTCAGGAAGAAAGGGAAGTTGATTCCGAGATATATCAGACCTTTCACAATTGCGAGTTGGAGAAGTGGCGTACCAACTCGAGTTGTCCACCTCGCTCGCACAAATCCATGATGCCTTCCATGTGTCTACATTATGAAAGTACATCAAAGCACAGAAGAAGGTACATTAGTCTTTTCCCTACTAATCTATTATCAACTTAGCATATATTTGCATAAAAATGATTTTGATCTTCGATAGATTGACGTATTAATGGAAAAAAAGTTTACCCTACTCTAAGAGCTACAGTTCGCGCATGGACAGATTATTGCGGTACTCTTTATCTTTATCTAAGTGTTCCTTCCCTCTTTAAAGAACAACATTTCTGAATTTCACTGCTGATTTCTAATGCTGTTTGTTAACCAGAGAAAATGAAGTACATGTTTACTTCTCCCCGACAAGTGGTGGTCGATGCTCGATTATCTCAGGAAAATAACCACCTTCTCATCACCCAGCATTCTGCCAAAGACGGGGTGGATCATAACAATGCTTCCCCAAGTGCAAAGAACATACAAAAGAAGAAAGGAAGCCAATTGACATAACTTAGAATTAATGATTCTATATGCTGTTGCGAAGTTCTCGAACTACTTATTCCTCTGCTAAGTATTCAGGGATATTAGACAATGTCTTTAATGTTATGTCAATCATGTTATGAAATATATTCCTCTGTTAGTTTACCATATCAGATTTCTTTGGTTTCTATTAAGGTTTAGATTATAATGTCGGATACCAACATCCATTTTAAACATCTAGACTCTTGCCCAACTATTATTAGTATTTCGTCTGTATGGCAAAGAGGAGTCATAGACATCAATAAAATTAGTCATTAATATTTATCTAAGACTGGATTAAATGTTTGTCTATATAATGAAATTCATGATGATGCCGAATTATTGAACCATATTTACTAATGTGTTATACTAAATCTATAGGTATATAATACCGATTAAGATTTAAACAGCCCTGTCAATTCAACAATTTCTATTCATTAACACATTTATTTTTCCACTTCTGTCAAAATAAAATATTTGATATGAAGTGTCTAATGTATTTGTTCCAAGTCTTCTCTGATTCTCTACAATGTATTTTATATGTAGAGTTGTGGTTGTAATGGGCTTGTTAGGGACCCAATGGGCTTAATACCTTTCCAAGGTATTTAAGCTAAACCCTAACCATAATTAATGTAAGTTTCCATTAGTTAAATTACTTCACGTACGCAAACACTCAAAAGCCTCCAAACACTATTCACGTATTCAACGAAAGGTTTTAATCTTTATCAAAGTGTTCTTGGATAATCTGGAATTACAAGTCGTATCAGAGCAAGCGTGTAGGTGAGGAAACTTCATACAAGTGACAAAAAATCGAGTTTTGAGCAATTTCTACAGAGGTTTAAGATTTCGTCACGCAGACAAAAATTGCACTTTCCAAGCTGCTTTTTAGTTTTTTTCTGGGCTCTTCTAGTGTTACTTGCATTTCTATCAGTTCTGAGGATTTTCAATCCAGTTCCTGCCGATATCAAGTTTTTGGAAATATTTCAGTCTGCGAAGAGAAGAAACGTCTGTTCTTCATTCTGTTTCTAAGTTCGCGAATGGCAATGTATTAGGGTTTTAGGTTCACGAACTCAAGGACTTCTACTATTTCACGGGTCTTTACTCTCACAAGGCTACTTCGCGAATCAAGTCCGCACTCCTTGGTTGACGAATTCTAAGGTTCGCGCATCATCACACTTCGCGAAGTACCATTTTGCGGGTTCGAAGTTCACGAGCCTTTTGATTTTCAAAGATCAACGCCTCAGATTCAATTTCACACTTCACGAATCCAGTGCCCATTCCGCAAACTCAGATCACTTTGCGAACTATAGACCAAGTCGCGATTCGTCTTCACGAGCCCCAACCTGTTTGCGAACTCAAAGAACTTGTTCACTTAACCGTTTGAGTCAATTCGCAATCCAATCTACTTTGCGAACTCGGCCCACTTCGCGAATCAAGTCTACTTTGTGAATCCTAGTTCTAAAGTAAGTTTGCGCCTCACACCACTCACGACACGATCACTTCGCGAACTTGGATAACTTCACGAACTCGAATTAGTTTCACGAACCCATATAATTAGACTAGTTCGCGAACTCCTAGACCAATTCGCGAAGTAACACTTCACTACTACAATTCGCAAACGAGATCTAATTTTCAATTCGTGAATTCACATACCAACCCAAATTTCGCGAACAAAACCCTTGTCTCAAAGTCAATTCTCAAAATTCAATTTTGATCAAATTCTTCAATTTTTAATTTTCCTCACATTACACGTTAATGATCTTATCCAAAACACAAGAGATGGACTCCTTAAGAATGGGAAATGATGTTAGAGCTCCTCAGACATGGAGAGTATGCAGTCTGGAAAAGAAGATTCATTAACTTCATAATTCAGATAACCTGTTGGAATCTATTTACAATGGACCTAAGCAGTACTGGACTGTAATCCCAGCCACTACCACAACCACTCCTGCAAGAGAAGAATAGAGCATCTTGAAGACTCTCGACCAATGCAATGACGAAGAAAAGCTGCGACTTAAGGCTGATAAAGTCGCAAAATCATACATGATGCAAGCAATTCCCAATGACATTCTGATGCAACTCGAATGTGGTGAAAGTGTGAAAGAAATGTGGGATGCCCTACGGATTATGATGCAGGGAACAGAAGTTAACACAATGACAAGAATGGCAAATACCCTCATCTCATATGATCGCTTTCAGGCAAACAAAGGAGAAACTCTTTAAGAAATATTTCATCGATACCTTGTCCTCCTAAACGAACTAAAGATGAACGAAATTACGAATAATGTAATGGAGATCAACATCAAGTTCCTTGGATCACTTCATCCAATATGGGAATCAACAACAATCATGATAAGACAAATGAACAATCTGACCAATGTCAGCATCCGCACCCTATTTGATCATCTCAATCAACACTCCAATTACGTGGAGAAAGAAGGGAGAAAGCTAGCCCAGTGGGAAGCGACAACTTGCACTCATGTCTGAATGATCAGCAAGAAAGAATTCCAAGGACAAGGAGATCATTCAGTCATCTCAAGCTCAGGAGGGTGGAGATTCAGACTCTGATGGAGAACTCAAGGACCTCACAAAACATGGGGATAAGGAGATTACACTCAAGGAACTTGCAAAACAACTCGCATTGGTCTCAAACTTCGTACAAAAGAAATACTATAAGAAGCCCGGATCCTCATCCAATCGTCAAAGAATTTCCTCTACTTCAAAAGGAAAGGCTCAAGAAGAAGAACAGAATCCTGAAAACGCCTCTCAAGCTGGAAAATGCTTCAATTGTGGGAAAATTGGACACTTTGCCAGAGAGTGCAGATTGCCAAAGAAAAAGGATGTCAACCATTATCGAAGAAAAGTTCAATTGGCCGAGCAGAAGGAGAAGGGAATGGTCTTGATGGCTGAACAGGATCATTGGCTTGGGGACACCTCAAACAGCAAGGAAGAAAACATGGCACCGATGGCCGGACTGGATGACGAAGAGAATGTAGCTGAAGCTGATGGAAGTGGCTCGGAAAAGGAAGTCACCAACAACTCAGATATGATTGAGGTAATAGAAGCAGACTATGATTCATTACATAAAATGAAAAATGAATTTTTAACTCTATATAAGTCGAACAAACATGGTAAAAAGAAAATTAGAGAATTAGAAGCGAATCTACAAAATAATATAGAAGTTCTAGATAAGTTTAGGTATGTGTATGCATGTGAGAAAAATCGTGTACTTGTAGCTAATGAAAAAGTCACAAAGCTAGAAGCTCAAGTGCTAAAATCTGAGGCTAAAGCCAAGGAATTAGCCGTAGAAATGAGGTCCCATAGAGATAAAGCAATGGACACCTCAGCAAAGTATGAACTCTATAAGGAACGAGAAAGACTGTACTCCAAGATTAAAAATTAGAGGACCTCTTAACCCGACGAGAACAGACAGAACAGACATTTTTCTTAAACAAGCCCGCTGATATCTACTTCTAAAATCCCCATGAGGGAATTGTTTTTGAAAACCCATGTCTGCTAAAGAAAGGTATGTAGAGACTATATTTTATTGTGCTTGATTTCATTAGTTGTCCTTGTAATTAGGGGCTTTATTTGTATTAGTCCATAGATTAGGACTAGTTTGTTATTTATACCAAGCTTGTTTGGTATAAATACTTGTACAAACAATTGAGCTGAATACAGAAAATTAGAGAATCAATCCGAAAGGCTTTTGAATTAAATTCTAGAGAGAGAAACATAAAAAACTTTCTCACACTAATAGTTTGTCTCTCGTGTTCTTCGAAGAAAGGTTTTCGATCGAGATTCAATTTCTATCATTATAGTCGATTAGCTTAGAATTCATGCCTAGGATTGTTTTGAGTTGATAATTGAGTACCTAACAATTGGTATCAGAGCAGATTCGTTCTGTTTTGAATAAGAATTGTTAGAAATCAGATTGAAATTTTTTTTGGAACTGTTTCGTGCGAAGAACAGTTTACGTGCGAAAATTAATTTCGATTTGATAGCCTAAATTCTGTGCTTATTTGATGTGATTTTGATGTTTCTGTGCTCGCATAAGTAGTTTAGATCAAATGCGATGAGATAAGTAGCGATCGAATCATGATTTAGACCGAATTTATGGTTCTGAGATATTACTGTTTGCGATAAGAACAGTTTGAATGTGTTCTGATTTTTGCAAATTTGAATATCATCTGCTTCAAAACATGTTTAATCGTCTGTTTGTAAGGGTTCGGTAGCTAATTTCAAGCATATACCTGCAATTCCATCGATCAATTTTCAGTATTGCTTGATTCTGTGTTAAATTTGTATTCTGTGAACTGTTGCGCAATTTCAATTTTTCTGGCTAAGGCCTACGATAGAGTGGAGTGGGACTTTATCTTGGTGACGCTTGAGGCGCTTAATTCCCCCCCAGGTGTGTGGGCTGGATTCGTGCGTGTCTCACTACCCCTCACTTCTCGATCAATATTAATGGGCGACCTGAAGGTTACTTCAAAGGGCAACGGGGGCTGAGACAAGGCGAGCCGATCTCTCCTTATCTTTTTACCTTAGTGATGGAAGTACTCCATGGAATTATTGAGGATCGGCTTAGATAGAGCGGTTGTTTTCATTATCACTGGAGATGCGACCCGATGAGGCTTTTTATGCTCACCTTCGCTGACGACTTGCTCCTTTTCTCACATGCGGATATCGCTTCAGTAGGTGTCTTTAAGGACAGCCTGGAAATCTTTGCTAACCTCTCTGGTTTACGAGCCAACCCTAACAAAAGCGAAATGTTCATTTCCAAAAGAGCCGAACGACTGAAGGGAATGATGAGTGCTATTATGGGTTTCTGGCGGGTTCCCTACCTGTTCGATATCTTGGGGTTCCATTGATAACCTCGAGACTCACGATAGCGGACTGCGAACCACTTCTCTCTACCATTGATCGGCGTCTAGGCTCATGGACTAACCTCTCTTTATCATATGCAGGTCGAGTCCAACTGATTAAGTCCGTTTTGCTGGGTATTCACACATATTGGGCAGGGGTTTTCCTACTTCCAAAAGGGGTAGTGCATGCGATCGAGAAACGACTTAGGTCCTTTCTTTGGAGGGGGTCGAGCGCCAAAGTGGCTTGGGCTGCCGTATGTGCGCCACGAGAGGAGGGTGGACTCGGACTTAGATCTATTAAGACGGATAATAAGGCATTATTATTGCGCCTACTCTGGAGCATCTTAAGTGGGGACGAGTCTTCTATATGGGCAAATTGGATTCGACGGACACGATTACATAACGTATCGCTCTGGTCCGTCAATATTAACGCAAGGACGTCTTGGAGTTGGAGGAAGATCCTGAAGCTTCGCCAACACATTCGGCCGCTTATTGAATTCTGCATTGGTAATGGTGTCAACACGAGGCTCTGGACCGACCCGTGGCTCTACCATAACCCGTTGGTTGAGCATATACCCCGCGGGCCTATGGTCATGGGACTACCTATAGATTCCATGCTCAACTCCGTAATTACTGACCAAGGGTGGAGCTGGCCGGCGCAATCTACAACGGAATACATGGATATTGCTCCACTTCTGCCTCCCACTCGGCCGGATGAGGAAGATAGGATAAGGTGGATTGCGACGGGTAACGGCTGTTTCTCTACCCACTCGGCTCGGATGAGTTTGCGCACACAACTCCCTACGGTCCCTTGGTACACACTTTTTGGCGGCCCTATATCTGTTCCTCGACACGAGTTCATCTTTTGGCTCGCGATTAGGAACAAATTAGCTACCAAGGATAAGGCTTGGGTGGCCTCGGCGGCGGGAAACACTAGAAGGCGTGTTCAGCGATTTCATGACACAAACCTCATTTCCATTGATATAATGGATTCGTCATTATGTACATGTCAAAAGAATAACAGTCAGGTCTATAAACTAAATCCTAGACATAACTACGTGGCTCCTTGTGTGACGGCACAACAAAAGGCTCCTATGCGCCCGGCCTCACAGGTCGTCATCCATACACACACGTCCACCACAAAAGCAGCGAAGCTTCAAAAGGACGGCCTTGCCTTCAAAACGCGATCACGTACCGTGGTCGCTGGTGCCTACAACACACAACATGAGGAATGAGCCACCGAAGCTCAGTAAGCAGAAATCATGCATGTATGCACGTGTCCCTTCGCTGCAACGGCAATCCACACTGATGCAACTGATGCTCCGCAAGGGCATTCCACGCCGATGCATAATACCACTATGCAAAGGCGATCCGCGCCAATGCACCTAGTACTCATACTAGTATCGCTCAGGGCCCTCGACGAACTTCCTATGCACCATTAAGAGCTCAATATCCCTAACGGGAATGTGACAGCGACCTACGCTGGGTAGCCTACGCTAGGTTTCCCTAGGTCGCACCCTCCCAGGTCGTCCCCTCTGCCATACGGTAGCCTACGCTGGTAGCCCACGCTAGGATTCCCCCTAGGTCGCTCCTTCCAGGTCGCTCCTTCCGCAAACAGGGCAGTTGCCTACGCCAGTTAGCCTACGCTAGCATAGCTAGGTCGCTCCTTCCTGGGTCGCTCCTCCTGCCTCATAAATATATGTAATAGCCGACGTCACACGTCGTATATGGTGCCATAGAAGTCGCCCATGACTAAACTCTGAGTCGACACACCGGCCTATATCGGCGGGTCCTCGTCGCATACAAGCGACATATCATTATGTACACTCAGTCCCACGACCCTCCCCATGAGTTTGTGCGTGCACGTGAATATGCATATGCTAGTAAACGTAACTTAAACTTACCACATGAAAATACTAGGGGTGGTAAACAGGTCGGGTTGGGTCACTTTCGGCTTCAACCCGTTTAATAAACGGGTTGAAAACTTCAACCCTGACCTGACTTGTTTACTTAAACAGGTTGAAAAATCAAACCCAAACCCAACCTGCTTTGACCCTAACCCAACCCGCCAACCCACCAACCCGTTTAGAATTAAAAAAGAAAAAAGAAAATAAAAATTGACATAATTATAAATTCAAATTAAACAAAAAAAGGAGAACTAATACAATTTTTTTTAAAAAAAGCATCATCATAAATCATAATTAAGAAACAATTAAAATTCCAAGTAAGAAAAATCTCAATAGTTAAATACCAAGCAAATTATTTCATGATCATCAAGTATTAACCGAAACCATATTTGACTCGAACTCTCAAGAATGTTCTCTTCCATTCGATCTCCCACCCTTATGTTCATGACATCTTCGCACGAAGAGAACCATAGCGCAATCAACGAAGCCTGAGCTACCGAGCAGATTACTATCTAAAACAACGACGATATCGATCAATCAAGCAGTGATTTCTACTTATTTGGGGATGTTATAGTCGACGATGAAGAACTCAGGTGGCTTGAGAGCATGTGTGAGCGTGAGAGTGGATAGAGTATCAGGGTTGATCCTTTTATTTTATTCATATTAATAATATTTTAATAATATATATAATTCGGGTTAAATGGGTTGATAAACGGGTTGATTTTGGGTTATATCGGGTTAATTTCAGGTTGATTTCGGGTTGAAATCTGAACCCTAGACTGACATACTTAATAATTGGATTGGGTTTGGGTTTACCCACTTACGTAAATAGGTCAAAAATGCTAACCCGAACCTGCTATTTTTGGGTGCGGTTCGTGTCGGGTTGGCGGGGTCGATTTTTAACAGCCCTAGAAAATACCACATAGGCACGTAATCACGCAACTTAGGCATGCACAAGCAAGTTGTCTGTCGTAGTTGGATTTCTACTTACCTGTCTTCCACGCTACATTAGCCCGCTCCCTGTTGAGGTTCCTAACGTACGACCTTTAAATAGAACGGTTAAGACGTTAGTGCCTTATCTTATCTTTAGCTAATTTTATTAAGCACTTAGCTTTCGTCCTCTCGGTTATTTTAAACTATGTTAATACGTTAGAATCTCAAATTACTCGATTCTAGTCTAGGCTAACTCCCTGCCCAATTTTAATTCTAAGTCATGTTAGAGTCTAATTTCGACCCTAACTATTATTCATGTTGGCGGAAGTCCACCATTTTAGGGTTTAGTTTCGATCGATGCTTTGCAAGGTCTCCTACTTTCGAATGAATTGTATGTTACTTAAATCAATTCACCCAATTGGTTCTTAATTTACATGAATTTTGCCGCACGATGACGTCATCCCTCGTCACTTTCGATCGATTTTGCATGCATGTGGGTCACTTTCGCTCGATGGTTCATCGAAAGCTCACCTTCGCCTCCTTCCTCAGGTGATTCGAGGAGAGCAGGATGGGATGATTTGGACATCGACGGGTATCATGACGACTACAACGGCGTTGGATGCGCTTTGGTTTAGGAGGGAACCCACCTGTTGGTCTACACTTTTTGGAGGGCCTTTGAAGATCCCACGCCATGAGTTCAACCTATGGCTAGGCATACAGGACCGCTTGTCGACTAGAGACAAGCCTTGGGTAGCTCGGAGGGCGGGAACGCCAGCGTGTGTGCTCTGTGATGAACTGCATGTGGAGACTGCCCAACACCTTTTCTTTGATTGTACGTATTCCCGCCACTGCCAGCGACTGCTGAAGCGACGTATTCGGTGGGCATGGCCATATCGAGAGTGGAGGACGGGAATTAGGTGGGCAGCGACTAAATGGCATGGGAGACATCTTCTTCACGCAGCTTATAGGCATGTACTAGCTTCATTTGTATACCACATTGGCAGGCTCGGAACAAACATTGGAAGGAGGGGATCGTCACAACACCAGAGCGACTTGTTGCATGTGTGCTTGCTTTGGTCACCATGCGGATCAGTGGTACGTCCACTAAGTATTTGCCTTCCAGCGATTGGGGATACGGCGATTTTGGAGGGTGGCATGGTAGTTGATTAAGCTGCTTTTTCTATTTTCTGATGCCAGTAGCATCTGGTTGACTGTGCGGAGTTATTCTCCCACTCATCATGTACTTTTCCGCCATATATATATATATATATATATATATATACAAGGGACCTTACACAAAGAAAAAAAGCTCACCTTCGCCGTGTTCTGACGTCGGCATATCATCATCAGGGTTTCGATCGAAACCATGCATAGAGTAAGTCACTTTCGATTGGTTCGAGGGTTTCGCTCAATTGATTCTCCAATCGCATATGTTTCGCCACGTGATGACGGCATAATCTCGTCATCCCGGTTTCGCCCGAAACCATGCGTAATGAGGAGCTCATTTTGATCAATGGGGAGTGGTGTGGGGTGAAGTTTCGATCGATTTTGGCACAATGGGGCATTCCAGGAGGCTGCAAGCGGGACCGAAAGAGAGAAGAGGTTTAGCCCTTTCTCGATCCGCCCCTAAATATAGGAACGAAGATCTGAGAACCAAAACGAGCATATAGAAAGGTGGGAAAGTGAATCTCTTGATAACTCCTTCAAAGGGAATATGTCCTCTTGCATGGGAACCCCAAACACAGCGGGATAAGCCCACTCGACCGTAGAGCATTCTTCAAGCCCAATCGAAAAATCTCTTGCAGACTGGATTCTGGAAGTTTCGGTCGAAACTCATGGATTTTCTATGCTTTAGTTTCGATCGAAACCTACCTATACCTTAGATCATTATTCGCCCGATTCTTAGGGTTTTCTAATCCTCAAATTTATAATATGGTATTCCTAGTTTCGACCGAAAGTCCTTTCTAATATTAGATCGCCCGAAAGTTCAGGTGTTTTACATCTATCGGCCGAAAGCTTCAAATCTTCAAATATTCATCCTATCTAGAACTTAATTCCTTTTTCTGCCCAGAACTTAGGGCTCCGAAAGTTTCTTTCATTCTAACATCATTAGTTCTAAAATTTGGAGTTATAAATCCTTGGGCAAGCCTTACTCAAATCGAGCAATACATTCTCCCTTACTAAATTCGTTAGCTCGATTCTACACTCCAAATTAAGGTTTCTCGGGTCTTTCTTACACTCATTTTCCTAAGCTTCGTAGCTTCTATGTGATTAAGCGCCTAGGAAATTCTAAATTACAGAAATTGCAAGGTTTAGGGATAATATTTCACTTACCAATTCGAACCCTTAAGCTACTGGGCTTCTCCTCCTTCCTTGTTCAAGCTCCCGTTGGTTCCTCACAAATGGATGTTGTGGTTTTAAAAGGGTTTTCGTGGACTTGAAAGGATTTTAGGTGTGGTTTAAGTGACTAAGGCTTTAGGTAACGAAAATATCCCTTAATTCAAGGAGAATTTGTCTCTAAGTTTATTTTTTAAATGACTTTGGCCTATTTCCACTCCTAGCCCACTTCCTAATTTCTACAACAATTATCAATGTTGGACTTAAGATGGATTGGGCCTAGCATTTACACTTAGTCCATTTGAGACCTAAAGATTAGCTTTTGCCCCAATTCCCCTTTTGCCCAACTTCTCTTTTGCCTAAATTGCAAAAATTCCAATTAAATTGTAGGTCACATTATCCAAATTTAAATGCTCCAATTTCCCGAGACAATTAAGCACATAATTTGCCACACAAAATCCCATGTAGGTCACAGACCTAAGCACGAATATTAACGCACAAAGGCACATAATTGCAATCAGCATGCACACAAATTTACTGGCCCTACTGTTTACAAGGACCCGGGTGCTACACATGCCGTCAACCCACATGAGTTCCTCGATCGTTACATATTCAAAGGACAGTGGATGACCCATACCATGCCCGATGAGATTCAGAGACAACGACTCAAGGACATTCGACACTTCCTTCAACAGCTTCGGTGGACCTAGTACTGATAGGAGACGAAGAACTTCAGGAAGGTGAAGACCATGAACAGATCCCTAAGGGCTTCAAAAGCTTATTGCTCAACGAATGGCTTCCCCGCCAAGACAAATGCCAGGGACCGTTCGCATCGACACGCCATGGGAGAATATCAGAATTGAGATTCCCTTTCTTGAAGAGGTTCGAGAACACATTTGGAGGTCACCGAACAAAGTCAAGAAGTAGAACGAGTTCGAGATCAGAGGGATCTCTCACTGGGATCGATAGAAGAGAATAACCTATCTTTGGATGTTGACCCATCTTGGACCAGACATGAGGCTAGGGATGACCAAAGGGCAAGCAAAGTTCTTGCGGCATAGGATTCGATGGATCTGGCCTTATCGAGAGTGGCATACGGGCGTTCGATGGGCGTCGGCACAGTGGCGAGGGAAACATCTTCTTCATGCTGCGTATCGGCACGTCCTTGCCTCTCTGGTGTACCACATCTGGCAGGCTAGGAATAGGCGTTGGAAGGAAGGGATCGTTACTCCGCCTCACAGGCTTGTGGGTTCTGTCCTTGCCTTGGTTATCATGCGTATTAGTGGTACTCCCACGAAATACGACTCCAGCGCGCTGCCATACGCAGATTATGGCGTGTGGCTTGGTAGGGACTAGGCCTCATTCATTCATTGATTGTGGATTGGTTGAGTGTTTAGCTATAGTTTGTGCCCAGTAGCATCTTACTGGTTGGTTGCGGAGTTCATCTCCTGCTCATCTGTACATTTCTTTCATTTCTATATATATACGAGACATTACACCAAAAAAAAGGGCAAGCAAAGAGCCATTATAAGAGTCTATCCTCGATATGCCAGCTTCTAAGTGTCTTCTGTGCCAAAGGAAGTCTTCCAACACCCTACTATGTCATCGAGCAAGTAGAAAGAACTCGAGAAGAACTAAGCGAGAGCGACCTACCGTACCTCCCTGCCACGGAGGTGTACCGTCTCTATCAGCTTTACGTGGAGAAGTACAAGGGTCCTCAAGGCTTTATCAAAAAGAAGGCCTCGACGGACTCTACCGGTTCATGATGCGCCAAGTTAAGTACTTTGCCGCTCACGGCCTTTAGATGGCTCTGGAGAGCAACATGAAGAAGGTTAACATGACCGCTCCGCTCAAGAAAGGACCTGAGATCGAAGGGCTTCCCAACAACCACGTACGCATCAGCTCAGTCTTAAGGATCACTTATCACAATCCGATCGTGAAAGATTAGGCTGATGCTGGAGACTGAGATTCATAAGTTTTGTGATGAGACGCTCAAGGTCATCAGGCGGAACATGGAGAAAAGGTTGGAATAGATCATCAGCATGGAGACAATGCTGAAGCTTCATAGGTTCGTGAGAGAACAACCGCTCATGATGGAATTACTTGAAGACATCGAAGAGCGACTGGAGCTGAGGAATTTGAGGAACTTCGAGCATGCACTGGGCTTGCGCAGGTCGTACTATGCCCGACGAGGACAAATGGCGCGAAAAGCAATCCACAAATGGGGAGAATGTAGAATACTAATTGTGGGGAGAATGTAGAATAGTAATTGTAGTTGTGCTTTTATTTTAATTAGCCGTCCTTGTAACTAGGGGCGTTTCTTGTAATTGTCCTTAGATTAGGACTTATATGTTATTTATACCAAGTTTGTTTGGTATAAATACATTTGTAAACATTGAGCTTAATAGAGAATTTTAGTCAATTGATCTGGAAGGCTTGCAAATCTAATTCTAGAGAGAGAAAATTAGAATTCATTCTCTCACTACGCGAAATCTCTCTCGAAGCTCTCACCGAAAGGTTTTCGATCGAAATCTAATTCTTTATAATTCTAATCGACTGCCTTAGATTTCAAGTTTAGGATCTAGGAGTTGATAACTTAGGACCTAACACCTAAAGACGCCAAAACCCTCAATCGCAAAACCTGTGTTGCATATGAAAACTGGAAATGTCTGTTCGCAAAACCTGTGTCAAAAAGACAAAACCAAAATCATTCAAAATCCTTAATCCTTCATAGATTTTCGTCTTCACAGACATTCAAAATCTTTAAACTCCGTTAACACCTATATTCTGTGATTTTTCGCTTGATTCTTATAGAAATTCTCGTCTGTGTTGCATATGAAAACTGGAAATGTCTGTTCGTAGAGATTAAGACCTGTTTAGATGATTATCCGGGTTAATATCTGCAAATTTCGATAGTTTTGGAGTTTTTGAGAAATCTTATAGTGTAGATTTTCGATAATCTGTGACATAAATTCAAATTTTGGGTTTTGACTTAAATAGGTTTTTGAATGTTTAAAGCAGTCGAAAAACTTTATCGATCGCAAACAGTGTCAATTAGATTTAGATTCGATTGAGTTAGCATTGTATAAGATTTTCGATCGCAGAATTTTTGACTCAGTTGCTGAGATAATTGACACAGATCGAAGACTACTTAATATCGATAAATCTAATTAAGAATTTATGCGAGCGAAAAATTAACGAGTGGAATAGTCAAAATAGGTTCAAGGTATTATGAGCGCAAAACTTACCATCGAAAATAGTACTTTTGATTTCAATTTTCTTTCGGTCGTAAATTTAGCGGCAACAAAATTAATTTGTCGACGATAAAATTTCTCGATCATAAAAGTACGTAGCGATGATTTTGATCGATCAAAAATTTTCTCGGCAACCTCGTTTCTCGCTGTCAATTTTCTCGATTGTAAAAATTCGCAGCGAAAATCTATTTTTAAAATCGAAAAAAATTTCTCGCTCGATAACAATTATCAACGCACGAAAAATTTTTCGATCGTAAATTTACGCAGAAATAAATTTTCTCAATGTAAGTTTAAACGGAAATTTTTCTCGATCGTAAAATTTCTCGTCTACGGTAACACATATAACGTTCAACACTTATTAAATTCTTCTTAGTCTTTTACACTGTCGCGAATCTAACGAATAAAATTTCTCGATCGCAAACTGGACGGAGATTGTTTTTGTAACAAATTTCGTACTTAGGCAATTTCGTACTTGCCTAAGCATGCCAATACCGACATTGCCTAATATTATTTCTCTGATTTCATACTTATTTTAAGCATACAAATATTAAAACACTCATGTACTGAAGAGAATTTCTCAAAGGGTTAAAACCCTAATACCGAAACCTCAAAAGCTACTGAGATGTTTTTATTATTAAACCAAAATCTTTCAAGTATTAACCTATTCTAGTACCGAAACTTCCCAACACACATCAGCTCTTAACATAAAACTAAAGACACCTATTTAATTCTTTAAAATCTGAATTCCCACACCTCATGTCGTACTTAGGAATTTACAGCACTTATCATCACATAATTCATTCAAATCACATATTAAAGGCACGGAAGTTATTTAATACCATAGCCACCTATCTCATATAGATAATATAATACTATTAAAAATATATAAACCACAACTACGTTTACCATACGTCCACGCTTTTACGTTTGTTAGGAACGTAAATTGCCGAAATCTCCACCCTTGATGAAGTTCTCCTTTTTCTTCATGTGTTATTTTCGTTTTGTTTCTAGGCCAGTAAGGGAAGGGTTTTTCGTGGGTTTATGAGTAGATATAGGTTAGATGACTATTTACCCTATCAAAAGGGCTAATTTGTGTATGATGTATTGTACATACGTGGGTGTTCAATTAGAAAGGTGTATATTACCTTAAAGCTAAGAAATATGTCTATTAGTCATACTTATTAATAAGAGAAATAGCCACCACGTGTCCTTTGAGTGTTTTGATGTTCAACTAATAACTCATATGTATATACACGTGTATGTACAAAGAAATGTAGGGTTGACCATTAGATCAAGAATGATTGGTCCAAAAACTTGATGAGAGAGTACGAAAACTTCCTAGTTCTCTTTGAGTCTTTCCTACCTTATTTACCCATTACTAATTTGGGCCTTCATCTAGCCATTCCTAGTTGGGCCTTTAATATTAATTCGGCCTGTTACTTATTAGACCCTATTGAGTTGGGTCAAAATTATCTGGGCCGAATATTATTTGAACCGAATTTTATCACCCGATTTTCGATCCGCTCGAATACCAATTTCATTAATTCGAATGTATACAAGATTAGTTACATTCTAACCCCGTATTAATTTACGGGCATTACATCCTCCCTCCCTTAAAAGAATTTCGTCCCCGAAATTCGCCGACGCGAATAACTCGAGTAACGATTCCTCCTATTCCCTGGTTTATATGTACTCTATTAATGCCATTTTCCACTAAATTTAGGCGACGCATTTAAATGTGTGGCCCAACTTTCTGAGATCAACAATTTCTATGTCTACACTCGCCCACATATTTTCTATTCTCCAAGCATACTTATTCCTTATTCCAACCACGCTTCCGCTGCACACTCTAGGCTTACTTGAATAAAATGCAGTATCATACGTGCATGATTATTTTACTTAAAATATTCCAGCTCTACCCTGAAATTCGCCTATTCGCCCGAAAATCAAATCTTACCCGAAAATAATAAGAAACCGAAAGTCGATCTACCCGAAAGACCTATATATTTTATATTTCTTGATCTAAAATTAAGTCTCATTCAACACCCGAATTTTTAACTTACCCATCGCATATCATTACCTAAAAAAAATAGAGGTTGAAAATTGACCTACATGCCGGAAAATTAAATATTGGTCATACCCAAAATTGTACTAAACTATTCCCAAAAAATGGGTCAAACCTGAAAACTCTACTTATTTGCTATCGGAATATTTTATGCAACCCATCTCAAAGTTTAGTCAAAATTAACACTTGATAACAAATTGAAGCATAACGAATTCAGCCTAAACTTTCATAAGGCTTGCATAACTATATTCTACCCGAAATTACTTGGATCAAAAATGAAATTGGAGTGCCCAAAAACATAAGTTATCCGAATCTTTCTTCAATCATGCAAAGTTATTTATGTGGCTGAAAATATTTGAAATAACTAACACACTAGATTCAATTGCTCGACATACCATCACTTATTACTCGAAACTGTCTAGGTGAACAGTCGAGAATTTCAACCCTAAAGTTCATCTATCCAAAATTTGTCTTTTCTGTCAGAGATTAATTAGCATGTCCGAAAATTGAACCAAGTCACAGAGAAATTTTCCAAGCTGCTTGAAATTTTGAATCAATTTATGCCAATTATACTCGGAAATCAAGTTATTCCTACACATTTCCTCTACTTGCATGTACAAACATGAATAGAACACATTACGACGCAGTAAAAGCAAGAAGTAGGGTTTCGAACACAGACATATGATACTTAAGAAGCTCACATAAGTTTGCATAGAATCACAAGAATACCTTAGCACGTATATAAAAATTCAGAAATAACTTTCCAGCCATAACTCATGTTCGAAATTTCCATATAAATCACAGTCGCATAGAACCATAATAAAAATAATCACTTAATCAAGTATTGATCTTATAGGCTAGGCTGGTTCTCCAGGCTTTTGAGCGGCAGTACATGGACAGCTTTCAGAATCTAAAGCCTAAGCTCTGATACCACCTGTGGCGACCCTACTTTTCTAATTAAGATTATTGGCGGATTTCCGCAACGTAAGCCGCGAAAGGCCCGTCTAATTAAAACTTTTTCCTAAAATAATATATGTTACTAAATACATGTGTCTACATTGTCATCTCTGTACATGGGCCGAAACCCCAAAAATATCAAAAGAACAAAAAGCGCTAACGCCGCTCCACAGGTCTTCATCCATGTACCGCACCGCCCTCAAAAGTCCATGGAGCACCGCCACCAGCCGCCTCAGTCACGACGCGTTTCAGCGTCGGACTCAGTACCTATAACACGTAAACACTGAGCACTTTGCCCAGTAGGTGAATAAAATGCATGTATGCAAGTGTGCACTCACCCCAAACCCAATATCTCACAACATAATATAATGCACACTCTTCTTTTCCCACATTCCTATTTCACACAACACAGGGCCCTAGGTTAGGCTCGACACCCTCGCGCAAAGACTACTGGGAGGCCACCCCCAAGTCTCGCGGCAGCCTACCCTGGTAGTGCACTGGACGATCACGCCAATGGCCTCCTACCGGGTCGCTCCGCACCAAAAGTATACACTGATAGTGCACTGGACGATCGAGCCAATGGCCTCCTATCAGGTCACATCAATATCTCATCCGGCGGTATGCACCTCGGGACGGTCACGCCCGAGTAGACAGATCGATCACGCGTGTCTCCGCGCAGGTGCCCAGTGAGCCCAACCTCGACTACTCTAAGAGTCACCAATCACAAGCATCTCATTCTACCCCGTACGTCAATATCTCATATCATTACCGTCACACTACGGTACAACCATCTCTCGTCCTAACGTGATATGCACGTGCCATGCATATACAAGAAATCTCTTATAACATGATTTATATTAAACGTATGTAGAACAGGTAAAGCACATAAATCATGTAAGTCACGTAAATCATCGAATCACATGGAAACACATAAATTCACATTTGTGTTTACGTATCGTAGATGGATGATCCACCTACCTGTCCTCCAGATAATGTCAGTCAAGAAATCTGGTAAATTCCCTAACTGGTCGAACCTCTGAGCGTAGAAATATTATCACATCAGTATTTTAGATAAGTTGCATAAGTCTAAAAATTCCCGAACCTAATTATCGAAAACCATATAATGAGGAAATCCTAAAATATTTTAAAGTTGTGCTTTGCCGAAATCTTTCAAAAATCACATACCTAAATGCCGAAATCTTTCAAAAATCACTATTCGGTGTATAACCACATCTACGATAGGAATTTGTACCTCAAGGTTCAGGACACCAACTTTCAACTCGACCTGACTACCTTTAGGTGTCCAGACGAGATAATCGTGTCCATTCTTCAAGGCCACCCCCATATGGCATGCACTCACAGTGACGGCCTCGGTGCCGATGGTCTATCTCCAACAGTGACACCCCCATAAAGAGTCTCATAGTTGACGGCACCTACCGATTCACCACAATACTCGGGACGAGGCACATCAGCTTCAGTAAGAATGATTTTAGCCTCGTCCTGGACCTACCTTTCAGCCCCAGCTACGACCCTCTGCCTACGGATGCAGAGATGGTGCGTGACTTCGTTCACATCGGATACCGTCCGCCGTTCACCAAGCTCGCACAAGTTCAGAGCAACGCCATCCCGCGTCCTTGGAAGAAACTTTTTGGAATCATCACTAAGTGTCTGTCGCCAAAGCGCCGGCTCCGACAAAGGCAACGGAAACATTCTCCATATCTTTTACGGAATTGAGTTCTCGAGGAATTACGATTTCGCTCAACTGATCTGGAACAATCTAGCAGAACAGATTTGACAACAAGAGAACAAGCACTCAAAGAATGTACAGTATGCACCGTGGTTCAACGTGAGCGTTGCCCAACTCATGGAGCTTCACGAGAATATTTGTCGGTTGCCTCCTTGAGGAATCTACCAGCCACCGGGACTCAAGTTCTAACCCAAAGCTCACGGATCTAGATCAGCCATCGAGGCCTGTAGCACCCCAGTCCTCGTAGGCTAGTTTGGCCAATAAATTTTTTTTTTTTCATGACCCATGTGACTATGTATAAATTTGCATGCACGTTTTATGTTTACGTGATTTTATGAATTTCGTGCCTATGTGATTATATGAATTACCTGCAATTATGTGCAACTGATTTTGTGCTTGTGATACCTAAACTTATTCGGGATATTCGAATTTATAGGAACAAGGGAAATTGAATCAGATCATACTAGCAAATGGCCTTATATGGGCCATAGATAATTAATGATCTAGGTTTAAATAATTCGCCCAAATTGCAAGCCCAACTTGGAGGGGACAAAGCTTCCTTAAAATGAGGAGACCTCACGCCACTTAAGTCCCATCACCATGCCCCTTGTTAAATATCTAATCTAACCATCTAAACTCCATGACCCCACTTAGAAGAACCATCGAAAATCAAAGTAAAAGAAAACGGAGAAGGAGCCAAGAGGATTTAACTCAAAGAACACCCCCAGTAGCTTGGGATTCGAAATTGGTAGTAAAGATTAATTCTTCAAGCGGTCATGATTTTCAATTCTATAGTTATTTAGATAACGTGTAACTAGGATGGGAAAACTTAAGGAATTTACATGTATCTTAGACTGCAAAAACCCTAATTTAGGGTATAAGTTCATTAGTTGAGGTTTTCCTTGAGAATTTGCTACGAATTAGGTAGTCTAACGTGTTTTTAAGACTTATAACCTTAGTAAATGATGATCTTGGGATAGTGCTGGACGTTTTGGAGTGGGATGGAATTTCAGTACTTAGGACTTCTGGGAAGAATGAGCTATGAACTTAGTTTCGGGTAGATGAAGTTTTGAAGGTTCCGATCGAATGGAGAAGTTTGCATGAGATTCGATTGAATTTGAGTGGTATTAGGTTCGGCCGAAAGTAAGTATTGAACCCAAAAACGGGCAAAACTAGCCACCATGCAAGGTCAAAATCGGGCGACTTGATGTTATGATTAACGTTCGGGGATTGTGAATGTCCAAAGCAACAAATCGGGCGATTTAAGGATCTCACGAAATCGGGTGAAACCAAATAAGACACTTGACAGATCGGGCAAATCAAGGTATGAATATTATGCAATTGATTGCCTTTTAAAAATGAGGAAGATCATGGACAAGGGTTTTTTGAAAATTACACCTCCAGCGTGTGCGATTTTCACACAGTAGGCGAGTTTTCAAATTTCGTTGGTTCTTAGCGCGGTTTCATCGTCCAATCGTCGTCGTTTTCGGTCAATCTTGGCTGGCCGACGATTGTTTGATCCTCATCAATCCGGTGGGTGTTCTTGGACTGATTTGGTGCGATGGCGGAAGATGTCTCGCCAAGGGTTTGGGCGAAGGTGGAGATGGAGTCTGATCAATCTTCGGTTGGCATGAAATCCGGCGGGATTATGGGGGTCCATGGCTTGCCTTCGTTGCCGGATCTAGAGAGACTGGTTGCGGCGTACCCAGATTTAGCACGATGTTTTGATGGCGATTGCTTCCGATCATTGATGACCCGGGTCAACGGGACACGTGAGAGTGGGAAGGTTGATGACGATCGATGTGGCGAACAGCCACCGGTGAATATGGCAGAGGACGAGCATAGTACCACGCTGCATCAGGGTATATTGGTGCCAAGTCGAATTCTGGGCAACCCAAGGGTGGCGGGACGATCACCCTGGGGATGGCCTGGAATGCCACCGCCGACTCGCACGATGACGAAGATGGTTATGGAGGATGAGGTTGTTGATGAGGAATTCAGTGCAGACTACTACGATTGCGACGGCTGATTGTGGGAGAAAATGATCCGATTAGGGTTTCCAATGGGGCGGTGAAGGAGAGTCAATCGATCAAGCCGATGTCTCCACAAATTGTTACGCCGACGAGGTCGATGGGGCTGACGGCAGCTAGGGTTTCGGTGCCGACGCTACCAATGGGCCCTAGTGGACCTGACGCAAAGGTGGCGGCTGCTAGGGTTTCTGCGAAGACGGGGTATCCGCGTGTTCGGTCGGTCCTCTCGCAGCTCGAGCCTGTACGGACGATAGCTGCACCTTCGCGAAAGCCGTGCAAGGGCAGAGGGCTGGCCAGGCATGCACAATAACATTATCGTATACTCCACCTTCTCTTGTTAATGGCGTGGTCGTGGTTCGTGCGCCAGTGGAGGTGGCGAGACGTGGTCGGGACCGCTGGAACAACACCCTTGTGGGTTATTTTCTTGGTCGGAAGCCGTATTTCCCATTCGTCGAGCGTCACTTCAGATCCGTGTGGAATGGGCTTGTTGAGGTGCGGACCACCACCAATGGCTTCTTCATATTCAGATTTTAGTCGGATGAGGGGCGAACGGAGGTCCTAGAGGGAGGGCCTTGGCTCATGCAAGGCTAGCCATTATTCCTAGAGCCATGGCAGCCGCGTATGTCCTTTGCGCGAATGGTGAAATTATGGGATGTGCCATGCGACCTATGGACGCAAGAGGGTCTGGGGCTTGTTGCGATTGCGGTGCGGAGACCATATTTGCTGATGGCATCACAGCCACCGGGGAACGGCTTGATTATGCCCGCATCTGTGTGATGAAGCAACTATCTAAGCCTTTCTTAGAGACATTTAATGTCAAGGTGATGATGGGGAGGAGGACGTGGCTGTACCAATAGGGTGGAGTATGATTGGAAACCATCGCAATGTGCTCACTGTACATCATGGGCGCACGGGGCAGCCCATTGTCCGCGGAAACCGGAGAGGAAGGTCGAGGCCCAATCCTCTAGGCGCGAATCTGAGGGGCCTGAGTCTCAACCTATCGTGCGACCTGCTAGACCTAGAGACCATCGGGCAGTGACTAAGCAACGTCATGTCCCTTATAGGCCAGACCCCAATGGCGGCCGCCAGGGACATGCGAACCGAGTGACCTGGCAGCCGGATAGGGATGGTAGGCCACGAATTCTATCAGGCCCTCATGACGAATGGCAACAGGTGGGAGCGAGGGGAAAAGTCGTCTTAGTGAGGGCTACGACGGATAGCGAGGGCCGCCAGCCTGCGGGTGATGGCTGGGGATGGGGAGCATGTCTCGACCGCCAGACGAGGCCGCTTCGCTCTCTTTGGGGGAGCAGAACCGCTTCGACATACTTTGAGATATGCCTGAAGACACTGACCACACTTCTCATACGGGCCCTAAAGCAAGTGCAGCCCGAAGCGGGGTGCATTTATGTTAGCTGTGGGTGCATGGAATGTGCGTGGTCTTAATAAGCAGGATCACGGGAGGGTAGTGGGGGAATTGCTGTCGAGGGAGGGGCTATGTATGATTGGGTTGTTAGAAACGAGAGTGTCAGTGTCTAATGCGGGGATATCTAGTGGTATTAGGACCCAATGGAGATGGTTCTTTGAGGTATGATGGCCCAAAGTCGAGAATATGGGTGGGCTGGGACCATCTATTCTTACTGTGGAGGTTCTAGGGGCTTCAACACAGGCCGTTCATTGTCGTGTGGAGTCTGCAATGACGAGGGAGACGGTGTTCGTGTCCTTTGTTTATGGGAAGTCCAGGAGGGAGGGGAGGCTTCCCTTATGGGATGAGTTGATTACTATGTCCGCAGCTCGTGTGGCGGATGCATGGATAGTCATGGGGACTTCGATGCTATATTGCACACGGCTGAGGGACGTGGGGGATCACCTCCTAGGCATGATATGGAAGATTTTCAGGCATGCTTAGTTGGTGCTGATTGTTGACCATACCTACGATGGGCCGAGTCTTCACATGGTACAACCAACAGCGAGGTGATGCTGGGATTTGGCGATGCTTAGACCGCATTTTAGGCAATCGTCCGTGGTTCGCTAGATACCCGGAGTCACTCTGCCGTTGTGGCCTACCCGCTACCTCGGACCATTCGCCTTTGCTTTTAGGGGCCACTATGCCGCGACAGCATAAGTCGACTTTTCGTTTAGATAATGTCTTGACGAAAGATTCGGCCTTCTTGGGAGTGGTGCAGAATGTGTGGAATGCTCACCTGAGTGGTTTCCCTATGTTCGTGCTAGTTAAGAGGCTGAAGATGTTGAAGTCTCCGTTGATGGGATTGCGAAGAGCCAAGGGGGACCTAGCGGAGAATGACAAGGAGGCGAAACAGTTTCTTGATACTGTGCAGGACCCACAAGATTTCCCACTGAGGATGCGTTTTTTTATCTGGAACGTTTATGCCGAGCGCTATACGCCAAAGCGGTGGTTGTGGAGCAGTCGGCATTATCGCAGCGGGCAAAGTTGCATGGCTGAAGGACGGGGACCGGTGCACGTCCTACTTCTTTCGAAGGGTAGCCATGCGACGGGCCTCTAACCGAATCTGGTCGCTTGAGACTGCTATCGGGCAACTGCTGGAGGAGCGGGATGCGGTTGAAGGAGAGCTTATTGGATTCTACCAGGACTTATTGGGTCAGTCTGTGCATTCTTCCCCTATTGATAGTGCTGATGTGCAAAGAGCAGTGGAGCGTACGCTTTCCCCAGCGGATGCTGCATCCATGATCAGCGTGGTTACGCCTATGGAGATCCGGGAAGCGCTCTTCTCTATGGGGGATGAGAAAGCGCCTGGGCCTGACGGGTATACGGTAGCCTTTTTCCGAGCGGCGTGGGGGATTGTTGGCGACGAGGTGGTAAAGGCGGTCCAGGACTTCTTCGCCACGGGTAGGATACTCAAGGGACTCAACAGCACCCTCATCAGCTTGATCTCTAAGCGGGATACGCCACGGCGTGCAACGGACTTCAGACCTATTTCCTGTTGCAATGTTCTCTACAAGGTGATTTCCAAGATTTTGGCCAATCGACTGAAGGGCACCTCTCTAAGTTGGTGCATAGCTCCCAGACGGTGTTTATACCAGGTCGACGTATCAGCGATAATGTGTTGCTGGCGCAGGAGTTGTGCCTTGGTTATAAGTCTAACGGTCGGCCTCTGCGGGCGATGTTTAAGATTGACTTGGCCAAAGCATATGACAAGGTTGAGTGGGAATTCCTCCTTTCAGTCTTATGTGCCATGGGCTTTCACCCGACATATATTGGCTGGATTCGTGCATGCCTTACAACGACGGCACTCTCCTTGAACCTTAATGGCCAGGTGGTGGGTTTTTTCCAGGGAAAGCGGGGTCTGCGGCAGGGGGACCCAATTTCCCCGTATCTCTTTACGTTAGTTATGGCAGTCCTTCACGGGCTGATCAGCACGGGCGTTTCTGAGGAGCCGTGGTTCAGATATCATTGGCGAGTCCCTTGGATTGGTTTCGTTAGCATTTACGGATGACCTTCTTCTTTTTAGCCATGCGGATGTTGTTTCGGTAGGTGTGCTAACGAAGGCGTTGGACGAGTTTGCAAGGTTGTCAGGGCTGCACCCTAACCCTGACAAGAGTGAGATGTACCTATCGAAAAGAGCTGTAGGTTTGATGGGCCAACTTCAGGCCCTCATGGGCTATCGCATGTGTCAGCTACCAGTCCGCTACTCGGGTGTGCCTCTTATTACCTCACGACTGACGCTTGCCGATTGCGCACCTCTTTTACTGAAGGTGGATCAGCGGCTGGGGTCATGGTTCAACCGTTCCTTGTCTTATGCAGGCCGATTACAGCTGGTTAAATCGGTACTGCAGGCGCTTCACACATATTGGTCGGGAGTGTTCTTGTTGCCCAAGGGAGTAGTCAGATCTCTGGAAATGCGATTTAGGAAATTCTTGTGGCGAGGGACGTCAGCCAAGGTGGCATGGGAAGTTCTATGTTTACCCGTCTCAGAAGGAGGATTGGGGCTCAGGTCTATAGCTGTTGATAACAAGGCGCTGATGCTGAAGCTTGGCCTAAGTCCCCAGGTCGCCGCGGGATGTGCGGACCCGTTGAGGAGCTCAACTCATGATGGGCAGGGGGGTAGACCGGCCGATCGTCTTAGATGGCGAAGGGGCCGCCATCACAATAGCATTACCTCGGGCACCCATTTGACTCCATTCCGTTTGCACAGACCGTCCTCGAAACTGATTCGGTCGTTCCTTTGTAAGAGCTTGAGCCTTAGCCTTAGGCTCGATTGAGCGTGATCCCTTGGTTGGCCTAAGTTCCTTGAGTGTAATCTCCTTATCCCTATGTTTTGTGAGGTCCTTGAGTTCTCCATCAGAGTCTGAATCTCCTCCCTCCTGAGCTTGAGATGACTGAATGATCTCCTTGTCCTTGGAATTCTTTCTTGCTGATTGTTCAGACATGAGTGCAAGTGTGTCGCTTCCCACTGGGCTAGCTTTCTCCCTTCTTTCTCCACGTAATTGGAGTGTTGATTGAGATGATCAAATAGGGTGTGGATGCTGACATTGGTCAGATTGTTCATTTGTCTTATCATGCTTGTTGTTGATTCCCATTCTGGATGAAGTGATCCAAGGAACTTGATGTTGATCTTCATTACATTTTTCGTAATTCAGTTCATCTTTAGTTCGTTTAGGAGGACAAGGTATCGATGAAATATTTCTTGAAGAGTTTCTCCTTTGTTTGCCTGAAAGCGATCATATGAGATGAGGGTATTTGCCATTCTTGTCATTGTGTTAACTTCTGTTCCCTGCATCATAATCCGTAGGTCATCCCACATTTCTTTCGCACTTTCACCACATTCAAGTTGCATCAGAATGTCATTGGGAATTGCTTGCATCATGTATGATTTTGCGACTTTATCGGCCTTAAGTCGCAGCTTTTCTTCGTCATTGCATTGGTCGAGAGTCTTCAAGATGCTCTGTTCTTCTCTTGCAGAAGTGGTTGTGGTAGTGGCTGGGATTACAGTCCAATACTGCTTAGGTCCATTGCAAATAGATTCCAACAGGTTATCTGAATTGTCCTTGCTCTCGATGAAGTTAATGAATCTTCTTTTCCAGACTGCATACTCTCCATGTCTGAGGAGCTCTAACATCATTTTCCATTCTTAAGGAGTCGATCTCTTGTTGTTTTGGATAAGATCATTAACGTGTAATGTGAGGAAAATTAAACCTTAATTGAAGAATTTGATCAAAATTGAATTTTGAGAATTGACTTTGAGACAAGGGTTTTGTTCGCGAAATTTGGGTTGGTATGTGAATTCACGAATTGAAAATTAGATCTCGTTTGCGAATTGTAGTAGTGACGTGTTACTTCGCGAATTGGTCTAGGAGTTCGCAAACTAGTCTAATTATATGGATTCGTGAAACTAATTCGAGTTCGTGAAGTTATCCGAGTTCGCGAAGTGAGCGTGTCATGAGTTGGTGTAGGGACTCGCAAACTGACTTTAGAACTAGGATTCGCAAAGTAGACTTGATTGGCGAAGTGGGCTGAGTTCGCGAAGTAGATTGGATTGCGAATTGACTCAAACCGTTAAGTGAACAAGTTATTTGAGTTCGCAAACAGGTTGGGGTTCGTGAGGACGAATCGCGACTTGGTCTTTGAGTTTGAAGTATGGGAACTGGATTCGTGAAGTGTGAAATTGAATCTGAGCGTTGATCTTTGAAAATCTAAAGGCTCGTGAACTTCGAACCCGCAAAATGGTACTTCGCAAAGTGTGACGATGCGCGAACCTTAGAATTCGTCAACCAAGGAGTGCGGACTTGATTCGCGAAGTAGCCTTGTGAGAGTAAAGACCCGTGAAATAGGTAGAAGTCCTTGAGTTTGTGAACCTAAAACCCTAAAACATTGCCATTCGCGAACTTAGAAACAGGATGAAGAACAGACGTTTCTTCTCTTCGCAGACTAAAATATTTCCAAAAACTTGATATCGGCAGCAACTGGATTGAAAATCCTCGGAACTGATAGAAATGCAAGGTAACACTAGAAGAGCCCAGAAAAAAACTAAAAAGCAGCTTGGAAAGTTCGATTTTTGTCTGCGTGACGAAATCTTAAACCTCTGTAGAAATTGTCAAAACTCGATTTTTTGTCACTTGTATGAAGTTTTCTAACCTACACGCTTGCTCTGATACCACTTGTAATTCCATATTATCCAAGAACACTTTGATAAAGATTAAAACCTTCGTTGAATACGTGAATAGTGTTTGGAGGCTTTTGAGAGTTTGCGTACGTGAAGTAATTTAGCTAATGGAAACTTACATTAATATGGTTAGGATTTAGCTTAAATACCTTGGAAAGGTATTAAGCCCATTGGGTCCGTAACAAGCCCATTACAACCACAATTCTACATATAAAATACATTGTAGAGAATCAGAGAAGACTTAAAATAAATACATTAGACACTTCTAAAATATTCCTAACAAAGTCAATGTTCTACAGTTAAAATCTATATTTCATATCAAATATTTTATTTTTGACAGAAGTGGAAAAATAGAAATTGTTGAATTTGACAGGGTTGTTTAAATCTTAATCGGTATTATATACCTATAGATACATTATTAAATATAGTTCAATAATTCGGCATCATCATGAATTTCATTATATAGACAAACATTTAATCCAGTCTTAGATAAATATTAATGACTAATTTTATTGATGTCTATGACTCCTCTATGCCATACATAGACGAAATACTAATAATAGTTGGGCAAGACTCTAGATGTGTAAAATGGATGTTGGTATCCGACATCATAATCTAAACCTTAATAGAAACCAAAGAAATCTGATATGGTAAACTAACAGAGGATTCACAACATGATTGACATAACATTAAAGACATTGTCTAATATCCCTAAATACTTAACAGAGGAATAAGTAGTTCAAGAAGTTCACAACAGCATATAGACTCATTAATTCTAAGTTATGTCAATTGGCGTCCTTTCTTCTTTTGTATGTACTTTGCACTTGGGGAAGCATTGTTATGATCCACGCCGTCTTTGGCAGAATGCTGGGTGATGAGAAGGTGGTTATTTTCCTGAGATAATCGAGCATCGACCACCACTTGTCGGGGAGCAGTAAACATGTACTTCATTTTCTCTGGTTAACAAACAGCATTAGAAATCAGCAGTGAAATTCAGAAATGTTGTTCTTTAAAGAGGGAAGGAACACTTAGATAAAGATAAAGAGTACCGCAATAATCTGTCCATGCGCGAACTGTAGCTCTTAGAGTAGGGTAAACTTTTCTTCCATTAATACGTCAATCTATCAAAGATCAAAAGCATTTTTATGCAAATATATGCTAAGTTGATAATAGATTAGTAGGGAAAAGACTAATGTACCTTCTTCTGTGCTTTGATGTACTTTCATAATGTAGACACATGGAAGGCATCATGGATTTGTGCGAGCGAGGTGGACAACTCGAGTTGGTACGCCACTTCTCCAACTCGCAATTGTGAAAGGTCTGATATATCTCGGAATCAACTTCCCTTTCTTCCTGAAACATTTTACGCCTTTCATTGGCGAAATTTTCAGAAAGGCTTGATTGCCTTTGTTGAATTCCATAGCCTTCGTCTTTTGTCTGTGTAATTTTTCTGACGACTTTAGGTCGTTTGAATCCTTTCTCGGATTTTTTTCCACAACTTCAGTCATTTCACGAACCATTTCGGGACCTAACAACGCCTTCTCGCCGATAAGGCTTCGTAAGGCACCACCCTGATCGTGGCTTGATAGCTGTTGTTATAGGAAAACTCGATCAGTGGAGGTATTTGCTCAAACTTCCCCGGAAATTCAGAATGCATGCTCTCAACATATCTTCAAGCGCCTGGATTGTTCTTTCAAACTGTCCGTCCGTCTGAGGGTGATATGCCGTACGGAACGACAGTTTTGTCCTCATGGCACTTTATAAGCTCCCCCAGGATTGGGACAGAAACCTTTCCAATTTGAGGCAATTGAAATCGGGATCCCAGGGAGTCTCACAATTTCTTGTATGTACCGCTCTGCGTACTTCTCCATGGAATATGTTTTATTGATTGGCAGGAAATGGGCTGATTTAGTCAATCTGTCGACTATTACCCAAATTGCATCATGACTTTTTACGGGTTTTTTTAATAACCCGACGATGAAGTCCATAGTGATATGGTCCCACTTCCACTCGAGAGTCGTCAAAGGTTGCAACATTTCCGCAGGACTTTGATGTTCTGCCTTAATTTGTTGGCAGGTCAAGCACCATTTTATAAAGGCAACTATATCTTTCTTCATTCTTGGCCACCAATAGTTTATTCGTAAATCTCGATACATTTTTTTTGTTCTAGGATGTATCGAGTGGTTTGTCGTATGCGCCTCTGTCATTATAGATCGACGGATCTCTTCATTGGGTGGCACATATACACGACCCTGGGATTGTTTCGTCGTCTCGAAATTAACTCCGACGGAATATTCCCGTCTTGTTTCGCCTGAATTTTCTTTTAGATATAATTCATCTTTCTTTTGTGCCTCAACGATTTGTTCTAACAGCGTTGGTTTCAAAGTCAACGCTGCCAGCTTCGTTTTGATCTCCCGAAGTTGATTATTTTCACTCCGAGTTGACACATATCTATATTTACTGATTTACAGCTCAAAGCATCTGCAACTACGTTTACTTTGCCTGGGTGATAATTTATCACACAGTCGTAGTCTTTTACTAACTCGAGCCCTCGCCTCTGCCTCATGTTTAACTTCTTCTGCATGAAGAAGTACTTTAGGCATTTGTGATCCGTAATGAATTTCGCATCATTCCTCGTACAGATAGTGTCGCCAGATGTTTTGTTTGGGCAAACACCACGGCTGCGATTTCCAGATCATGCGTGGGGTCTTCTCGTACGGTTTGAGTTGTCGGGAGGCTTATGCATTTACCTTTCCGTTCTGTATCGACACGCATCTCCAAGCCATTCTTTTAGAGGTGTCACTGTATACCGAGAATCCTTCAGTACCAGAGGGGATTGCGAGCAGGAGCTGTTGTCAGTCATTTCTTCAACTCCTGAAAACTCTCTTCACAAGCTTCCATTTAAGTGGGATTTTCTTCTTCGAAATTGAAGAAACTACGCTGAGAAGTTCGCGATGAGCAGCAACCGTTGGATCCAAGATGGCGCACGATTTAATGGTCAGGATTTGAAAGCTGAATATTTAATTTGTAGGATATCGCGCAAAAAGATCGGCAGATGAAAGCGAAGGTGCTATTTCACTTATAGAGTTGCATGCGATTCTTGCTCTAACACGCGGCAATGCAAGACCACGTGGCGAGTTGTGGAGCATTCGATTGGGTAAAATGGACGGTGAAGATAAATCGTGGATTCACACTTAAAATATGATTTTGAACTTATAAGTGTCACATTTCCTAGTTCACCTTCTCGAGCATGTAACTTCTTTTCGAGTGAATATCACCGTGAGGTGAAACACAGGAGTTGTAGAAGGGATAGAATGTGTAACTTTCTTGTTATGATCAATAAGAAAGGAAGCTTGGTTGATCCGTGGAATAGGCTGAAGTCTAGCCGTGTTTGTGTTTTAGTTCGACATACTTTTTCATTGATGCAACAGCGTAGTCTAAGCTGTGCGTGTAATTACGGCACTGATTTAAACGTGAGCACAATTTCTTTTGTCGTAATGGATATCAACATCTTTCTTCGAGATTTCAGAATAGATTTGGTGATAATAAATCCAATGCGATTTTCTTCATGCTCGTAATTTGTCAATTCGAGATTACGGCGTTAGAAGAAAAATCTAATCTCGAAATTTGTGAAGCTTATCTTTATACGGCGTTCGAAGAAAACTCGAAATTAATGATGCTTATCCTTCGCTTCACTCATGCCTATATTTATTAGGTACTTGATGCACGCTAGTTTGCACCACAATACAATTCTCTCCAACCACATCATTTAAACTTTGAAATGTATAATCTTGGAGGAAATGCGGATCGTGAGGATGTCCCTCAAGAACCCTTTTGGAGAGAAAATCTTGAAAGGCTCAAATTCTAGTTATTCACCCTTTTGGCCTTGCTCGCAGTGGCGATCGCCATTTTTGTGGTGTGGGTTGCTACTCACTGCACTTGCATCTAATTTGTGAAATGTTAAGTCACGAGAAGCCGTGTCTTGTTCGAGCCTATCGGAAGAAGACGCCAGCAGAACTTCCCGAACATCGTCGATGTTTTATCTTATATTTTTTTGTATTCGGGTTGTAATATGATTTCAGTTATGTAATCATTATTGTAACGACCCTTACTTTAATAATACATTGGCGGATTTTCGCAACGTAAGTCGCGGAAGACCCGTCTACTTAAAAATTGTATTTTATTTTATAAAATATATTAAATCAGCACTCGCAAAGTCATATTTTACAATATACGCACCATTCGCATACATTTTATCATACAGAGATCGTAGCTTATTATTTTTTTTATACAAAGACGATCGGCCCAAAACACAACAATACCCTAACGTCGCTCCACAGGTCGCATCCATGTACCACCCTGCCCCCAAAAGTCCGTGGAGTCACCGCCAACAGCCCGCCTAGTCGCGACGCGTATCAACGCCGGACTCGTATGTACCTACAACACGCAAACTGAGCTCCTTGCCCAGTAGGTGAAAATATGCATGTAGGCAACGTGCGCTCACACCCATTCTCGAATACCTCACAACAAATGCACGCTCGACTTTTTCCGCTCGTCCGAATCCTATCATAATCAAATACGACAGGGCCCTAGGCTAGACTAGGCACCTCGCGCAACCCATTTAAGGAAGGAGTCAAGAGATTGGCTCTCGGGCAGCCCCCGGCTCTCTCCGACGTCTACTTGCCCCGGCGATGCCTACGCTGGTAGCGTCCTCCCTGAGCAAACTCTACCAGGTCGCCTCTTCCGCCAAACAGACACTCTTAAGAGAGGTCTCAACAGTATAACTGTCAGGTGCACTAAACTATCCTCAAACTTGCCAATATCGGCACAACCTACCTCACACATCGACACCGTAGGGTGTCACCGTCTCAACACGGTCATCCCCTCACATCAGTATGACGTGCTCATGATATGCAAGTGCAATTAATATATATATATATATATATATATATAATGTGCAAAATATTTAATACCTGTAAAACACGTAGTCATCAAATCACATAAAACACACATAATGTTTACGTACTGTAGGTGAGTTCCACCTACTTGTCGACCTTAAATTTGCAACTGGTAAATGCTTAGTATTCTGGACCTCGGAACCTTTTAGACATTAAAATATTACCATGTAAATATAGTTTCTAATAAGGTCGAAAATAATGTATGTCTACGTACATAAGCATCCACTAAGCTCATTTGAAATATGCATTATGGACCCGAAGCCTCACAGCTTACACTATCCAGAAAGTGTTATTAAAATACTACTTCCACTACTCTAGACTCAAAAATCCACACTAAGGAATTCATAAGTAAATAAGAATGATAACAAGCTATATGTCTGAAATTTCATTTGGCTCAGCGAGCTGTATAAAGTTTAGATTAATATTTCGATACCTCTATGTTAAAAGATTTTACTCAGCTACATTCAAATTTAAAACCCCGTAATAAATTTTACGGGTATTACATTCTCCCCCCTTAAAAAGAATTTCGCCCCCGAAATTTGCCAACCGGTGTAACTCGGGATTCCTACGCTTACTCTCAAGGAGGTTAGGAAAAAAAATTATTATTATTTTATTTTTCGCAAACCTCATCTTTGGTTATGCGATTGAATTTTCGTCTTTCTCTAACGAGGTAGAATTTATTCCCACCACGCATCCGCTGCGCTATTTTCTTAAGCTTTCTCGGATTCTAAATGGGATAGGATATTTCCTGTCTATGCACGTAAATGCGCGACACATCCGAATGTGTGGCTTATTCTCCTAAGAGTAAAAATAAGAATGTGGGTACTTCGAAATTTACGTACCCGTATTTGTTGCATGGTTTGCTTCCTCAGCAGTTAAGGTGAATACTCTCCCAGTAGCCGGTGGAAGTTGTGATGGCTGTTGGGCTGGTGCATGGTATGGATTCACCTGACAGTCTCGAGCAAAATGGCCCGATTTGCCACATCGAAAGCATTGGATTGCTGTCCTTGGTCCTACCGTAACAAATGCCCGTGTGGTAGCGTCCACACTGTTGACATCGTGGCGCGGGGTTTTGAGGTTGGATATGATTATTGTTAAGTCTGTGATTTGGCCTGGGTTGCCCATTACGTTGCCCTGGGCGGTTCTTCTCATTATTGTTTGGACTTTTCTCGAAAACCTGATGCTTTCTATTAGCCTCTCGTTCCAGCTGGCTCTCCGCTTTTCTCTTTTCCTCGTGGGCCTTTGCGATCTGGGCCTCTGCCTGCTCCGCGATAAGTGCTCGTTCTGCCACGTGAGCAAATGATAATTCTCGTATTCCGGCCATGCTTACATCTCGATAGATCTCAGGTTTGAGACCTACTTGGAATCGCTCCACCTTTAATGCATTCGTCGCCACCATGTGCGGGGCAAAGCGTGATAACTCCTCGAACTTACGGATATATTCTGCGATAGTTTGCTCGCCTTGCTTCAGGTTAATGAACTCGTTCATTTTTCGAGTCCGATCATGGGTGGTGAAGTATTTCTCACGGAATAATTCTCGGAATCTCTCCCATGGCATAGTCAATGGGTCCTCTAAAACTTTGATGGTATCCCACCAAAACCTTGCGTTCCCCCGGAGCATAGAAACGGCACACAATACTCGTTCATTCTCCGAAACCCGACCATACAAGAACATATCCTCTATGGTACGCAACCACTCATCCGCCAAGGTAGGGTCGACGGCATCCTCAAAGGTCGGAGGGCTCAATTTACGGAACTGTTCCCCTATTATTTCTACACGTTCGGGTGGCGAAGGATGACGCTCAGATGAGTTACGGTGATTGATTAACTCGTCGATCTGATCCGACTGATGTTGGATCTGTTCAGTAAGGCGCAAGATCGTGGAGTCTCGTTCAGTCGTGGGCGACTCAGATGCAACTCCACGACTCGACTCTCCATTATTTGCTCTACGTCCCCTCGTCATTTTTATCCTACTATCAACAATAATTCACACAAACAAGTATATTACTACTATTATTTAATATACCCAAAACTTTAAAACTTACAGGCAAGGCTGATACTCCAGGCTTTTGAGCGGCAGTACATGGATAGTCTACAGAATCTATATCCTAAGCTCTGATACCACCTGTAACGACCCTTACTTTTAATAAATACTTTGGCGGATTTTCGCAACGTAAGTCGCGGAAGACCCGTCTACTTAAAAATTTTATTTTTTTTATAAAAATATTAAATCAGCACTCGCAAAGTCATATTTTACAATATACGCACCATTCGCATACATTTTATCATACAGAGAACGTAGCTTATTATTTTTTTTTTACAAAGACGATCGGCCCAAAACACAACAATACTCTAACGTCGCTCCACAGGTCGCATCCATGTACCACCCTGCCCCCAAAAGTCCGTGGAGTCACCGCCAACAGCCCGCCTAGTCGCGACGCGTATCAACACCGGACTCGTATGTACCTACAACACGTAAACTGAGCTCCTTGCCCAGTAGGTGAAAATATGCATGTATGCAACGTGCGCTCACACCCATTCTCGAATACCTCACAATAAATGCACGCTCGACTTTTTCCGCTCGTCCGAATCCTATCATAATCAAATACGACAGGGCCCTAGGCTAGACTAGGCACCTCGCGCAACCCATTTAAGGAAGGAGTCAAGAGATTGGCTCTCGGGCAGCCCCCAGCTCTCTCCCGAGACGTCTACTTGCCCCAGCGATGCCTACGCTGGTAGCGTCCTCCCTGAGCAAACTCTACCAGGTCGCCTCTTCCGCCAAACAGACACTCTTAAGAGAGGTCTCAACAGTATAACTGTCAGGTGCACTAAACTATCCTCAAACTTGCCAATATCGGCACAACCTAACTCACACATCGACACCGTAGGGTGTCACCGTCTCAACACGGTCATCCCCTCACATCAGTATGACGTGCTCATGATATGCAAGTGCAATTAATATATATATATATATATATATAATGTGCAAAATATTTAATACTTGTAAAACACGTAGTCATCAAATCACATAAAACACACATAATATTTATGTATTGTAGGTGAGTTCCACCTACTTGTCGACCTTAAATTTGCAACTGGTAAATGCTTAGTATTCTGGACCTCGGAACCTTTTAGACATTAAAATATTACCATATAAATATAGTTTCTAATAACAACAGGTCGAAAATAATGTATGTCTACGTACGTAAGCATCCACTAAGCTCATTTGAAATATGCATTATGGACCCGAAGCCTCACAGCTTACACTATCCAAAAAGTGTTCTTAAAATACTACTTCCACTACTCTAGACTCAAAAATCCACACTAAGGAATTCATAAGTAAATAAGAATGATAACAAGCTATATGTCTGAAATTTCATTTGGCTCAGCGAGCTGTATAAAGGCTCGAAAATCATATCACTATAATGCCTTAATTTCCCTTAACTAGCCTATATTTCTTCTAAAACCCAATCTAAAATTCCTCTAGTGGTATATTCGAAAGTTCTTCACTCAAAAATTCCTATTCAGCTATCAAACAATTAAATTCTCTAACTGAATATTTTGTTCTTTCCTATGAATTTTCCTGTACCGACACATACACGTAAAAGCAGCAATATTAGTACATATAATAAACCCAGAAATTAGGTTTATTTAACACATAGGTCATGCAGATTTCTTCCATAAAATCATAGAAACATATTAACATATACATCACAAAGAAGTTTACGTGTTGTAGGTGAGACTTTCACCTACCTGTCATCCTCAGATTAGCAACTGGTACTCCCTAATACTTTGGACCTCCTTTCAAAGTCATCTTCAAAAATAATTATAAAATCCCAGAAAGTCTTACACCAAATAGGAACCCCTTTCAAAGACTATTACTTTCGAACTCCTTAACCTTAGATTCTCAAGTTCGGCCGAAGACTCCTTTCTCTCCTAATTCTTCATTTCGTGTTTCAGTATTACTCAAGTGAGGCTTTCATGTTAATTAACGTATATAAGAGAGATTCCCATATACTTTGGGTCATCTAGTAAAAGACAAGCAAGTGAAGTGAGTAGTTGGTTATTTTTCCTTTATGATTAATTAACATTTGGCCTTTTGTTTGTTTCCTTGCACACTTTGCTTCTCTGTTTGTTTTCTCTTATCTTTTCTATGTCAAATACTATTTTTAAACGAATAAAAATAATAAGCATTGACGTGGTTTTTTTTCCCTTTGCATTAAGTGAGCAACTTTATTTCCGTGCCTTAATAATAAATCTATTTCTCTTGGGCCTAGATCCATATTTGATTTATCTTTCCTTGATGGACTTTTAATTATCTATGCTCAATAACTTTTTAGGGAAATAACATGTGTAATTTACTTTATCATTTCTTCTATAATTTATACACCCAAAAGTTTAGATTAATATTTCGATACCTCTATGTTAAAAGATTTTACTCTGCTACATTCAAATTTAAAACCCCGTAATAAATTTTACGGGTATTACAATTATGCATCGACTCTATCATGTTTTCTCTACATCCTTGTCTCATTTTCTAAATTTTTTCAATTAACCCATGTTTCTCTACGTCCTCGTTTCATTTTCGAAATTGTATACAAGCCCCGATTTTTAAAAATTTAATATTGTTCGACTCTCTTTTATTTCGCCGTTTATTTATTTTCTAACTTCCCGAATTTCAGCTTGGTCCGTTTCGTTACAAGCCCCGATTTTTAAAAATTTAATATTGTTCGACTCTCTTTTATTTCGCCGTTTATTTATTTTTTAACTTTCCGAATTTCAGCTTGGTCCGATTCGGTCAAGCCCAAATTGATAAAGCCCAAATTTTGAAAAGGCTCAAAATTTAAATTTCGCCAAATTTCTTAATTGACCCGAATTTTTTACCAGAACTTCAAAGCAACCCCAAATTCGATTAAAAGATCCGAATTCTGATCATTCTCTTCCTACCTTAATTCAATTGAGATTCTCCTACCAATCTAAGTATAAAAAGTATGAAATCTCTAACTTTCGAACATATCCAGGAGCACATAAAATTCACACAAATACTCACGTAAAGTATATATCAGAAAATCGTAAAACACATAATTACGTATTAAACTTACAGGCGTAGGCTGATCCTCCAGGCTTTTGAGCGGCAGTACATGGACAGTCTACAGAACCTATAACCTAACGCTCTGATACCACCTGTCACGATCCTACTTCTCAAATACGTATTTTGGCGGGTTTACGGGAAAGCCCATTTAATAAAAAAGTTTTTGAAACATAACGATATTCAAGTACTGGGCCGAAGCCCCAAAAGTCTAAATTCGAAATATAAAATGTTTAACGAAACACACTTTCATATATGGGGTGGAAGCCCAAAGAGTAAAAAACACGAAACATAATTTAAAACACTCCACAGGTCACGTCCCATGTACTGCGTCGCCCTCAAAAGTCCGTGAAGTCACCGCCATCAGCCGCCTAGTCGTGACGTTTTTCAACGTCCGACTCGTTCGTACCTACACACGTGAACCCTGAGCTTTTGCCCAGTAGATGAAAATATGCATGAATGCAAATGCTCTCACTTGACTACCATCCCGACACATCTCACAGAGTGCACGCTCGACTCTTTTCTCATATCTCATCTCATCTCAACGCATCACATCAGGGCCCTAGGCTAGGACTAAAGGCAACACGCGCGAAGGGGTCAGTAGCTCGGGAGGCCCCATTCCCAACATGGGTTAGTAGCTCGGGAGGCCCACTCCCCACATCACAATCATATAGTGCCTTAGTCCTAACCGCACTACTCAGACGAATCGACGACCATCAATCGGTCACAAACTACCCCACTCATCGACACTTTACAATGTCACCGTGACTCCGCACGGTTCTCTCTTCTCGTACCACGTGTATGCAAATGTCGTGCAAGTATAATGCAACATATAAAATGCAACATATTAAATAATAACATATTGGCCCGAGATATAATCTCGGCCCGATCTTAAAAACTATCATACCATAAAGAACCGGGCCCGAAGCCCGCATACCGATTCACTCGGCCCGAAATCTTGCTCCCGAACTCTCCCCCTAAATTGCACTAAGAGTTCCAAAATGTAATCCTTTTCACTTTAAAATTCAAATTTCACAATTGGTCCCTAAAAAAATATATTTAAGACTCTACGCCCAACTTTCAAAATATCACTTAAGTTCCTCCTAATTCCAAAATGTTATTCCGAATTTTGCATTTAAAATCCCAAAATTTCATAATTTATTTTTAAGGACCCGAACTTTAAATTTTTAACATAATATCCGAAAATTTTCCTAAATTTCAAATCTGCCTGCATTTTTAAAATTTCAATATAAGACCCGAAAATTTTCAAATGTGCCCCGAATTTTAAAATAGATCCGAAAATTTTTCCATATTTTCAAATCTGTCCGGATTTTTAAAATTAAAAGACCCGAAATTTTACCAAATTATTAAATCATCTCGTACTTTTAAAAATTTGCAAGTCTTACCCGAAAACTTTTTAAAATTTCAGATCTGCCCCGAATTTTTAAAATTTGTAAATCTGACCCGAAAACTTTTAAAATTTCACAAATGACCCAAACGAGATTTTTAATATTTATTTAGTCCCGAAAACTTCTGAAAATTTCCAATTGACCCTAGCCGAGATTTGTAATATTTACTTAGCACCCTAAACTTCTGAAAATTTGCAGAAATGACCCCAACAAAATTTTCTTAAATCTTTACTCACATCCTAAACTTCCTAATTTCATCCAAAACCACCACAAAATAATTTGCTTACTCGAATTGCATCACTCGGCCAAATCCAAATAAAGAAACCCTAGAAAACCCTAACTCCCCAAGTTTTGTTCTGTCCTCTTAATCACAAGTTCACTAACTCTAATCTCATGTGTTCATGGACCTAAACTTCGCAAATATCAAGGTATTAAGCTGGCCGAAATAAAACATATAATCACATACACGAAAATCATGCAAGAAATTCATATGTAGCACATAAACATGTATAAATCGAAAGAGATCATGGAAGACATAAAATTTCATGACATGCAACACGTAAAATCTCGACCCCTAATTTTGTTTACGCATGTAGATGATCTTCACCTACCTTACGTCCGTAGAGAGTTACGTTACGGGTTATTTTCGTGATCCCGACCCTAGAACTTTGATCCCGAGCTTCCCGGAAAATTTTCTTCTTCTCCCTCTTCTCCTTCCCTTCTTTCTCTCTTTTTCTTTCTCTCCCTTTCTCCCTCTCTCACTCGGTTCCTCTTCCTCCTTTTTCTTTCTTTTCTTTCTTTTTCCTTCTTTTTCTCTTCTCTCTCTCTCTCTTAATGTAGTATAGTAGGTATATAGGTGTTGAATGTTATTATTTTATCTCAAGGAAACCTAACTCTCATGGACGCACATATATGGTGGTGGAATCTTGGAGATGACTTAGTGATTCTTGTCCATGCAAGGAGATGGAATTCCAACGTGACCTTCTTCTTCCTCTATTTTTCCTTAATTTATTCATTTTTTTTGGAGTAAGTTCCATGTATATATATAAGTGGGAAAATACAGATGAGTGAGATATGTCTCACGAGTAGACCTGTAACAACCTACTGGCTTACACCACCAACCGCAAACATAACTGAACAGACAGTGGACCCAACCCTACCAAGCTACACGCCAAATGCGCCGTATAGCCGCGCTCTGTAGGTGAAACTTGGGTGATGTCCCCAGTAGTCGCATGCACACCAGATTAAGTACCCTCGTAACTAGGCTGTCCGGAGTCGTGGTAGTCCCTTCCTTCCATCGCTTGTTATGGGCCTGCCAGATATGATACACTAGTGAAGCTAAGACATGCCGATAAGCATCCGGTAGAAGATGTTGCCGATGCCATCGCCGAAGCCCACAAAATGCCCTCTCGCCAATCCATGTATGGCAAGACCCACCTGATCCGCCGCCATAGTAGTCGAACACATTGGCGTGAAAATCCGCACTCAAAAAATAAGTGCTAAACAGACTCGAAGTGGAGCGCATCGCAAAGAACACAGGCCGGGGTCCCAGCGCGCTGTGCCACCCAAGGCTTATACCTCGTCGATAACCGATCACGAATGCCCAGCCACAAGATGAACTCATGCCGAGGAACTCTCAGGGATCCCCCAAATAAAACCGCCCAAGGGACAGACGGTCGACGAAAGTGCAGCGCCGCCCTGACCAACTTTGCAGTAGGCCGGCCATCAGGCGCTCCATTCCAATGGACCCCATCACGCATAGTAGGATCCGCCTGTGGAAGGTGGCGACTAAACTCAAGAAACTCAGCTGTCGAGCGTCCTGGCCAATTCCATCCGTGATCATTAATAACTGAGCTCAAGCGAGTCCCCAATGGCAGCCCCATTGCAAGTGGCCCTCTAGGATAGCGCTCGAGTAATGGCAGTGACCTCATCCACGGTCCTCCCATAACAAGATCGATGATCTGTCACCAATTGTAAAGGAAATGAATGGTAGGATTACCGGTCGTAACAACATCAACTTCCTCCAGCTCCATGCAGTGCTCGCCGAGACAGTGACGGTCCAGAGTGATCGTGCATGCAGGCGCGTACTGTACAACCATTCCACCCAAATCGAATCAGGTACCCTAGCGATCACCCTCCATAATAGCTGCATAAGGAGTGCCCTGTTGTCATTAGCAATCGACCGAAGCCCCAATCCCCCCTCCGAAACTGGCAGACAAACGTCCTCCCAAGCAACCTTGGCCGAGTTCCCTCCCCATAAGAATTGTCGAAATCTTGACTCCAAAGAGCGAACAACACCCTTGGGCAGCAGGAACACCCCAGACCAGTAGACATGAAGTGCTTGAAGTACGGACTTTATCAGCTGCACCCTACCCGCATACGAGAGGGACCGATTCAGCCAACACCCCAAGCGCACATCAACACGCTGCAGCAACGGATCACGGTCACGAATCGATAGTCGAGAAGCAATCAGTTGCACCCCCAAATAACGAACAGGTAGACGACCCTCCCGAAAGCCCATCAACGCCAGTAGCTGCTCCTTGGTTGTTAGATCTTTTTATTTACCACACTCACATGGAATCATGGAGATGCCATATTTTTTTATTATTATTATTTTATTATTATTTTGGTCTCTAAATAATTCCGGGCTCCTTATTATTACTATTATATTTTTTTATTATTTATTTATTTGGGATTTCATTTCTTGTTTTCGGTCCATACCTTTTATTTTGGGCCATTATTTTCTCCATTTGGCCCATAATAAATTTTTTTGGTCCATTTAAATTTTTGGGGCCCAATTGTTAATTTTGGGCTCGTCTCGAAAAGAAATCAATTTTGTTGAAAATTGATTTCGCATATTTCGAATATTACAGGTGGTATCAGAGCACAACCTCTCGCAGTACGATGCTGAGTCGGGGACGAACAGGCGGAAGCTGGTGGGCATGTGATGCTCGGTGCCGATGAGGGCGGGAGTGATCGCCGGTGCCAGAGAGGTGCATGGACAAGGAGCGGCTCCTGACAGGCTTCTAGGCGAAGGGGTACATGAACGGACCGATTCGATACCCGAATGTGATGGGATCCTAAGACTGGCAACGTATAGGCGTGTCAGGCTAACAATCGGATAAGAAATTTGATAGTACTACTCATATCACCAAGGTCGACCTACCTTTTCGTGAGTCCATCTATAAGAACTTCAAAGTTAAGTGTGCTTGACTTGGGAAAATCTTGGAATGGGTGACTCTCTGGGAAGTAGCTCAGGGTGCGTCCAGTGCGAAGCACGCTGGAAGGTTAGTGGTGATACAGGGGCCAGACTATCAATCGGAGTGTGGTGGGCCTAACCCCACAGATCCCAGTAGGGACGGATGTTACAGTAACACCCGATCTGGGACGGGACGTTACACAAGGACCACCGAATCGACCACCAAACCCAAATCAGGGAGGATATCCAGCGCCAATCCCAAGTTGCCCGAAGTGCGGAAAATAACACCGCGGCAACTGCTATGCACGAACGGACAATTGCTTCTAATGTGGGAAGCCTAGACACTTTGCAAGGCAGTGTCCGAAAGGGGCATCAGGAAACCAAGTCGGGGGACAGACTAGACCAGAGACAGTGCCGGCTCGGGTATACACTATCACCACAGAGGAAGCGGAAGGGAACCCGTCAGTAGCGGCAGGTACCCTAACTATCCATCAAACTCCGACATGCATTCTACTCAGGAGCCACCACTCCTTTGCTTCCAATAATTACGTAGCGATAATTGGAGTTGTTCCTAGCCAATCTGGCTGCGAGTATAGTGTTAGTATTCCGCATGGGGTTCCTGTACGGACCAAGCAGATCTTAAGAGATAGCCCAGTGCTAGTTGATAGTAGGACTCTCCCCGTTGACCTAATAGTAATCCCATGAATGATTACGAAGTACGGAGCAGTCATCGACTGCAACGTAAAATAGTTTCCTTCAACTTAAAAGAAGGCGAGCCATTTTCCTTTACGGAAACTTGCTAGGAAGGCAATATTCCCAAGATCTCTGCAATGAAGGCACAACGCCTAATCAAGGCCGGATGCAAGCATACCTGGTCTTCGCAATGACCTCAGAAGAGCGATCATGTCCGAAATTAGAAGAAGTCCCAGTAGTACGAGGTACCCGGACGTGTTTCTAGAGGATTTACCCGGAATTCCTCCCGACCCGTGAAATCTAATTCACGATCGATTTAATACCCGGAGCAGCACCATTTCAAAAGCTCCGTATCGACTAGTTCCTATCGAACGAACTGAAGGAACTGAAAGAGCAGCTGGACGAATTACTAGAGAATGTGTTCATTCAGCCGAGTTTTTCACCCTGGGGAGCCCCCATGCTATTTGTCAAAAAGAAAGACGGGTCGACGCGGCTACTCATCGACTACAGAAAACTGAATAAAATCACTATCAAGAACAAGTACCCCCTTCCTCGGATTGACGAAGCTGCAAGGCACAACGGTGTTCTCGAAGATAGACTTAAGATCGGGGTATCACCAACTGAAGATACGGGGAGATGTCCCAAAGAATACTTTTAGTACGCGTTATGGACATTATGAGTTCCTAGTCATGCCCTTCGGGCTGACCAAGGCGCCAGCGGCTTTCATGGACCTCATGAACCGCATATTTAAGACGTTCCTAGATAAGTTTGTCATTATCTTCATCGATGACATTCTGGTCTATTCAAAGACGAAAGAGGAACACGAACAACACCTAACAACCGTCCTCGAGATGTTACGAGAAAGCAGTGATACGCAAAGTTTAAGAAGTGTGAGTTCTGGCTAGAACAAGTCACGTTCCTTGGACACGTTATCTCCGAAGCGGGGATATCCATTGACCCAAGCAAGATCGAGACCATCAACAACTTGCCCCAACCGATGAATGTAACCGAAGTGCGAAGTTTTCTCAGATTGGCGGGTTACTATAGAAAATTCATAAAGGATTTCTCGAAGATTGCCTCCACCTTGACGAAGCTAACCAAGAAGAACGCCTCATTCCATTGGGACGATGCCTGTGAGCAAAGTTTCCAGGAACTAAAACGACGACTTACCACGACGCCAGCATTGACGTTACCTACGGGACTGACGTAGATTGATGAATTCGTTAATTCGTTGTGCCCGTACCGGGCAGTAAAATATTTTCTCCTAAAAAGCTCCTTAAACTGTTCCCATGTCATTGTCAGCGGATCTTCAAAGGCGAGAATAGTATCCCACCAGTGGCCTGCACTTCCCCTCAGTGGGAATGCAACACACAAAACTTTCTCTTCTTCTGGGATTCGGCTATATTGAAACATACTCTCTAAAGTTCTTAGCCAATCCTTTCCGCTGTAGGGTCGATGGCGTCTTCGAATTTCAGGGAATTGAGCTTAAGTGGTGAATGATCAGACGTGGCTGGAAGGTCACATCGAAAGTAAACGTCTGGGCACCTGACAAACCATTGAGGATTTCCCAGCATGCGATCCAATCTGCACCATATACCCGCCAGCGCCCGCTGCTGGTTATACCAAGTGAACTCCTGGCCCGTAAGAGTTAACAAATCCGCTTGTACTAAGCAGTTGTGAAACTCCGCCATATCAAGTGCGTTTGGTGCCCCTCCCCGGCCCTCACCCACATGCAAGATGGTGTTGAAATCCCCGGCCACCAACCATGCATCATCAACTCGTAATTCAGAGAAGTGTATTAGCTCCTCCCAAAGGGAACGGCGTTCGTCACTCCTAGAGTTCCCATAAACAAAGGAAACAAAGAAGATATCACCCGTGCCAAGCAGTTCAACTCGACAATGCACCGCCTGGTTCGACTTCTCGACAATAGTGACACGAAGCGAGGACGGGTCCCAACCCACCCAAATACGGGTGCCAGGACCATCATCATAATAAAAAACCACGTCCAGCGTGGCCTCAGCCCTTCCGAAATACGAGCCGCATTTGTAGCCGAAACTCGCGTTTCAAGAAGCCCCACAAGTCGCAAATCAGCATGTCCTACCCACTCCCCCACCGCCCTTCTGTGGTCTTGCCTGTTAAGACCACGGACGTTCCACGAGCCCATCTGAATTATGAATGGGGCAGCTGATGGGCTGCATCTTCTTTAGGGCCCATAGTAAGCATTGTCACGATATTATCATCCTCCAAACCACGCAGAATGGCAAACGAATTATGGTCAGATTTGCCCGAGTCCGCCGAGCGCTGCGGTAGGCGGGGCTGAGAATGCAAGGAGCTCGCCTCGGTTGATCCCAAATGTAATGTCGTAGCTGTGCATGGCATTGAGGGACTTGGCTCGAGCCTTACTGCCTTGCGTTTGGCGCTAACTTGACGCCAATCTGCCGAGTTTCCGCCAGTCTTCGATCGACTGCGCCACGCACCTGGCCGAGTATTATCCCTATCTTGAGCCGCCAAGTTAGTGATTGGCACCGTCTGGTGAGTGGTCGCTGGTCTCCCATGACGGTTATGTCCCACCGTAGATGCCTTCGGCTTAGGCTAAGGCGTCGGCTTAGGCATCGGCCCAATTTGGACATTGTGTGTCGCCGTGAGCCCACGACTCACATATGCTGCATCGGTTAGGTCGCCATACATACTCCACCTTAACTGGTATCATCCCCGATACACCCCCATCCCCAGTAGGCACCACAATGTGCACCGCTTCGATGAACAGCATAGCAAGCGTCTTCATGAGACATACTTGTGCATAGTCCATCCGCTTACCTGTAGCCGTAATCCCATCAGCAAACAATGGGCGCCCAACCCCGCTAGCTACAATGGTTAGCCCTGATTTTGTCCAGTACTCACTTGGGACATTCCATAGCTTCACCCAAAGGGGAACCTCAACAAGCTCCTTTCGCTCCATTGACATACCCGGTCGCCACATCTCCAAGAATAGGGGCCGCCCTTGGTAGAGCCACGGCCCACCTCAAAACCGTGTTCATGGCCGCCGTTGAGTCAAACCAAAACCGGAAAAAACCATTCGTGGCAGCTTGCACTTCCACCAAGCCAAGCCATCGTGCACCCGCAATTGTTCAATGAAGGGAAAATACGGCTTCTGCCCAAGGAAATACCCAACCAAAGAATTCTCCCACCTAGCCAAACCTTGTCGGGCTACCTCCCACGTTGGAGACACTACCGCAATGCTATCACCAAGCGACTTCGACGCAACATACTCAAGAGCAAGCTGGTGGTAGTCCTTCCTTGCCGTACTTACCCCCGGTGGTGAGGCACCGGACACTGTCGATCCAGCCACAACTGCAGCGAAACTCGGTGTGGAGACAAGCTGGGTAGATTCCCCACAGGGAATATTGTCAAGCACCGGCCCCGACACACCAACAGTAGGTTGCGCCGTGAAGTTGGCTGCTAACGAGGCCGAGTTCGTAGAAACGGGCTGCGATTCATAGATCGAAACTCTAGTTTGGATCATCGGATTCCCAATATGAGGCGATCCATCAAAATGCTCGACAACAATCTCCTCATCCACCCTCTCATCCTCCATCGCCGCCGATCCCATGTCCACAAATCGCCGCGCTGATAGACGCGTAGGTGGTGGAGTGGCCGGTTGCCCCCATTGCTTCCGACTTTTGGATGGCGAAGGATGCCCTTAAGCAGAACAGCCACCCCCACGCGCGTAGGTGGGGATCGGTTCGTAACCTAAGCCTCCATGGTCACATCAGCCGCAGCCATGCTCACGATCGGTGTAGGGCATCATCTGATCTCAATGATGATTTGCCTGAGGCGGCTAGGGCATCATCTGATCTGAGGACGGTATCTGCTAGGGTTTCGGCGACTACACCGATCGTGAGCATGGCTACTGTTTGCATCGTAAAAGATTTTCGATCGATAAATTTTAACTTAGTCGTTAAGATAGATGACGTAGATCGAATATTTACTTACCATCGAGAAATCATACTAGAATTTTATGCAAGCGAAAAATTATTAAGTGAAATAGATAAAATAGACACAATTCTTTTACGAGCGCAAAACTTACCATCGAAAACAGTACTTTCGAATTCATTCTATTTCGATCGCAAATTTTAGTAGCGAACAAATCAATTTTTCGACGTTAAAAATGCAGCGACAATTTAGTTCGATCGAAAATTTTCTCGGCGATTGACTTAGTTTCTCATTGACTATTTTTCGCGATCGACAAACTTCACTGCGAAAACTGATTTTAAATTCGGAAAACTTTCTCGCTCGACAGAAACCAAGACGAAAATTTTATTCAAGCGCGAAAAATTTCTTGATCTTAAATGTACACGGAAATTTTTTCCGATCGTAAAATTTCTCGGCTACAGTACCACTTATTAAGTTCAAACACAGAGAAAATTTGTCTAAGTTGTTTACGAGCTAACCTTTACCAAATAAAATTTTCGATCGCAAAATTAAACGGAGACATTCATTTAACAATTAGCACTTAGGAAATCAAAATTGACAAACCCAATTTTCGAGCGAGAAATTTCACGGAATGAACATTGGTTTTCCCGCTCTAAACACTTAGCAAAATTTTCAATAAAAACTCGTATGTGCTTGTTATGTGCCAGAACTACGACCCTCTGCCGACGAATGCTGAGCTGATTCATAACTTTCTCCAAATGGGATACCGTCCGCCGCTCACCAAGCTCGCACAAGTACAGAGCAACGGCATCCCGCATCCTTGGAAGACACTTTTTGGGATTATCAGTAAGTGTATGTCACCAAAACACGCCGGTTTCAACAAAGGCAACGGCAACATTCTCCGCATCTTCCTCGGAATTGTATTCTCCCGAAATTATGATTTTGCCCAGCTGATCTGGAACGATCTTGCATAACACATCAGACAAAAGGAGAATAAGCGGTCAAAGAATGTCCCGTATGCACAGTGGTTCGTGATCATTGCCCAACCCATGGAGCTTCACGAGAACATTCCTCGACTGCCGGAGGAAATTATCAACCACCACGGCTTAAAGTTCTTCCACAACCCAGACTGACCGATCTGGAACCGGCCTTCGATGCCGATTTCTTTTGACCTACTCTGTCTCGCCGACCCCACGGGAGACGTCTACAGGTTGTACTGTCGGGAGAATCATCTTATAGAAGCGATGATTCGAGGGCCCCCGATAGACTTCAATGTGAGCCCTCAACACAAGCCCTGAGGCTGCGACGATTAATGCAGTAGACCAGGAGCTTGAACATGAGCCCCCAACTCAAGAAGCTCAACTGCCTGATCTAGATGACACGTTGATCGCGAAGTGGCCCATGAGCTGGAAGTTGAAGTTCAAGTTCAGGAACTCCATATAGAAGTGTCCGTCAATGTAGGCGTGTTTCAAGGGTCTATTGAGGAGGTTCTCCAACAAGAAGCGCAGACCGACGCAGAAATATGGTACAACCCACCCCAACAGGCTACCACGCCTACAACTGAGGCAATGATCTCCACGATCATATGAACGAGAACAGACTCCTCCCACTACTACCTCCTCAGAAGCCACGGCATCTGACGAGGAAATTCAATTGTTCATACGGGTTAGCTACCTTAACCCACATCTCATGAGCCCGTCATCACAGCTGTCCTATCTACATCAGACACGACGCCACTTGTCACTCCAAGTGCTGAGGACCCATCTTAGCTCAATCTTGAGGTGTAGCACGAACAACTAGCATCAACTGAAGCCGAGACCTCGTCTCTACTCATTACCGGCTCAGTACAGTCTGATACGCATGCTGAATCAGAACTTGCAACAACACCCTTAGATACGGATCTTCTAGATTCAAATCGAGGGTTGGGTGGAAGTCTCGACCCGTCACAACCTTGACGACGAGCCAACCCACTGAGACGATTATCACTCAAGGGTTGTTAACAGGCAACAATCGTCCTGGTCCGTCTACGAACGCGTCCATCCTTTTTGTGACTGAAGAACGACTCAAGGCGCTCTCTCTAAAACATTGAAATCTTTTGAAGACAAAATTATGAAGAGCGTGCGTACGATAATCGAGACATCCCACCAAGATCGAATGAAAACAGTCTCGTAGCCAACTTCTTCACGAGCCAACCTCCCACCACCACAACCTCCCACCACAACGAGCCAACCTCCCACCCATCTCTTAGGTCCCTTGCTGTCGATAATAAGGCGCTTATGCTGAAACATCTATGGAGTGTGCTTATATGCGGACACCGGGGTCGATATGGGTGGACTGGCTATATGGGACGCGTCTGCAAGATCGATCGATTTGGGATCTACAGCCCACGGCGAATGACGCTTGGAGCTGGAGGAAGCTATTGCAGCTGCGGCCCCTGATCAGGTCCCTGATTACCTTCCGTGTTGGGGACGGCTCCACAATATGGCTGTGGAAGGATCCGTGGTTGCTGGCTACACCGCTCTTACAGGCATTCCCTAGAGGTCCTATTGCTATGAGGCTGCCTCCAGATGCTAGACTGAGTATGGTTACCGATGCCCAGGGATGGAACTGGCCAGGGCAGGGGGCGGTTGAGTACCTTGAGATCAGCCGCCTCCTACCATCCGTGACATGCGGAGTTCGGGATGGAGTTCTGTGGAAAGGATCGCCAGATGGATCTATGACGACGGCTTTGCCTAGAGACATGATGCGATACAGGAGGCCTCTTGTGTGTTGGGCTGCTCTTTTTGGGGGACCGTTGAAGATCCCTAGGCATGAGTTCATTTTGTACCTGGGACTACAGGATCGGCCTTCGACTAGGGACAAGCCATGGATTGCTCAGAGGGCCGAAACTCCAGCTTGTTGCCTCTGTGATGAGCTGCACTATGAGACGGCTCAGCACATCTTCTTTGACTGTCCTTTTTCTCAACAGTGCATTCGGATCTTGCGCAGGCGCATTCAGTGGATTCGGCCCTACAGGACTGGAGCACTGGTATTCGTTGGGCGGCGGCTCGGTGGCGAGGGAATCATCTGCTTCATGCTGCTAACCGACATGTGTTGGCCTCTCTTGTTTACCATATTTGGCAGGCAAGGAACAAGCGTTGGAAGGAGGGGACCATCACGCCACCTCATCGCCTCGTGGGGTGTGTCCTTGCCCTGGTTACCATGCGTATTAGTGGTACATCCGCGAAGTACGAGCTACATCGTGCCGCCATACGCAGATTATGGCGTGTTGCTTGGTAGGGGCTTGCTGGTTAGATGTAGTTAGAGCAGTTGCGTGTGTCCAGTAGCCTGTTACTGGTGGTTTGCGGTGATTATCTGCTGCTTAGTTTGTACACACTTCTTTTATTTATATATATATGGAACATTACACCAAAAAAAAATCCTAACATTTCGAAAATCTTCAAAACCTTCAAAAATAGTTACCTTCAAAAATCATCAAAATCTTAAATCATTAAAGTCTCCTTTGAAAAGTATTCTAAACCCAAAATTTCTACACTAAAAATTAAATCCTCATGAACCTCATACCCTTTCCAATACTCATAAAGCTCACGTCCCCAACATAATATGAGTAGAGATTTAATTTCAGGAACTCTGAGTTTCCTAAACACTAAAGCATTCAAAAATATCCTATAACTATCAAATGCTAATGTAACACTCAAAGCCTATGATAGATCAAAATATTTGCATATGGTAGAGTTACGTTACCTCACTCCCAAGTTTTCGTGGTTAATTTAAATTCCTAAGCTTGGCCTAGCAATTTCGCAAGCTCTCGCTCTCCTAAATGTTCTATGTGAGTTCCCTTGTTATGAGGGTTTCTCGACTAATGGTTTTGATTAATGTTTTAGATGTGTATTAAAGTGTTGAAAGTAGTGATGGTAAGACCTATAATATCACTTAGTTATCTTATAATAAGTGTAGGAATTTAGTCATGCTTCTCAAACCACGATTGTGTTTAATTAATGCTCAAATGCCACCTCTATTTTAATTACTTTCGTAGCTCACCCCATCTTTTGGGAATTTTATATTTTGAAATTTCCTTCCACTTATTCAAAATCTCATTTTCCACAATTCTACGTATTGTAATTTACTTTTTTTTTTCGGAAATCTCTCTACTTGACTTTTACATTTCTTCTAAATCTTAAATAAGTTAATATATATGTGGGGTCCTGATTTATCAACTCTATAATCCCAGACTCGAATTCTTATGTTTGCGATTATAATTATTCAACTTTACCTCACGATTGAAAACTACTATTGAGAGCCCGAGAGAGAATTTCGCTTAGAATGAGAAGATTTCTTGTGTTTTTCTCTCCAGAAATCGAATTGCAAGCCTTTCGGATCAATTTCTCTAATCTTCTCATTAAGCACAATATTTGTACATCTATTTATACCAACATACTTGGTATAAATAACAAACTAAGTCCTAAACTAAGGACAAATACAATAAAAGCCCTTAATTACAAGGACAACTAATTAAATCAAAGCACAACTAAAATGGTATTCAATATTCTCCCCCTTTGTGCTTGATTTCTCTTCCACTGTCTGTCCTCGTCGGGCATAATACGACCTGTGCAAGCCAGCGCACGCTCGAAGTTCCTGAGTGTATTCTTCAGCTCCAGTCGCTCCTCGATATCATCAAGCAATTCCATCAGGAGCGGCTGTTCTCTCACGAACCTATGAATCCTCAGCAGTCTCTCTGTTGATCTCTTCCAACCTTTGCTCTATGTTCTTGCTGAAGACCTTGAGCGTCCCATCACATAATTTATGAATGTCAGTCTTCAGCACCATCCCAGTCTTCTTTGCAATCGGATTGTGGTAGGTGATGCCTAAGAATGAACTGACGTGCACGTGATTGTTGCGAAGCCTTCGATCTCCAGGTCTTTGTTGAGCGGAGCGATCATGTTGACCTTCTTCATGTTGCTCTCCAGAGCCATCTGAAGGTAGTGTTCGGCGAAGTACTTGACTTGGCGCATCATGAACCGGTAGAGTCCCTCGAGTCCTTCTTTCTTGATGAAGCCTTGAGGACCCTTGTACTTCTCCACATACAGCTGGTAGAGGTTGTACACCTCCTCGGCAGGGAGGTACGGTAGGTCACTCTCGCTTAATTCTTCTCGATTTCTGTCTACTCGCTCGATGGCGTAGTATGGTGTTGGAAGACCTCCTTTAGCACAGAAGCGTTGAGTAGCTGACATATAGAAGATAGACTCCTATAATGGCTTTTTGCTTGTGCTTTAGTCATTCCCATTCTCACATCCGGTCCAAGAGGGTAGCATCCAGAGATACGTCATTCTCTTTTCGTTGATCTCAGTGAGAGATCCCTCTGAACACGAACTCATTCGGCTTCTTGACTTTGTCCGGTGACCTCCAAATGTGTTCTCGGACTTCTTCAAGGAAGGGAATTTCAATTATGATGTTATCCCATGGCGTGTCAATCCGAACGGTCCCTGGCATTTGTCTTGTAGGGGAAACCACTCGTTGCGCAATCAACTTTGGAAGCCTAGCGCACGCTTTCCCCAGCGGACTATGATCGGCTCAGTGGAAGGGAGGGAAGTACGTGACGCGCTCTTCTCTATGGGGATGAGAAGGCGCCTGGACCGGATGGGTATACAGTCGTTTTTTTCAAGGTGGCCTGGGGTACAGTGGGAGAGGATGTGGTGCGGGCTATACAGGACTTCTTTAGGATGGGAAAACTTCTTAAGGGGCTTATAGTACCCTTATCACGTTGATCTCGAAGATCGAGACGCCTCGCCGTGCAACGGAGTTTAGGCTCATTTCATGCTGTAATGTGTTGTACAAGGTTATCTCCAAGATTTTGGCGAACCGACTCAAACTGTTTCTGCCTGGGTTGGTGCACGGGACGCAGACGACATTTATACTTGGTAGGCGCATCAGTGACAATATACTTTTGGCTCAGCAGTTGAGTCTTGGTTATAGTCGAAGGGAAGGCCGCCGCGAGCCATGTTCAAGGTTGATCTGGCTAAGGCTTATGAAGGTGGAGTGGACATTCTTACTGGCCGTGGTTGAGGCTATGAGATTTCACCAACTTTAATAGGGTGGATTCGGGCTTGTGTGACGATGACGGCATTTTCGCTAAACCTGAATGGCCAGGTAGTTGGATTCTTTGCGTGGAAGAGGGGAATTCGACAGGGAGACCCCATTGCGCCCTATCTTTTTACTATGGTTATGGAGGTGTTGCATGGGATGATCTCCTTATGTATTTCTGAGGAACCGAGGTTTACTTACATGTGAATCGATGCGCTTGGCCTCTCTGGCTTTCGCGAACGATCTGTTTCTCTTCAGTCATGCGGATGTAGTGTCGATAGGTGTGCTGAAGGACGCTCTTGGGCGCTTTGCAGCTCTATCAGGGTTATTCCCAAACCCAGACAAGACGAGATGTACTTGTCACGACGGGCGAAAAGGGTGACATTGCAGATTCATGCACTGATGGGATATCGAGTGGGACATCTTCCAGTTCGCTACCTAGAGGTACCACTTCTTACCACATGCCTATTGATTGCTGATTGTGCTCCTTTATTACATCGAGTAGATCAGCACCTAGGCTCATGGCTTAATCCTTCGTTGTCGTACGCTGGCCGACTACAGCTGGTTAAGTCGGTGCTTCCGGCCCTACATGCATACTGGTCGGGGTTTTTTGCTTCCTAAAGGTGTTGTCCGAGCTTTGGAGATGCGATTTTGGAAGTTCTTGTGGGGGGATCGGCGGCAAAGGTGGCATGGGATGTACTATGTCTCCCAGTGTCTGAGGGGGGAATGGGCCTTCGATCCATAGTGGTGGACAACAATGCACTTCTCATGAAGCAATTGTGGAGCGTGCTCACAAGATCTCCTTACTCGATTTGGGTTGAGTGGCTATACATAACGCGACTACACTCTTGATCGATGTGGGATCTCTCGATTTTACCGAATGATGCATGGAGTTGGCTCATGCAGCTGAGACCAGTGGTCCGTTCATTTACTACATTTAGGGTAGCTGATGGCTCGACTACATGGCTATGGAAGGGCTCTTGGCTCTTGCATATACCGTTACTGGAGAGGTTCCCTCGAGGGCCTATTGCGATGGGGCTACCCGCTGACTCACGCCTGAGTGCGGTTATTACTGACCACGAATGGAACTGGCCAGGGCAGCGGTCGGTTGAGTTTATTGATTCAGCCACCTCCTTCCTCAGGTGATTCGAGGAGATCAGGATGGGGTGATTTGGACACGCTTTTCGACGGGGATCATGACGGCGGCCAGGGATGCGATTCAGTTTAGGAGGGAACCCACCTGTTGGGCTACATTATTTAAAGGGCCGTTGAAGATCCCACACGTTCATTCTCTGGCTAGGCATACAGGATCGGTTGTCGACTAGAGATAAGCCTTGGGTAGCTCATAGGGCGGGAACGCCGGCGTGCATCCTCTGCAGCGAGCTGCATTTTGAGACGGCCCAGCACCTATTCTTTGATTGTTCGTATTCGCGGTAGTGCCAGCGCCTGCTGAGGAGACGTATTCGGTGGGCATGGCCATATCGAGAATGGAGAGCGAGGATTAGATGGGCAGCGGCTAGATGGTATGGGAGACATCTTCTTCATGCAGCTTATAGCATGTGCTAGCGTCACTTGTCTATCACATCTGTAGGCTCGGAACAAGCGCTGGAAGGAGGGGATCGTTACAACACCTGATTGACTTGTTGGATGTGTGCTTGCTTTGGTCACTATGCGCATTAGTGGTACGTCCACTAAGTATGCATTCTAGAGATTGGTTGTACGTCGACTTTGGAGGGTGGCATGGTAGTTGGTTGAGGTGTTTTTCTTTTCATGTGTTACCAGTGGCATGTTACTGGTTGATTGTGTGGAGTTATACTCTCACCCATCATGTACTTTTCGATATATATATATATATATATATATATATATATAAGGAACCTTACACCAAAAAAACTCTGGAAGCCTTTGGAGCTCTTGTTCGTGATCTTCATCTTTCTGAAGTTCTTCCTCTTCTATCAGCACAAGGTCCACCGAAGCTTGCTGTAAGAACTGTCGAACGTCCTTAAGTTGTTGTCTCTGATGCTCGTCGGGCATGGAATGGGTCATCCACTGTCCTTCGAGGATGTACTTGTCGAGGAACTCATGAGGGTTGACACCATGTCCTGACAGTTCTGATTGGTCTGGAGCGGCTGAGGGAGTAGCTTGAGTCTGCGACAGGGCCATGAGCATGGCGGCACTTGCTTCTTCTTCCGGAAGTAAGGGGCTTGTAAGGGTCGTTGGTGTGTGTGGAGGCGTCCTTAGGGTAAAGGATGGCGAGTTGATTTGGGTCAGAGTGGTGGTGCGGTGTGTGGTGTGAGTTGTTTGGGTAGTTTGGGTGGTGGTTTGGGTTTTGCCTGCTCCAGAGCCTATCTGCGTTGCGCCTGCGCCTTGTCTTTAACCCTTCGCCTTGGCCACTTGATGAAGTCCAAGGCCTTTTCTCCCCCTCATGACGGTCCTGATCATCTGGATCGTCATGTCGACGTCGTGTACGGGAGCCTTGGCCTCGACAGGATTGAGTGGGTGGCTCAGGATGATCCACGAGACGCTTGTAGAGAGACTCTTCCTAAGGCGTTCGGGTGGGAAGGCCTATAAGACGAGCGAGAAGGATGTCGTGGAGCTGGGTGATGGGTATAGTATATGGGTTGATGAGGATGGAGGATTCTGCGAGTGGGTCGGTGGGAGAGGGTTGTGGGGTTGGGTTTTCGCTGATGGGCCCTCGGAGACGGGTGCTTTCCCAGTGTCGTGTCGGGTAGGGTTGCAAATGAACCGAATATTTTCGGTTCGGTTCGAGATTCGATTCGAAATTTAAGATTCGAATTCAAAATAAACGAATACAAATACGAATACAAATACTTTTCCTGATTCGAATAATTTCGAATATGAATAAGAATACGTCTGTATTCGATTCGAAACATTAACGAATATCCGATTCGTTTAATATAATATATATTTACATAATATAATATATTATATATTTACAAGCGTGATGATCGAAAGCAGGCTAAGAAAGAAAGGTTGTGTATTAAGTAGTTCCTTCGTTAGTTTTTCTTCACAATGGAGTTGTTTCTCTGATTTTTTTTTATAATCGGGGAAAGCCGACGGTGAAACCCCGGGGCCGACCCACTACATGCTAAGCAGGCCGACCAGGTCAATCGCACATGTCTGGGCCCATGTGGGCAGGCTTAGGGAATGTCACAGGGATGAGATTCGAACCCAGGACCTCTCCCAACATGACCCTAAGCGCCTCAGCTTGTTTCTCTGATTTTGTAATTTTTCCGAACTATTTTGTAGTTATTTTGTAATTCTAACGGATTTTATGGGGAAAAACTGAAATTTTCTTTCGAATATTTGAATATTCGCGAATATATTCGAATATCGTTATCGAATCGAATCGAATCGATTTTTAGTATTCGAATACGAATCGAATATGAATACTTTGAAAAATTAACAAATACAAATTGAATATTACTTTGCCTTCTTGAGTGCTTCGGCGCTGTTTCGAGGCACCTGGCTTGGCTCCTCTGCTGACACTGCATCTGGTGTCAGGAACCCGTTGATGGATATGGTTTTTGGACACCTACTTTGCCTTTGTTTTGATTGTATTTTACTTTGGCTTTGGTCTCTTGTGGTGGGACCTGTAGGTTGTCTGGGTTGCCTAGTCTTGGTGCTGTGTGGTCGGTTGTTTTCATTACCGTTTGGTGCGTCATGAGCGATATCATGTACGCAGTTTTGTACCCCTGTTTTCCTTTATCTTAGTGACACTTTCCAAAAAAATAAAAAAGAATGAAGTCCCACTCAACATTGTCATAGGCCGTTGCAATGTCGATTTTAAGCGCCATTCGTTCGGGCAAGCTCCTACAATTGTATCCATGGCAGATTTCCTGGGCCAGGAGGATGTTGTCCGAGATACGGCGGCCCGGGATAAAGGCCGTTTGTGTCGGGTAGATAAGGCGGCTGAGGCAGCCCTTGAGATGGTTTGCCATGACCTTTGAGATGACTTTGTAAAGGACGTTGCAGCAGGAGGGTCGGAAGTCCTTTGCCATCCGAGGGTTGTCGCCTTTGGGGATAAGCGTGATGAGTGTCGAATTTAGTTCCCCCAAGAGGAAGCCCGTTCTGAAAAATTCCTTTATCGCATGTATGATCTTCGTCCCAATCGTGGGCCAAGCATGTTTGAAGAAGGCTGAGGTGAGCCCGTCCGGTCCTGGTAATTTGTTGTCCTCGATAGAGAAGAGTGCTCTCTTGATCTCGTCATCCGTGATAGGTTGGACCATAGCTTCAGCCTCATCCATACCAAGCTTTCGTTTCATATAGGGCACAACCATGTCTTGGGAGATGGGGGCCGTGCGGGTGGAATGTCCTAGCAACTCCGTGTAGTAACGAATCAATTCAGCCCTAACGTGATCGTCGCCCTCGAAAGTAGCCCCAGCTTCATTTTCAAGGAAGAAGATCCGGTTGCAGACCCGAGGTGTGGCCACCTTTTTGTAAAAGAAGGAGGTGCATTGATCTCCATCTTTAAGCCAAGCTACTTTGGCACATTGTGTAAGGGCCGCATGTTCCATTTCGACAGCTCTGGCATAAGCAAAACGGCATCGTTTTTCTAGGAGGAGGAGGTCGGGTTCCAAAGGGTGGTCGATAGCTAGGTCTTGGGCAATATCAAGGAACTGCCTCACCTCAAGAGTATTATGATTCAGATTACCTTTATCACGGCGAAGATGCTTCATGGCATGCTTAATCCGCTTTAGCCTCTGTACCACAGAATACATAGGGTAACCAGCCAGTCGACGTTGCCGTGATTCCTCCACCAGCGGAGTGAACCGCGGGTCGCTGACTAAAAAATTATCAAATCTGAAAGTAGGGCCCTTTGCACGCATAGGGGTATTAGCCTCCAGGATCAGCGGGGAGTGGTCAGAGGTCGAAGGGAGGGCACAGCGATAAGTCAAGTCGCCAAATCGTGTGAACCAAGCCAGGTTGCCCACCATTCCATCAAGCTGTCTCCAGACACCCGGGGGCCAGATTGTTGGTTATACCAAGTGAAGAAAGGTCCCACCCTAGGAAGGCCAATGAGGTTGGCCGAAGTAAGGAAAGCAGCCAAGTCGGGTGAGCCACCGCGAGCGTCCGTGTTATCCAGGAGGATTAAAATCGCCCGTTACCACCCAAGGGAGGTTTGCACGTGCCCGAGAGGTGTTGATGATGTTGGCCCAAAGTTCCCGTCGATCTAAGCGAAGGTTTAGCCCATATAGAAAGGTAACGTAGAATACCGCCGTTCTTCCAATGCAAGTACTTTGCAATGAACCGCTTGATTGTGTGTGCTCAACTGTAACGGTTACAAAACGAGGGTCCCAGCCAACCCAGATCCGAGAAATCGGCCCGTCGTCATACTCATAAAACCAGTTCCAAGCCCTGATTGATTGGGAGACATCAGAGGCATTTTGTTCCGAGACTCTTGTTTCCATAAGTCCAATAATTCTAAGATCGTATTTAGTAATCAACTCCTTTACCGCCCATCTGTGGTCTAATCTATTTAGACCACGCACATTCCAAGAGGCGAAAGGGATCATGGATTATCCTCAGGAAGGGCTGCTATAGGACCCTAGTGAGCACCCATTCCAAATCGGCTAGAGCTGCGAAAGGATTCTGGTCCACAATAGTGGGAATGTTTGTCGGGGCTTGTCGAGCTACCATCATTTGTCTGCCGTGCTTGCATGTTCCGGTTTCCCTGTGGCTGACGTCTGTGAGCCCTGTCATTTGGCACTGTTGGGACCTCCTTCTGAATGCCCTTCCCTTTATCTTTGTTTGATACTTGGTACCATTCTCGGTGTGTCTGGCGATCGGGCCCGTGCTGATTTAGAAACCCTTGGGGGGGGGGGGGTGGATCTCGGCCAAGGCTTTCGGCTGAACCTGCCCTTGTGTTCGACGCAGTCGTTGGGTGTTGCGCGTCCGTGTAGGTGCCCCTGTCTGTTCGGCCTGATTTTTTGGGCAGATCCCTGGGCCATGAGTCCAATCATTGCATGTAGGCAATTCTTAGGTTTCCATTCGTATTCGACTTGAATTGGTACGTCGCCCGAGTATCCTCCATCTTCGTTCGGAATTCTCACCTTGATGCGGTCGATGAAAGGTTCGTCAAGGGTTTTCTCGATGCACACCCGTGCGCATGCAAGCCTTTCAGCACTAGCCGTTAGGGCATCAGCGAATAGAGGTTTGCCAATGATGCTTGCAATGATTCCTAAGCCCTCCCGTGTCTACATTTCGCTATGGACATTGCGCATCTTCACCCATAGTGGAACAACCGCGTGCGGCTTCTTCTCGAAAGACATGCCTATTCGCCAGGTTTCGAGGAATAGGGGCTGCCCTTGCAGTAGCCAAGGACCCGGGCAGCAGTTGAGGCCTCTGCCGTCGCAAAACGAAATTTGAAAAACCCGTTGATTGTAGCTCGCACTTCGACAAGATCGGGCTAGATGGATCGAGTGAAGCGCTCGACGTGAGGGAAGTACGGTCTTTTCCCCAAGAAGTATCCCACGAGGGTGTGCTCCCACCTTGCCGTGCCTTTCTTAACCACAGCCCAAGATGGGCAGGCCTTAGCCTCTCCGTCAATGATAGTAGGGGCCTTGTAGGTGAGAGCAACCCGTATCGGGGGGCACGGTGATGCTGCCCATGGTTGGCTCTGGGACCTTGGACCACGGCAGCGAGGTATGGGTTCGCACTTTTGTCTCATCTGGTGGTGGGTAGCCGTCGTGACTCGGCGGTCGTTAGTCCCTATCTCGGGCCTAGCATTTCTGAGATTGTGGGACGGAGCCGTAGGCTGGTTGTAGGTAGGCCGAGGAGTGGGTATCATGGCGGGTGCTGATGGCTCGGCGTTTCAGGTATCATGGCGGCCGGCGGGGAATGATGGCTGGTTAGATGGAGTGTTTCCATTTCCGGCGTGTTACGGGGTGTGTCCGTAACAGTTTCAGAACCGGGAGGTGAAGGGTCACACGGTAGAACCATAGCCTGATTGGTTGTGCCCGTGGCTGTGGATGCGGCCGGCGTAGGTTGTCGATCAGGGGAAGTCGCCGGCGGGGTAAGAGGCCCATTAGCCGCGCTGCTAGGCCCAAGAGAAAGGCATCCATGGGGCGAAACCCTAGCAGGGTTCTGGACGGGACCAGCCGCCTATGCATCTCGTCCTCTTCCGAGGTATCCTCGATGATCGGCCCTGAGCTCAAGGGAGGTGGCGGCGTGCCCTGGCGCTCGGGGAGACGGCGATCAACGTGGTGGCTGCGAATCGGGTGAAGGTTGTGTGTCGGGCGTCGGGGCGACGGTGGTGCAGCGGCAGCATCGGCATGTTTCGGGGGTTGTGTCCATCCGCACCTGCAGGTCGTCCATTGGGGTCTCCTGAGCGGGCCGCCAGCGGTCTTTCAGGTCCGGTTTTGCCGCCCTTGAGACTGGTAATGAGAGATTCAAACGTCTCGACGTCGAAACGAGTGCCAAAAGCAGCTATGTTGTGTCGGAGGAGTTCATAATCCGGCAAGGGCCCTCCAAATCCAGATTTTTAGAAGAATCCATGGTGGGGTGAAAGGAATACGAAAGGTCATGAAGGGGTGGGGAGGGAGAGAGACGATGGGACGCTAAAGAAGATTCAAAGACCTTCCATCGCCATCTGATCCCGGCGATGGAGGGTGGCGAGGTGTGCTCCGGCGAGGGGCAGTAGGTCGCCGGCGGCCTTACGGTGGTGGAGAAGGTGGTGGGAGAGGGAAGTCGCCTACTGTGTGAAAAACGCACCTACTGTGTAATACTCGTGAATTTTAATATGGGGTTTCGATGTAAATAATTATGTAAATTTGTGAATTAAGACTTGGGTAAAGAAATTTAAGCCTTGAAACGAAAATTAGTACCAAAATATAGTCAAAAAAATATCCACAAATAATAATATAAATTATTGGGCTATGCTTGCTACGTGAACAAGGCCCAACACATTAATGGGTTATACTTAATACTTAAATAAGGGCTCAACAAATTTTCTTAAAGTATGATAAGGCTTAAGTTACCATTATATTATATCTGAAGTTTTCGTAACTTATAATATAATATCGTCAAGTGTTCGGTATGTTAAGACAGACCAAAGTTTTCAATGTTATATACTAGATTAGATATGTCATGTCTACATACACGTGGATATACATAAGACAATAATAACCCATTAAAGAATTAGAAGTACACGTGGTAGCCTTGGAATCATTGTTAAAAGTGACTAAGAGTTGTTTTCTTAACTATAAGGTAATCGGTATCACTATTTATGAAGCATCTATATAATATATATGTATCTATACATATAATACCGATACATAGGTGAATATAGAAAAGAAGCTAGAATTCCTTATGAACAAAGGGAAGGGCATACCACCAAAATAAGAAGAATATCATATAAGAACAAAGGAGTTTTCAACAATTCAAATATTCAGATATGAGGTAGATTTTCATTTACAACACAAATTATGTTTATCCCTTATGTTTTGATGTATTATATGATTTAATTGATATATTGGATTTATGAGATGGCTTACGTAACTTCAACCTGTGATTAGGATAAAGTATGTGGTATTACAGTTGTTGCAAAATTCTACATGTGATACGGGATTTAGGAATTCAGAACTTGAGTTAAATATATGCACCTTTATTTTATATGCTTGGAGTTGGATGGGTGTCGGAAGTTTTCGACATGTTTGTTGATATTTGCATGATTAGGTTAAATATGAGAGGTTTTCGGCACAGTATTAAATATAAAAGAGTTCGGCACTTACATGTTTTAGATGCATGGAACAATTTTAACACTTATGGTAATTACATTTTTGGGATCTTTTCGTAAGTAATGGTTTTCTTTATAATAGGGTTTTGACTCCATGTTTTCGGCATCACTATAATTATTACTTTGATGTTTGCACATGTTTTGATTTTGAATATATATATATATTAAATCTCCTAAACTTTTCTATGTTTAATAGAGATCTAAGGTGTTTAATGCTTAAAAGTTTTCGTGGGTTTATGTTGGGTTACAATTCAAACTAGTGAACTAATATGGTTATATGATATGATATCGATAGAGAAGCTTTCGTGATTAGGAAGTAGTTATACATGCAATATAGAATTGGATTGGTGGAAGTTTTCATGGTCTAGGTAAGTAGGTAGGTAGGTAGGTAAACAAAGGTTCTCGGTGCAAAATATATGTAATGCTTTCGGCAAAGTTCATTTGGGTTTTCGTGATTAGCAAGTTACCTTAATGACAAATAAGTTTTCAGCATGCTTCATGTAAAAAGATTTTGGCATTATTATTGTTATTATTAATTTATACCTAGGGGTTTCAGTATCGAATAATAGTTTTCGCATTACACTAGGTTCTCGGCATTTTAGACTTTTCGATATTTTAGGATTTTCGTGAATTTTAGGATTTTGATAATTTTAGGGTTTCGTTACTTAAGATTTGAGAATTTCGAAACTTATGTGACTTAGTAAGTACACTGATATGAAAATATTTTCGTGCTCAGAGATTTGAACTGTAGGGAATTCACCAGATTGTCGACTAATTTTATCGAGAGGACAGGTAGGTGGATCATCCATCTACAATACGTAAACACAAATGTGAATTTACGTGTTTTCACGTGACTTATGTGATTTACGTGTCTACATGCTTTGCGTACATTTTATTTAAATCATGCTTTCATAAGATTTTGTGAACATGCATGGCACGTGCATATCACGTCAGGGAGAGAGTGTTGTACCGTAGGAAGACTGTAATGATATGAGATATTAACATAGGGGTAGAATGAGATGCTTGTAATTGGAGACTCTTAGAGAAGTCGAGGTTGGGCTCACTGGGCACCTGGCGGAGACAGACGTGATCGATCTGTCTACTCGAACGTGATCGATTCGAGGTGCATACCGCCGGATGGGATTTTGATTTGTGCGTGAGATATACGACCTGGTAGGACGCCATTGACGTGATCGATCAGTGCACTACCGGCGTAGCTCGCCGCGAGACTTGGGGGTGGCCTCCCAGTAGTCTATTGCGCGCGGAGGTGTCGAGCTACCTAGGGCCCTGTGTTGTGTGAAATAGGATGTGGGAAAAGAAAGAGTGTGCATTATATCATGTCGTGAGAAATTTGGATCGGGGTTGAGTGCACAATTGCATACACACATTTATTCACCTACTGGGCAAATTGCTCAGTGTTTACGTGTTGTAGGTACTGAGTGTGACGCCGGTAAGCGTCAGACTGAGCGGCTGGTGGCGGTGCTCCACGGACTTTTGAGGGCGGTGCGGTACATGGATGAAGACCTGTGGAGCGGCAATAGGGTTTCGACCTTTTGACATTTTGGGGGCTTCGGCCCATTGTACAGATACTATTATGTAAAATAATATTTGTTGTATAATAATATTTTCTAGAAAAAAGTTTTAATTAGACGGGCCTTCCGCGGCTGACTTTGCGAAATCCGCCACTAATCGCACTTAGAAAACGAGGGTCGCCACATACTGACGGAGAGAAAGTCAACGGAAGTCAACGGAAGTCAACGCTCGAGTTTTTTGGTCTCACATCTCAAGATCTTTTTTTATAATGTCAACATATAATCTCGAAGATACATACCTCGAAATCTTATATGCTATTCGAGATTTATTCTGAAGTATTCTACATGATTTAATCAAGCTCGAAATCCATAGTTCATCTCGAGATTTATTTCCAACATGTCAAGATCCACTTTAGATCCATGTCGAAATCTAGCTCTAAGGTTGACTTCGAAATTTTGTTAAATGTCGAAGTTGTGTACTCTTTTAAATCTCGAAATCTTGTTTATAAGTTCATACATCTCGACATCTTATTTTGATCTCGACATTTAGCTTATAATGTCGACATCCATCTCGAAGTCTTGTATAATTTTAGTGTCGAAATCCATTCTTGATAGGGACTTCGAAATCATGTATTGTTCAAAGCTCGACATCTTGTTATAATCGCAACATGTATCTCGACATCTTGTAGAAAACCTCGACACATATCTCGAAATTCTTATATATACTTTGTTGAGATTTATATCTAAACCCATATCGAGATCCATTCAACCCAAACTCGATATTCATCTGACTGACCCAAGCTCGAGATTTATCAACCATGTAGTTTCCCACACCTGTGGAGGTGGTTGAGGCGGGAGACGTTTGGTGCTTCGTCGAGTGCCCGAGGAGTTCGAAGAAGAGGCAAAGCGCCTGTAGATGTTGTTGATCTAAGTGATGAGGATTCTGGCTCAGATAGAAATGAGAAGTGGAACAAGAAGTACCTCGGGCGATGGGACTTCTCCGGGCGTGAGCTGATTCATGAGCACGATCGCGTGCTCATTGACATGTACCTTCAAGCGGCAAGATTTAGGTAAATGTTTACTTTCGATGTCAATCTCAGTTATCGTACCTAAACACGTAATAATTTTTCTTTTTATGCAGTGATAACGTTTGGTCGTCTGACATGTGCGACGTGGATGCCCAAGGCTTCTACATGCTGCTCTTCCATGATATGCTCAAGTCCAATTGTCTTGACGCATATCTAGATTGCTTGAGGCGAATCTATGCGGACAATGACAATTATCCTCGCGTCTTCGTCTTTCCAAGTTACGTGCAAGACGAGCACTTAGGAAGGCGCAGAAGTTGAATAGAAAGGCGAAAGTCGGGGTGGATGATATGGAGAGCTTCGTGAATGGATTGTCGAGAAGCAGTCGGAGCTGGTTGGAGCGTCTCACGGAGGATGAATTGCTACGATGCAAGTACATCATCTCTCCTGTTTGCGCACGGGCCCACTGGGCAGTGCTTATTTTTGACGCGTCAACGCAAACCTTCGTCCTTCACGATTCATTGGGTGCGCATGGTGTGCAGTTCGCCGGGAGAGTGTTCGTAAGTAGCTGAAATCCGTTTGTCTATCATTTTTATTTATTAGTGACATGTTCGGTATTTGCTATATTTGCAGGCGGAGTTTCTTTCCGCATATTGGCGTTTCAAGTTCCGACATCGTGACGAAGCCGAAGTTGAATAATAAAATGAATCGCCAGCAGAAGGCTGACAGCTTGGATTGCGGGGTTCATGCGGCGTTGACGGTGGAGACGATTATGGTTGACACGCCCGAGTTTGATGAATATCAACGGCAGATTGATATTTCGGCGTATCGAGCCACTATGGCTGCACGGATATTGCGTGACCCGCATAGCTGTACGAATTGATTAGTTTGGGGTAGTTTGGAAGTGTTAATTGTAAGTGGCTTTGTAGGTTAATGGACTTGGTGTAGTTTGTAAGTTTATGGAACTAAAAGTTTTTGATATTATTGAATGAATTGATTCTCTGTATGAAACGAAAGTACGTGATGGGTGATTTGACTTGTTACTGACGAAATTATTTTGACCAAATACTCAGCAATATGCGCGGGTCCCCTGATTTTACGTGCGGGTCCCCTGATTTTACGTGCAGGTCCCATGATTTCAAGTTATGGTCCCTTTAGCACGTATCCCACCATATGACTTGATAAAACTTTTCCATTGTTGAATAATTGATTCTCTGTATGAAACGAAACGTGATGGGTGATTTGACTTGTTACTGAGGAAAATATTTTGACCAAATAATCAGTAATTGTTCAATTATTGGTACGACTAAAGAGAAACCCTAAATTGGACAGCGACCCGTTCATATACATACCTATACGGGACGCGTCCCATCAGCGCCAACGCAATAAGCACGGGTCCCCTGAGAATGTTGTTTTGGTCCCCTGATTTTACGTGCATTTCCCATGATTTTAAGTTATGGTCCCTTTAGCACGTTACCCCACATATGACTGATAAACCTTTAAAATAATGCACAACCATTTTTTGGTACAGAAAGCATACATTCCACAGTCGTACGATCACTTTCGGTGATAATCATGACGATCACCAGCATTGTTTTTCAAGTCGATGGTAAGTGGGTAATTCGCTAGGACAATACGTCGAACGGGTTCCGGATCCAACTTGCCGTTGGCAATCAATCTTGGTCGACGAGGAGTCATGCACGTTAGTGGATCTCACTAACGAGATATTGAATGCATTGTCGTTACGCAACGACAATACCAAACTACGGATAAGCTACATGCCTTGCATAGACTACAATTATGTGCGCCCCATCTACATCGAGAACGATTACGGCGTACGTGCGTACGTTGGAGGTGGTTGCCCACGATCAAGACCACCTCTTCACGTGGAACTTGAATTAGCCATCATTGCGTCACCGCCACATCAACCACATGATAATGATTTCTCTGGTTTCGACGTCGGCCTTATAGCGCATTGCGATACAAACGCCGAAATCCAACCATTTGAGGTTTTCCCAGCACATCTTACAACCCTCCTTACCAAAGTAATGAAAGCAGTGGCTATGTAGGCGATTACTCCGGAATCTGGGCCAAGGATATGATAATGAGAACGAGCAAGTCGGACGGGACGACGAAAATGAGAACGAGGAAGGTGCCTTAATGCATGATGAGATGATGATGATGATGATGACGCACATGATGACGATTTTGACGTCGATGTGCACGACGACGCAACTGATGTGGCCGACGATGGTACCTATTCGTTTACGGATGGTTCGACCCTATATGTTGGACAACAATTCCGTAGCAAGAAAGAATTGAAGGACGAAATCACTAAAATCGCTGTCGCTGCATGCTTCGAACTCCAAGTGGATAGGTCAAACAAAACCCTGTACGTAGTGAAATGTGCGAAGGAGAACTGCGAATGGCGCATACGAGGTGCACAGGATAAGGACTCCCCCTTTTCTCAATCCGAAAGTACGTCAACACGCACACGTGCGGCGTGTCTCATCGACGCCGTAGACATCGCCAGGGAAGTTCGTCGCTCGTATCGAGCACGTTGTTGGAAAATTTCAGGGCTCCTAAAGACATCCCCGCTCCCAGTTCCATACAGTCGATGATGCAGAGCAGGGGAGTAGAAGTTTCATACTACAAGGCTTGGAGAGGAAAACAAATTGCGACCGACGAACTAGTTGGTAACAGGGACGCTTGCTACGGTTTACTGCCGTCTTACTTAGATGCGGTGAGGCAAGCCAACGAGGGCAGTATCACTGATGGGAGATGGACGAAGACAATCGGTTCAAGTACATGTCTTGGCATACGGAGCATGCGTCAGCGGCTTTACGTTCATGAGGAAAGTCTTCTATCGACGCCACTTTTTTGAAGGGGAAGTATAAGGGACTCATGATGATTGCCACTGCGCAAGACGGCGATTTCCATCAATATCCTTTAGCATGGGGTATTGCCGACGGGTCGGAGGGAACCGACCCATGGACGTGGTTTCTCTCGAGATTAAGACGTTTTGTTGCGGATGGCGACGATCTCGTAATAATTTCCGATCGGAACCCTGGAATCAAGAATGCAGTTCCGGCCATTTTCCCAAACGCGTTTCATGGTTTCTGTGCGTGGCACCTTCAACAAAACGTGAAGACGAGAATGAAGAAGAAAGGTGCTTGTCCAATCTTTTGGCGTGCCGCTACTGCCTACACGAAGAGCGAGTCCGACCGTCATTTTAGGCAGCTTGACGGAAAATATGCGGACGTGCAGAGGTATCTTAACGAAGTCCCAAGGAAACGTGGACGCGAGCATATTGCCCTAGATCAAGATACAACATAATGACGACCAACGGATCGGAGTCTATAAATGCAGCTCTACGTAAGGACAGAGAGCTTCCAATTATTGGACTGTTGGGCTCGATTCAGCGACTAACATCATCATGGTTCAGTAAGCATCGGCGCTCTGCGGAAGCTTCAATCGCCTCGAACATGACTAGGTTTACGCCGAAGGTAGAGTCGATCATACGAGAGAATTTCACCGAGTCGCAAAAATTTCATGTGTCGGAAGTCGGGCATCTAACATATAACGTATACGGGCAGCATGTGAACGAGGTGGTCGATTTGGGGCTGCGCACATGCACGTGCATGATGTTTGACATCGATCGTATCCTATGTCCACATGCGGTTGCAGCTGTGGTTCTGCCCAAGTGCCGGTATATTCATTAGTGCACGATTATTATACCTTGGAGTTCTGGAAACTGGCATACGAAGGTACTATACGCCCGGTAACGGACCGCATTGAAAGTAGTATGGACATGTTGCCGCCTCGTGTTGGTTCACAACGTGGACGACCCCAGAAAAATAGGTTTCTTCGACGGGTGAATTTGGTACGAGATAACGTTGTAATATGTAGTTTTCGTATTCAGAGTGGCTTATACGTCGCCATTTGTGTTATGTTATGTAAGGCTGTGTTAGGCGAGCTTTTGCGTGAATATGGAAGTAGAAAACCCTTATGCACAAATGCGCAGGGGACCGCATCGCATATGCAGAGAATCCCGCACGGACGCGCATGAGACCCCTGCGCATGAATGTGGTCCCCGCCGGGTCCCCTGTCTTCAACGTTTGGGTCCCGTGAAAAAATCGCGCTGGTCCCATGTTCCTTGCGCGCAGGGAGGGGCGCGTTACTGCCATCGGACCCAAACGTTAAAGGAGGGGACCTGCCGATTAGCACATGGTACCCCAAATCATTAGGGTTGGTCACGTTCGCTTACTAAGTTGGTCCAATAATTGTTCAATTATTGATGAAAAGTGACATGTAGCAGTGCTTCATTTATTGGTGAAGTGACATGTCAGAGCAGTGTCATTATACAGTTCATCAGAGACAGATGACTTGACATTTGATTCCCGATTCCACTTTTTTGTCCCCGGCGAAAATCTAATATTATTAAATTCGTTAATAAGATAATATTGTCCACTGCGAAAATCTAATATTATTAAATTCGTTAATAAGATAGTCATTAATAAAAAATTAAAAAATTCGTTAGTATGGGTTATATTTTTTTTTATATGAATTATATTATTAATATGAATTAAAATCGTTAATAAGATAGTCATTATATTTTTTTATTAAATTCGTTAATAAGATAGTCATTATATTTTTTTATATGAATTATATTTATTTATAAGATTAAATCGTATTTTTTATTCAAGAGGGGGTGTGAATAGTAGCCCCCTTTAGAAAATTACGGTACGAATATGGAAATAGAAAAACCCTTATGCACAGATGCGCAGGGGTCCGCATCGCATATGCAGCGAAGCGCGCACGGATTCGCATGAGACCCCGGCGCATCTTTGCGGTTCCCGCCGGGTCCCCTTCCCATAACGTGAAGGTCCCATGATATAAGTTTGGGTCCCGTGATAGTAATGCGGGTCCCATGAGTCTTGCGCGCAGGGAGGGCGCGTTACGAGCATGGGACTCAAACCTTAAAGGCAGGGGACCTTCCGATTACCACACGGTACCCGCACATTAGGGTTAGTGATGTTCGCTTATTGAGTGGGACCAATAATTGCTCAATTATAGGTCAAAACTGACATGTCAGAGCAGTGTCCCTATTTATTCGTCAAAAGTGACATGTCAGAGCAGTGTTACTATACAGTATGTACAGGACAGATGACTTGACATTTTATTCCCGATTTGCTTGTAATGTTGTGAAAATCTAATATATTATTAAATTCGTTAATAAGATAAAAATTAATAAAAAATTAAGTGTGCGTAAAAAAATAAATTTAAATAACCACTCGATTAACAATATCTAACTCCAAGTTTAGAAAAAAGAAAAATATATTTTACAACATGTATTTCGAGTCGTACGATCATTGACGTGAATCTAGTAAGAGAGCACACCGATAAAACATACTCATATTTGTGATTTATGTAGGCTGTAACAATCTTATAAAGTGAACGTAATTCTTTTGATTACCTCCATTTTTTTTGTTCTGTGCTATTTTATGATGACTTTATATTGTAGTCTACGATAACCAAAGTATAAATACGCTCAATTATCGCTTACTTCCATGAATTAACATTGCAAAAATCGCACATGAACATAGGGGACCCACATTTTTTGAACAGCGGACCCACTCTTCAAAACAGGGGACCCGCGATGATTGCATAGTCCCCACACTGAGATGTCCGGGTCAGTCGTGGTCCCGTCAAAATTGTCCGCATGTCATTGCCGGGGCCCGACTGGTCCCTTCGAAATGTCGCTTGATTTAAGCAGAAGACCCGCTCGTAAAGGTCACGGGACCTGTGCGTTATGAGCATGGGACCGGCGCTTGTATTCAGGGGACCCGCTAAGGGAGCGTTCATAGATAACACGGAAAACTTAATATGAAAAAAGTTAAGTTATGTCAAATCACTGCCATTCGCGTTATTTTTATGTCAACTCACACATCACTCTCACTGACAAAATCTCCTCTCACAATTTCTAAACCCTAAATTGATATCAAACACACGTAAAGCAGATGACTTCTATCAAACAACTAAAATTAAAATTAAACAGAGATCACAAACAACACATAGAACATTTATTCAACAACAGAGAAAACTAGAAAGATTTCAAATCACTTAAAATTCAGTTTTTTATTTTTACGTCAAATCACACATCAGTCTCACTGACAAAAAGTTGGAAAACACAGAGAAACTCAATCGTTCACAATTCTAAACCCTAAATTCATATCCACCAAACGATATGCACAAATCAAACAAGTAAAATTAAAATTCAAGGGAGAAATTCAACAACACATGAAATAGTTCGTGAACATCGCAAATTTTAATTAAAATAAAAAGGGTATACTAAAAAGAGTCCCAATCATTATTGAAAATAGAAGATGCGAGGTATTTTCTAAACGCCTGCATATGAGTTTGATTGAGGCGGGAGACGTCGTCCTTCTTCATCATAAGCGACATTGCCGCCCGCAACATCGCCACGCCATCTTCTCCCCTGAAAATCATATCGAAAAAGACACTTATTTTTAAACACGACGACAAAGTAATGAAACGCATCATTCATGAAAACTTACTGATTTTGTTTCCTGAATTCGCGACACCACCTAGCCGGCCAGCTCTTGCCCTTGTTAGGCATGCGTGTTATCACTTTCAGTTCCTTGAAAATAGCCGGGATTACGATCCGAAGTTTGTTGATGTCGTCGGCGATAAAGCGCAGCTCGAAGCCAGGAGGCGCATCGGAGTCGTAAATCGTATACTCCTTTCCCCGCACATCAACAACGAACAACACCCATCGGCCTGACGTACGCATGGGGATGGCAACTTTGGTCGCTAGATCCCACGACCTGCATTTCCAATCTTCGTCCCCCCTCCCCCCCCTCGCGAACGGGAGCAATTTCTTGAAGCCTTTCCCACACGGCTTCCCGATTAGGTTTAGCACCCCTCGCTCGTCGACGAGCGTCTTAAACGTATGGGGCATGTACGCGACTTTGCTCGCAACCGATTTGCTAAATTTCTGCATGCGTTCGATCCCAGCGAGGCATTCATCGACATGCTGCAATAAAAGCAACCGGTTTTTAACACATTCAAGTAAGGTGACGAAAGGTATTTGGTAAATTTATATACGTACCATCTCATCGAGTTTAATACCCTCAGTCGCAAGGTTCAGGAGCCATGTAGGGTCGTGTGTCCTAGGATCCCTTGTACTTTCATGCCGGTAATCTGCAAAGCCGTTTTTAGCTGACTTTCGACTTTTGGCCACAAGTTTTGGACCTTGAACTGGATATGCCGCTCGAACGCCGAAAGCTTTGGAGGTTTGACTGTATTCGTCGAGGGGAAATCGATGAACGGCGTCGTGGTGTACCAAGATGGCTTCTTCGTCCGCTCAGGGGTCTGTTCTGTGACGACGCCTTTTCCTTTGTTGGTCGCTTGGACAGAAACCGAAGCCTCAGCGTGCGTCTCCAACTGATCAGCGTGGTCCTCTTGAGCCTCTATGTCCGTCACTGCCTCGTGAACCCGAGACCATAAGCGCCCCTCCACGACGATGGGTCGACCACCTCGGGCGGTCTCTCTTCATCGGACCGAGCCGGTGCGACATATTCATCGTAACGATTTTGCGCCCATTCAGACGGACTGTGACCGTCCCATGCCTCCTGGCTCGGAATATAGCCATCCGGTCCCATGTACGATGTGTTCCTCCATCTCTCATCGTAATCTATACAAGAAATTCGAAAATAACTATAAATTATTTTCACGTCCTTAAGTATAAAAACTGACCAAGCTCGGGCGGTGTAGCGTGCAATCCACCACCAAACTCGGGCTGTGAAGCGAGCGATCCACTAGCAAACTCGTTTGGATCGACATCTACATCATAAATAGTAACTGTTGAGTAATCTGCGCAACTAATTAAAAAATTAAGTATAAAAACTGACCAAACTCGGGCGTTGTGTAGCGTGCAATCCACTACCAAACTCGGGCTGTGAAGCGTGCGATCCACTAGCAAACTCGTTTGGATCGACATCTACATCGTAAATAGTAACTGTTGAGTAATCTGCGCAACTAATTAAAAAATTAAGTATAAAAACTGACCAAACTCGGGCGGTGTAGCGTGCAATCCACCACCAAACTCGGGCTGTGAAGCGTGCGATCCACTAGCAAACTCGTTTGGATCGACATCTACATCGTAAATAGTAACTGTTGAGTAAACTGCGCAACTAATTAAAAAATTAAGTATAAATAAATAACTTACTATAACGAGCTTCGGTAGGCGGAGTGCGAGACCCGTGATAAAATCTGCTCGCCAAACCCTGAATCGAGTTCCCCAACTCCCTGAGGCTGTCGGCCCACGATCGCATTTCCGTCCAATGTTCCTCGTACGCATCCCACCTTCTCTCGTTCGTCGACCACCGTCGACCCTCTTCTTCTTGAAACTGATGCAATTGCGTGCCAAGTTGGTCGAATCGCCCAAACAAGTTGGTGAAGTTTTGGTCCATACGACTTTGCCATTCATCGAAGCGTGGACCCGAGGCGAAACCCTGACCACTTGATCGTGGGGTCTCCGGTGTTGCATGAAAGGCGTGCTCGTGCGGAGGTTCGGGGTTGCCGTGCGGGTGTTCGGGGATTTGGCCGTGATGCTGAATTATATCGGTGTCGCGTCGCTGACTGCCCTCGATCTGGGCGATGGTCTCAGGCACCAAATTCTGCCGGCTAGAACCCTCACCGCGACGGCGGTGGCCGCGGGAGCACCTAACCTCCACTCCATGCAGGAGTAGAAAGGTCACACTATCGAATAGGTCGTGTGCCGGCCCAACGTCGAAGACGCTGTCCCTATAGTACGCCGCCTCCAGCTCGTCCGCTGACGGCACTATTAACCCTGCTAGTACATGGAACTTGCTAGCGGCCTCTGCGATGCTCTTCTGCTTCGGGCAATTCTTGCGACCCCAATCCTTCGTCCGCCACCTGCACATGCGTGGCGTGAAATCTTCTTCTTTGCGCAACGCATAGGTGTCTCCAATGCCCGAGATGCACTCATAAGCTAGTATCTGAATACAAATAACACAATAAATATTAGCAATTACTTATATGTAAAACAAGGTATGCAAAGAAGCTTAATAATAAATCACCTGAAGTGGCTGAACGAACCCACTTATCAGCCACTCCCGGGGGTTCTCCCGTAGATTTTTCCTCACAGCGCGCATGACCTCCTTGAAAGCCTCGCTGCCCCAAGGATACTCTGAGAAAGCAAAACCGGTCTTCAGCGAGGTGAAGGACCCAGGAAGACACGACGGTGTCCTTCTTGGACCTTCGAGGCAGCAACACCGCGTGGTGGCGAAGTAGACATCCGCCAACTTGAGCTTCTCTTCGTCCACACGTTCCTCGTCGCCAGACATGGCCTCCAACGCCTGCTTGACGTTCGACAGGCGAATTGTTGAACTAGCGCCAAAATGCCTCCTCGTGAATGCTTCGACGCGGTCCACCGCCGGTATCGCGGCTGCGAACTTGAGGCCGGTGATTAGGCAATACTCCGATTTTGAAAATCGAAGTGGTTTTTTGCCAACAACCATCCACAGCTCTTCGCGGGTGTGCAGCGCCGTCTGCCTTTGGATAAGGTACCACAGCAACTGAATCGAGAGGTTAAAGTCCGGTTCGGCCATGACAAGGCGGCCGAACGGACTGTGGCATAATATAGGGCCAACTCCTCATCGTTAAGGCACTGTCTTATCAGCTGGCTGGCCTCGCCGTATAGCGAGGTCACTGTAGGACGACAATCAGGAACTTCTGTGCCCAACTGCGTCTTCATCACAACCTAATTTATACGTAAAACACAGTTTAGCCAATTACTTGGTATATGAATATTGAAAATCGAAAACCCTTATGCACATATGGCCAGGGGACCGCATCGTATATGCTGACAGTCAAGCACGGATGCGACTGAGACCCCTGCGCATGAGCAGGGGACCTGTGCGTATCTTCACGGGATCTGTGTCTACTTTCACGGGACCTTTGCGTATATTCACGGGACCCGCCCATAAGATGATGGACTAGGCAAGGGTCCCCTGGATATAAGCGCGGGTCCCTTGATTATACGTGCGGGTCCCCTGACCGTAGCGCGCGGGTCCCGTGTTGTTCTTCACAGGCGCAAGGTCACGAGACCCACGCGCTGCGACCAGGGAATCGCTCGTTATAACCAGGGTACCACGCTTATACGCAGTGGACCCGTGCTGGGGCCATCATTTTATGGGCGGGTCCCGTGAAAACGGGCCTGTTCAGTTCATTTCTAAGCACGGTCCTATGCTTATCAGCACGGGTCCGCACCGAATTAGGGTTTGCTGCGTTAAATTGAAGAAGACGCAGAGTAGAGAAAATACCTTCTCGGTGTTCGGGTTGACTGCCATTGTCGATTTACGCTCTAGGACTGGGTTTTACTTGCAGAGAATAGTTGGACTTGCAGAGAAACGATTTGCAGGGCGTTTTGTGTGCAGGAGAAAACGATTGAAATGAATTGAAAGTTAAAGTGGTGGTTCTGAAATGCTTTTTAACTTTTACTGTTCCATCACGGGTCAGTTACTTGCAGTTAAACCTGAAAACCCTTTAATGTAATACCCTTTATGTTGATTACATAACTAACCTAATTAAATTAAATTAAATACCATAGCACTATCTATATTTTTAACGGAACTAAATATTACATTATAAAACATAGTTAATTTAAAATACAGTACTAATTATATTGTCAAGGTCACGTACATCAATAATAATAGGAATAGCATATCTTGATTGATAAAATTATTAAATAATTATTCTAACCCTTCTCGCCCTTCTCCACCAACCGGAGCTTGGTCGACATCCTTCTGCACAGCGTTGTTTCGGACAACCTCGATCCAACCTGGGCCTTGGATCACTTCGCTCTCAGCCTCGTCATCGTCGTTTCGGACAGCCTCGGGTGCTTGTCCTTCGATAACTTCGCTCATAACATCGTCGTCGTCGACCTCGAGAGCATCGTCATCGCCGTTTAGGAATCTGTCGATCTCGGCCACGATCCACGCCCTCCTTTGGGAGAGGTCGACACCGAGGTCGGCCTCCAGACGGCGGCGGACGGCGGCGGCCGTGGTAGTCCAGGGGTCCGAGTGGCGGACGATTTCGTGGAGGCGGGCGACGATTTGGGCGTCCGTCACCATTCTTCCTGTTTTGTTTCTGGGATTATTTTTTAAAAATGTTAGATGCTGTGTGTTTGATAAATCCAAGCCTTATATAGCTTGCAAAACGCCGTAAGAGCTTCCCAAAACCATAACATATAACGCGGGGACCAAGCTCTAGTACACGGGACCCAAGCTCTAGTGCGCGGGACCCAAGCTCTTGTGCACGGGACCCAAGCTCTACTGCATGAAGCATGCGCGGGTCCCCTGTGTTTACGCGCAGGTACCCTGCATTTATGCGCGGGTCCCATGATCTAATGGGCCTGCCCTAATGTGCGGGGACAATGCACTGATGCGCGGGGCCCATGAATTTATGGGCGGGTCCCGTGAATTTATGTGCGGGTCCCGTGATTTACTCGCCGCACTAATGTGCGGGACTCCTGCTTTAATGTGGGGTCCCACGTTGTAACGCGCGGAACGCGCGGGTGGCCTGCTCTGCTTTCAAGCAGGGTCCCCGGATCAACTGGAAGTAAAAACAATGAACATGTTCGGCCTTCCAAACCGGAATTTCCGAAGCTTTGAGAACCCATTGGAAGGGTTTAGGACTGAGAGTTACAGATTTAGATGGTTATATTCAAAATACGACCCGGAAAAATACTTACACTGAAGCGTGAGGTTCGAATCTTTCGTTCGCCGAGGACTTTCCAGTTTCCTTCCACTGTGGAGAAGCGCGATATGAGGTCGGGGAATTTCTCTTAAGGACGAGGACGAAGAAGAAGAATAATTCGGTGAGGTGGAGTGGAATGAATGCTTTCTGCTGCAGAATGGACGTGCAGCTTTTAATTCATTTCAGGCGTTGTATTTTATTTTTGTTTTTCTTTTTTTTATTAATAATAAGGGATTACGAAAAGATGATTAAGTGTTAATTAAAAAGAGTGCTATTGACCAAAAAAAAAGTCAAGAGTGCTATTTTTTTAAACTTGACCGCGTCAAAGGCCATTTTTTAAAAAGACCCTCGCAGATCCTCTGGGCAGCTGGGTTTCCAATACTGCCTGCATTAAGACAATGTCGGCCGCAAATTGATACTTAGAGCAATAACAGCATATTATATTTAACAATATCACATGATACGTTCAGAAACCCTAATTGGTACTTAGAACAATAACAACATATCATTTAACAATATCACATAATACATTCAAAAACACACCCAGAAATGTTCGATTTCACATATATCATATTTGGCAGCCATAAATACGACATAGCACTAACCTCAACGAACTGGTATCCATGGCAAATGGACGACAAATATTAATAGATTCAAGCCTACAGAGAGGAATAATCTTGTTGAATTATCACTTGCGCAACACCAAACTGTTCTTACAAAATTCTGACAACAATATACTCACTGATTGTTTCGCCAGTTTTTTTCTTTGCGAGAGAGGGGTTTAGAGTAGTGGGATTGGAAATTTAATTCAGTAAAACATTGGGCCAGTTGTTATCAAATAACCCAGTATGTTGAAATCAATAAATTAATTGTGGGCCGATCATTTGAACCTTTACTTCTGAAGTGTTTATAGGTTTAATAAGTTAGCAGATTTCAGTCAGTATGTAAGCTTATGATGAGTTTCGATCGAAAATTACTACGCGATATATAGATAATTTAGAATTTAATGATTGGCTTTTCGTTACTTTTTAGCATTAGAGTTTATTACTAACATAATTGTATTTGTACTCAATATGTAATTATGCGAAATAATATGAATGTATGAATATATGATTTGACAATGTCATTAAAAATTTGTGATATATAATTGTTTAATATTAATCAGTCGTGTATATTTCAGTTGTATATTTTTAAAAGCATGAACTTTTCCAATTCAACGTGACGCGTAAATATTGGTCAGTACTGCAAATTAAATTATTCTATTGAATGTTAATGCAACGTTTAATTTTTTGGCAAAAGGAAGACGATAAAGTAATAAAAAGTAAATGTTTACTAATATCATAAAAAAAAGAACACATGAAAGAATTGTAAACTGCAAACTTAACCATTCATATCCATTTGTTGCAGGTAACAGCAACTGCGAGATATTTTCTAAAATCTTCTATTTGTTTTTTTGTAATTCCGTAGACAGAATCATCCGAAAACATCAACGCAAATGCCGAACGCAACACGTGTACACCACATTCACCCCTGTCAGCAAAATATTAGACGAATCGAACAATTTCAAGTAATGGTACCTATATTGTATCCATATATATGTATGAAATGAAAATTGACGTCTTACGATGTAGCTTGGCAGGGTAATTTTCATCTCTTGTAATGGTGAACTCAGCACGTCCATTCGTCAAACGAAGATGGTCAAGTAGAAATTGCATGGTATGTAATGTCCTACCAAAAGCCTGGTTGAAAAATCTCATATCCATATCGCATGTTTTGTCTGAATCATGTACAATAACACTTCCTGCTCTGTAGTCACTATTGCAAGAACCCAATGACATTGATTAACGTTTACTGGGACAACGATGATATCAGATGCACATGGCGTTGCAGGCCAGTCAAGTACAGTTCTGTCGGCATAAGGCTTGATTACAGAAAGGTCGTATTCACCTTCCAATCTGTATTCTGCTATAAATACCTGATTGAATGCAGTATTCATGAATACAATGGAAAGGGCGTGCGATGGTTGTTTTTCTTTGGAGTTCAATAAACCCGCGCAGGCATTCATCGATATGCTACAAAAAGACTTTATTCAAATATAAGATGCCAAATATCACTCTACAATATAACATAAGATACCTCATCAATCAGCAACGCAACATTTTTCATCAGCGTTGTAAGAAACTGTTGTCCACGCTGGGCACGCAAAGATCCAGTTACGTACACATCTGGGCTCATGTTCCCAACGATCACCGATACATGTGGAAACATAGCAAGAATTCTACTAATACGATTTTCAAATGCAGTGTTGGAGAAACTATTTGTAGCAGTGTCCGACGGGGAATTTGGTATTGAATTTGGCGAAATGAACGGATGCTTCCTTTTCTTCGCCATAGCTGTGAGAGTGCGCTGTTTTTTGGAACGTGGTTGTTGCTTGTCCTCCGCATGAACATCAGTACTCGTTGGACCGCGCAAAATCATCTACATGTGTAGGAATATTTGTGCGGAATATTTATCAGCATGTTGTTTAATATGAAAACAGAGCATAACAATTGTTCCATAAATTGTCAGAAAACAGTAATACCAAATCTCTTCTCCAGCGTCGTCAAGTTGATTTGTTCAAAGTGTTGGTCGATACGAACGATCATTTCCCATATTCTTCAGCATAGTGGCATGAACATCATATTTGTTGAATGCATCAAACCTCTGACCAGCACTTTGCGCATAGTCATCAATCTTTCTGTCGATACGAATGATCATTTGAGAAATTGAATTCTGCAAATTTGCAAAACTTCTCTATAAATAATTTCGTATTTGATTCATTATATTATGTTTTCAAAATAATAGGTATATTTATTTCTTTCAAAGTATCGTGAGATTAAATACCCAAAGGTAAGTTGAACGGGTGCAGAGAATTTAATCAGATGGGTCAAGGTAAAGGGGCGCGATCTGCATCGTAGGATGCAGAGCAGACGTACCAGACTGAATGAGTCTAAGAACTGATTAAAGGGCACAATAGTTCTAACTATTCACAGAATAACACATGTTCAAAAGCTATACCCTTCACATATTCGCCCCGGAACTCCTCATAACCTATAAATAGAACCCCCATGTCAAAATTACTCAATGAATGAATTAATGAAAGACTGTAAATTAAGCAGTCGGCCTTTGATTTCATTGTATTACAAACAAACTGATATGTATTTAAGTAATCAAATAGTTATTATGGAAAGAATTATAAGAGTTTGTCACATTTGTTTTTCAATTACTGTGCATCTATTACGTACATGATCATATACTGTACATTTATATGTTCTGATACTGGTCAGTCATATTAACGTTATCCAAACTACTATTGCAAGACCGAGCTATGTGAAAGTTCATAAACATTTATTGGATTATTATAAAAGAATTTATATGTAGTTAAGTAATTAAATATTTAAACAGGGAATTTGAAAGGTCAGACGTAGTTCTATTTTTGAATAATGGTAATACAACCAAACCATCAATAACTAAATAAATACAAAAGGCATGGCATACTTTTAAAAGGATCTTTCAATTGTCAATAGTTATATAGTCCACATTGAGCAAGTAATTGACCTTTAACAACGCAATTACATAATACAACTTACGCATTTTAGTGACATTCGTCTTTGGAGTGTTATCCGACTCATGAACACAGGTTTGTATAATTCTCTGTCGGATAATAATAAAAAACAATATTCAGTACTGCGCTTTCAGTCTTCAATTTTGAAGAATATCAATACTTACATTTCTGCAACAGTGTAGCGACCCTAGCCATCGCTACCATTTCCAACGTCATCCTAAGTGCCTAACGGCGTATTTAAATAAAGGAACTGCGGAAATACGTATGAAATTTTCATTTGTTTCATTTACACAGCGGAACTTTGTCCAATACATGCCAAAAGAATGCTTCCGCGACAAAAGAAATTCTTCGAGTTCTAATTACACACTAATCCTAGTTTGTAATTACTCGGGACGGTCGCGATGGCACAACAAAAGCTCCTATGCGCCCGGCCTCACAGGTCGTCATCCATACACACACGTCCACCCCAAAAGACGCTCGGAAGCTTCAAAAGATCGGCCTTGCCAGCTAGGCGATCACGTACCGTGATCATACACCTACAACATATAACATAAAGGAATGAGCCGCCGTGGCTCAGTAAGCAGAAATTTATGCATGTATGCACGTGTCACTCCCCCGCAAGGCAACCCACGCCGATGCCTATAACACTCGCAAAGGCGATCCGCGCCGATGCATATAACACTACTTTCTCCTGTGAGTTGAAGGATGGTCGCATCACCGCCACTACTTTCTCCTCTCGTTCTCACCATCGTATCTTAGTCTATCCTGACCTATCCTGACAGTCCTATGGCCAATAAATTATGCAACGCAGAGATTTCACATAAATGTAACGCTTACTTGCAAGGCCGCTTCCGCTCTTTTGGGGGTGTGTGTGTATGGACAGTCTACAGAACCTGTGACCGAAGCTCTGATACCAACTGTAGCGACCTTAGCCATCGCCACCATTTCCAACGTCATCCTAAGTGCCTAACGGCGTATTTAAATAATGAAACTGCGGAAATACGTATGAAATTTTTCATTTTTTCATTTACACAGCGGAACTTTGTCCAATACATGCCAAAAGAATGCTTCCGCAAAAGAAATTCTTCGGGTTCTAATTACACACTAATACTAGTTTGTAGTTACTCGGGATGGTGTGATGGCACAGCAAAAGCTCCTATGCGCCCGGCCACACAGGTCGTCATCCATACACACACGTCCACCCCAAAAGACACTCGGAAGCTTCAAAAGATCGGCCGTGCCAGCTAGGCGATCGCGTACTATGATCATACACCTACAACACATAACATAAAGGAATGAGCCGCTGTGGCTCAGTAAGCAGAAATTTATGCATGTATGCACGTGTCACTCCCCCGCAACTTCAACCCACGCCGATGCCTACTCGCAAAGGCGATCCGCGCCGATGCATATAACACTCGCAAAGGCGATCCGCGCCGATGCATATAACAATCATACTAACGTACTCAGGGCCCTCGAGTAATCTCACTATGCACCACAATGAGCTCACGTCCATCAAGGACAATACGACGGCGGTCCACGCCGGATGGCCATGCCCTAGGATGAACATCGTTCCCCCAGGGTGCCATATTACCCGGTCGTCCCCGACTGCCGGCGATCGCTCACGCTGGTAGCCCACGCTGAGGTTGCCTACACCAGGGATCCACCCTGTGTCGCTAATACCCTCAGGTCGCACCCTCCAGTTCGCTCCCTACCGCAACGGGCTTTGCCCTATCATATCATGAACATACATATACACGACCCTTTCGCCAACGGGCATTGCCCTAATATAGTTCATTGCATATACAATAATAGTAATATATGTATATGGCCCTTTTGCCAACGGATCTCCGCCCAATATATTTCATTGCATATACAATAATAGTAATATGTGTATACGGCCCTTTCGCCAACGGGACTCCGCCCTACTATATTACATTGCATATACAATAATAGTAATATATGTATACGGCCCTTTCGCCAACGGGTCTCCGCTCTAATATATTTCATTGCATATACAATAATAGTAATATATGTATACGGCCTTTTCGCCAACGGGACTCCGCCCTGCTATATTTCATTGCATATACAATAATAGTAATATATGTATACATATTTACATAATATTACGACGATGCTAAACGCCGTCCTGGTAGCATAGTGGACAACCCTTGACTCAACTGCGAGTCGACAACACATGCCCATATCGGCAATGTATCAATCGCTTTCAAGCGATACATCATACACGCACACTCGACTCATATAACCCTCCCGCATATGATCGTGTATGCACGTGAGTATGACATGCAACGAATGCCAATGCTTACAATGTGAAAACATATCAATTACGGCACGTAAACATGTAATCACAAAGGCACGTAGTCACATAAAGCAGGTACACGCAAACAGGTTATGTGTTGTAGTTGGATTTCTACTTACATGTCGTCCGTCGACAATAGCCACTATCCGACAGATTTCCTAAGTCCAAACCTTAGACATAAAATATCCATATCATTAAGCTACTTAATCAATTAAATTGGCTAAGTACTCGAATAACTATTTAGGAAGAGTTCGGTACTCGTGAGTTCGTGAAATCCCATAGTTCGTGAAGTTGTTATAGTGTGTGGGATTTAATTCGTGAAGTGCCTAGTTGAATCTCTCAATTCGCAAAATAAGTTGTTATCACTTATAATAATTCGCAAAGTCTACACCTCGCGGACTCATGTGCTAAATCTATGAAATTATAGTTCGCGAGTCGTAATATTTTTAAACCTAGGGTTTGCGAAGTATTTTAATCATGGCCCGCGAAATTATTTCAACCTAGTTCGAAATCGCATCCTAGTTTGGCGAGTTACAATTTTATTATTTATCGGATTCGTAAGGTTGCCGGTTCGCAAAACTCGAGTTCGCAATCTTCATCGGATTCGCCAACGTGGAATGGTCGAGTTCGCAAAGTTTAGGCCGTGAAGTGTGCGTGAGTTTGCAAAATACTCCCAATTCGCAAAGCCGATCTTCAATTCGCGAAGTTGATTTGGGAAGTGCTTGAGTTCGCAAACCGTTGGATTCGTAGAACTCTCGACCGTGAAGTGCCTACCAATTCGTGAAATAAAGTGCCTTGTGGATTCGCGAACCTAGTTCGTGACTTGTTAGAGTTTGCAAAGTCTACTTCGTTCGCCCCCATCGTGAAATTCAATTCGCCAAATTCTCTCGGTTCGCGAATGTGGATTCGCGAAGTGGCTTCCCCACGGTTCGCGATTCTGGGATTTGCCAACTTGGTTCGCAAAACCCTTAATTCGCAAAATAGGGTTTGAACGAGTTCGCAAACCTCGTTCGACCCGTGAAGTTGCATGGTTCGCGATCCCTTCCCAATTCGCAAAGCTCGTCGTGTGATTTGTTGAACCCACAATTACTTAAGTCGCGAGTCCATGCAAGTGACCTACTTCGAGTTCGCGAACTTGCTTCTCCTAGAGTGCGCAATCTCGAGTTCGCAAAGTTCGTGTTTAACGAACTCATCCCAACTAAAACGCTTCCTAATTCGCAATATACCAGTTTTTTAAGGATCAAAAAGCTACTTTTCTAAGAACTCATTTGAAGGCCGATTTGAACCCTTAGAACCCTAAAATCGAGCTTAACAAAAATGCTAGTTTAGGCTTATATTTCGTGCCTAAAAGCCCCTAAAACACGTTAATACCGAATTAAATTACCAAATCTAGACTAGAAGGTTTGCTCCCAAGGATTAAAACCGCATAAGCTCTAATGTATGATATCTTCGTGCTTCAAATCCTTAACTACACTAATCCTTGGATAGAATATAAAAATTATGCTTAGAGAGTGGTACCTTGGCTTGATTTTCAACTCGATTTCACCTTGTTGCTTAAGCTTTCGTTATCTTCCTTACAGATGAAATTCTCGAACTTGAGATGGTTTTAAATAGGTTTTACTTTGTAAAATGTGGTGATGGGACTTCCATTTGACGAAATATCCCCTAATTTAAGGCAAGTTGTCTCAAAATTATCATTTGTAAGTTTTGGGCCCAAATTACTTTTAATTCCAGTCCATTAACATTTAGGCTCCAATCTGGCTTATCACCCATATTTTCCTTTACCTAATTTCGAAAACCCCTAATTAAATCGGAAGTCATATGGCATAATTTAAATGCACTTATTTCCACCAAATAAATTAAGCACGCATTTTATCATGAAAATTTCACATAATTCACACGAGCAAAGAATAATTGCACGAAATGCACATAATTGCATTCATCATTTTTAAATTTATTAGCCTTTATTTGCTTGCGAGGACCCGAGTGCTACAAACAGTTTTCTATATAATGTTGGTATCAATTTTTTATTGGCACTATTTATTGTTGAATATATTGATCATATTATATGATGAATAACCTTAGAATTTCGAGATGACGGTGAAATAGGTAGCTCAACATAGTAAAAAAACCAAAACAACGGTAATATAAGAAAACAGACATAAAAACTACTTGGGTTGGTCCATTTTTTCCTCCTTGATTTTCTTGCATTTACCCTTCTTATACGTTGCTAAAAGAGCATCATCATCTGTATTGCTTTCTATTTCTTTTGTACGAAGTTTGAGACCAATGCAAGTTGTTTTGCAAGTTCCTTGAGTGTTGTAATCTCCTTATCCCCATGTTTTGTGAGGTCCTTGAGTTCTCCATCAGAGTCTGAATCTCCTCCCTCCTGGGCTTGAGAGGACTGAATGATCTCCTTGTCCTTGGAATTCTTTCTTGATGATCGTTCAGACATGAGTGCAAGTGTATCGCTTCCCACTGGCCTAGCTTCCTCCTTTCTTTTCTCCACGTAATTGGAGTGTTGATTGAGATGATCAAATAGGGGGTGGATGCTGACCTTGGTCAGATCGTTCATTTGTCTCATCATGATTGCTGTTGATTCCCACTCTGGATGATGTGATCCAAGGAATTTGATGTTGATCTCCATTACATTTTTCGTAATTCCGTTCATTTTTAGTTCATTTAGGAGGACAAAGAATTGCTTAAATGTTTCTAGAAGAGTTTCTCCTTTGTTTGACTGAAAGCGATCATATGAGATGGGGGTATTTGCCATTCTGGCCATAGTGTTCACTTTTGTTCCCTGCATCATAATCCGTAGGGCATCCCACATTTCTTTCGCACTTTCACCACATTCGAGTTGCATCAGAATGTCGTTGGAATTGCTTGCATGATGTATGATTTTGCGACTTTACCGGCCTTAAGTCACAGCTTTCTTCGTCATTGCATTGGTCGAGAGTCTTCAAGATGCTCTGTTCTTCTCTTGCAGGAGTGGTTGTGGTAGTGGCTGGGATTACGGTCCAGTACTGCTTAGCTCCGTTGTAAATAGATTCCAACATGTTATCTGAATTGTCCTTGCTCTCGATGAAGTTAATGAATCTTTTTTCCAGACTATACTCTCCATGTGATGATGGGAGGTCTAACATCATTTCCCATGCTTAAGGAGTCCATCTCTTGTGTTTTGGATATGATCGTTAATGTGTAATGTGAGGAAAATTAAACCTTAATTAAAGAATTTGATCGAAATTGAATTTGAGAATTGACTTTCAGACAAGTGTTTGGTTCGCGAAATTTGGGTTGGTATGTGAATTCGCGAATTGAAAATAAGATCTCGTTTGTGACTTGTAATATTGAAGTATTACTTCGCGAATTGGTCTGGGAGTTCGCGAACTAGTCTAATTATATGGGTTCATGAAACTGATTTGAGTTCGTGAAGTTATCCGGGATCGCGAATTGATCGTGTCGTGAGTTGGTGTGAGGACTTGCGAACTGACTATAGAAGGATTCGGTAGTAGACTTGATTCACGAAGTGGGCTGAGTTCGCGAAGTAGATTGGATTGCGACTTGACTCAATTCGTTAAGTGAACAAGTTCTTTGAGTTTGCAAACAGGTTGGGGTTCGCGAGGACGATTCGCGACTTGGTCTATAGTTCGCAAAGTGATCTGAGTTCGCGGAATGGGAACTGGATTCGTGAAGTGTTAAATTGAATCTGAGGCGTTGATCTTTGAAAATCTAACGGCTCGTGAACTTCAAACCCACAAAATGGTACTTCGCGAAGTGTGACGATGCGCGAAGCTTAGAATTCGTCAACCAAGGAGTGCGGACTTGAATTCGCGAAGTAGCCTTGTGAGAGTAAAGACCCGTGAAATAGGTAAACCCTTGAGTTCGCGAACCTAAAACCCTAATATTCTGTAACGTCTTATGTAAGATCATCTCAAAGATCTTGGCGGACCGGCTAAAGGTGCCCCTTGCAGGGCTGGTGCATGGAACCCAGACGGCATTCATTCCAGGCCGACGCATTAGCGATAATATTCTATTGGCTCAGGAACTGTGTCTTGGGGTACAACAGTTTGGGCCGACCACCGCGAGCTATGTTCAAGGTGGACCTGGCTAAGGCATACGATAAAGTTGAATGGAGTTTCCTCTTAACTGCTCTTGAGGCCATGGGTTTTCACCCTACCTATATTGGGTGGTTACGTACCATCAACTTGCATGGGCAGGCAGTTGGTTTCTTTGAGGAAAAGAGGGGGCTACGTCAGGGGGATCCGATCTCGCGTTATCTATCTACGCTTGTTATGGAGGTTCTTCATGGGCTGATGGCGGCTGCGATTAGGGCGGAGCCACAGTTTCGTTATCACTGGCGTTGTGAGGCTACTTCGATGCATATGCATGCGTTTGCGGATGATCTTTTGCTCTTTAGCCATGCCGATGTGATTTCAGTGGGGGTCTTGAAGAAATCACCTACGCAGTTCTCGATCATTTCAGGGTTACACCCAAACCCTGATAAGAGTGAGATATATCTGTCACGACGGGCATCGGGAATGGCAGCGCAAATTCAGCCGATTATGGGTTTTCGAATAGGTCACCTACCTGTGCATTTGGGTGTTCCACTCATTTCCTCTAGGCTTACTATAGCTGATTGTGCGCCGCTGATTAAGCGTGTTGATCAGCGTTTGGGATCTTGGCTAAACAAATCTCTTTCCTACGCGGGTCGCCTCCTGCTGATCAAGTCGGTTCTCCAAGCTCTTCATGCTTACTGGTCTGGCGTGTTCTTGCTTCCAAAGGGTGTGGTGCGAATTTTGGAATCTCAATTTCGCCAGTTTCTATGGTTCGGGGGGGTCGGCGAAGGTGGCATGGGAGGATCTTTGCTTACCGGTTTCTGAGGGAGGCATGGGGCGTTGATGTTCAAACAACTCTGTGCTGTTCTTACTCGGACTCCGGATTCGGTTGGGTGGAGTGGCTTTACCAGACTCACCTCCATGCACGCTCGGTCTGGGATGTCGGGACCTCGCCATCTATAGCATGGACCTGGCGGAATATTATGCAGCTGCGTCCCAGGATACGGCCGTTTATCATTTTTAGGATTGGAGATGGCTCAACAATCTGGTTATGGAAGGATCCTTGGCTCTTGCCGACGCTGTTACTTGAGCGCTACCCACAGGGCCCTACTGTCATGGGTCTTTCAGGAGATAGTCGGTTAAGTGCGGTAATCGACGCCCAAGGATGGAACTGGCCAGCGCGTTCAACGGTTGAGTATCTTGATTTTTGCCATCTGCTTCCGCAGGTGAATCAGGGGGACAGGGATACTATTTACTGGGTGGGTACGATGGATGGGATTGCCACTGCTCGGCTGTTGCGGGAGACATTCCGTCATCGGCGTCCACATGTTCATTTGCGGTGCTATTTGGAGGACCTGTACGTGTTCCACGGCATGAGTTTATACTGTGGCTTGGTCTGCGGGATCGCCTCTCTACCAGGGATAAGCCATGGGTGGTGCATCGAGCAGGGACGCAAGCGTGTCTCCTTTGTGATACACTACATTTTGAGACGGTGCAGCACCTCTTTTTTGACTATTCTTCTCTCGGCAGTGCCTTGGGTTATTGCGGAGGAGGCTACGAATGCCTTGGCCATATAGTCAGTGGAGGGAGGGGGTGAGATGGGCCGCATTGAGGTGGCGTGGACATCACCTTATCCATGCAGCATACCGCCATGTGTTGGCATCCCTTGTTTCTCATATTTGGATGGAGAGGAACAAGCTATGGCGGGAGGGGAGTGCTACGAGTCGGGAGCGACTGGTGAGGTCCATTGTTGATATTGTTTGTGTGCGCCTTGGTGGGTTGCCGCTAAGTTTGGGTTACAGTTGGCAGCCATTAGGCGACTATGGCGGGTGGCTTGGTAGATTGAGTGTGTTAGATTGTGTACCCAGTAGCCTGTTACTGGTACACTCCCATTGTTACATGTACATTACTGCTATTATATATATACACGGGAATTTTACCAAAAAAAAGTGACAAAAAATCGAGTTTTGATAAAATTCCCAGAGCAGTGGTAGGCGACCCAACCGTGCATGGTAATCTACCGCAATAGATTACCGCAATAGATATTTTTTTGGGAATGTTCACTAAACAGAAAAAACGCAGTACATGGTGTTCGCTCAAGGAGCACAAACCAACTGGTAACAGGCTACCAGCTTACACACAAACACAAGCACAAGCAAAGCCACAGAAATCAACCAACACAAAAGCCAAAAGGGAACAACGAAAGCCAAAACAAGCAATCCAAAGAAGCCCCCGAACCTCCAAGTGGCAGTCCAAGGGCGAGCAGGATCAAGGGACATCCACGTGGAAGCCAGCGATAGGATCCTGGTATCGAGTGTCCATCGTTTCTAGGTCATTTTCGGGTTGAGCGAGAACCTCAAACATGTTACGATCAACGTGGTGGTTCAGCGTCCCAACGTCCTTGCTAGTGGATGTATCTGTTGTTCTAGGTCTCGATGGTCGATTACCCCGTCCCGAAGACTGGTAAGGGCTGCGTTCATTGACTTCCCCATCAAGGGCAGCCATGTTGGCCTCCTTGTGAGCAATATCTTTTCCATTATCTTCCACATGACTCCATGCATGCCTTTGTGTCGTCACCTTAGCCAGTCGTGACGATGGTAAGTTAGGCTGCGACGGAATCCGATTCGAGCTATTAGGTAGTGGGGGTGTCTTGGCCGAACTCTTTTGCGGTTGCTTCGTCTGGGTGGTGTGGCAAGCCACGGTACTATGGGCCCATGAGTCACATGACGAGCATTTCTTCGGTCGCCACTCATACTCAACACTGACGGGTACGACCCCCGAGGAACCACCATCCTCAGTTGGATGTGGATATCGAAACGCTCAACAAAAGGTTCCGCCAAGGTCACTTCAATACAAACCCTAGCATACTCAAGACGTTCCGCACGAGCCGTCATTGCGTCCGCAAATAGGGGCCTTCCAATCACTCTAGCAACAATTCCTAGTCCGGCTTGGGTCCAGCATTCCGTAGGGACGTTTCGGAGTCTAACCCAAAGCGGAACAGTCGAGTGTTTCTTCTTTTCGAAGGAGAAGCCCGTATGCCAAGCCTCAAGGAAGAGCGGCTGTCCCTGAAGGAGCCATGGTCCGCCGTCCAAGGCCGCCGCAGACGCCACCTCCGAGTTAAACCGGAACTTGAAAAATCCGTTAATCGTCGATCTAACTTCCACAAGATTCTGCCAAATAGATCGGACATAGCATTCCACATGTGGGAAGTACGGTCGCTTCCCAAGGAAATACCCGACAAGCGTATGTTCTCACCGTGCGACGCCTTGTTGAGCCACTTCCCAAGAAGGGCGAGCCGCAGCGATTCCATTAACAACAGTAGGCGTCGAGTAAGATAAATGAAGTCGAGCCGAGCAAGTGGACCCTCCACGGCTGGTTAGATTCCGGTTGCTGATGACACCACGAACCATGTCAGAGAAGGACGGTCCAAGAGCGAGAGATTCGGCCTGGGCAGCCATCACAGGCGGCCTATTATGCGAGTCTTGTTCGGCAGCACCGGCGGTCATGAGCGATTGTTTGGCAGCCCCAGGTGGATCGTCATTCGACACGTTTTCAACGATCGGGGCCAGCTCGCTATGCTTAGCTCCGGCCAAGGAAACAACGTCAGGCATCGTGCGGCAGCCAAGACCTTGACCATTAGGCCCGGGAGTGGCCACCGCAGCCACATCCATCTCAGGTCGAGGCCCATAAGGGGAGGAAAGAGGCTCGACATTTTGTGGGTTAGCATCCACCGCGTTAGGAGTAGCTTTCGGCCCAATCTTGTTAAGGTACGCATCCTCCATGTTGCCGGGCCCATTAGCGGCTGAAAAAAGCCCAACAGTATTAGGGTTGTCATTCACTTCATGTGGAGGCCTGCTATGGCAGGCCTTAGGCCCGTTAGCAGCAGTAGAGGCCTCAAGTCCCAGCCCATTAGGGCACACGTTGGCCCCAATACCATCAGGGGTGTGGGGCGCAGCCACTGTAGCAGCCCTAGGAGCATCCATGGAGAAAGGATCGGCACTGAGCGGCTCTTCGTCAGGCACGGCCTCCAAGACGCGGCTGGCGGTAGGAGGACGCGGCGGAGTGCCTCTGCGTGTCAGCCGGGGAGGTTCAGGCCGCGTGTCCCGAAGCGGCACTATGGCAGACGTGGTTCGTTTCTTGCGGTGGTGCGGCTTCCATGGTGGTTGGGTGTTACTTGTCAGCGGAAGCCCTTTAGGAGGTGGTTCCGGCCAGGTAGCAGCCGGTGCTTGGGTCTCCGGCGAAGGCTGAGGGCGACGAGAACCATTGGTGACGAGGGCAAAGAGGTCCTCAAATTTTGCAATTCCAAACTTAGTATCGGAGTCCGGGATTTTGGCCTTAAGCAAGTATAATCCGGCAACGAAGCAGGACAATCTAGTTCTTCCATGGGATTTCAGAGAAGAAAAGAAGAGGAGAAGGTGATAGGTCACGAGATGGTTGTGGTGGGAGAAAGCGTGAAGATGGAGAGTCACGGCCCTCCTATCGCCGTCTGATCCCGGCGATGGAGGGAGGGTAGATGGTCGCCGCCGATCAGTAATAGGTGGTGGTCGCCGGCGCTGATCTAGGTGGGTTTAGAAGATGGTGGGACGATGGGAATGTGAAGAGTCACGAAAGGTTTGTGGAGAGAAACGTAGAGAGAGAAACTAGAGAGAGTCCCGCCCGCTGGTCCATCATTATTACCGCAATAGATTACCGCAATAAAATTCCCAAAGCAGTGGTAGGCGACCCAACCGAGCGTGCATGGAGGTGAGTCTGGTAAAGCCACTCCACCCAACCGAATCCGGTGTCCGAGTAAGAACAGCCTAGAGTTGTTTGAACATCAACGCTTGGTAATCTACCGCAATAAATCGCAGCCCCATGCCTCCCTCAGAAACCGGTAAGCAAAGATCCTCCCATGCCACCTTCGCCGACCACCCGCCCCATAGAAACTGGCGAAATCGAGATTCCAAAATTCGCACCACACCCTTTGGAAGCAAGAACATGTCAGACCAGTAAGCATGAAGAGCTTGGAGAACCGACCCGCGTAGGAAGAGATTTGTTTAGCCAAGATCCCAAACGCTGATCAACACGCTTAATCAGCGGCGCACAATCAGCTATAGTAAGCCTAGACGAAATGAGGGGAACACCCTAATAGCGCACAGGTAGGCGACCTATTCGAAAACCCATAATCGGCTGAATTTGCGCTGCCATTCCCGATGCCCGTCGTGACAGTTATATCTCACTCTTATCAGGGTTTGGGTGTAACCCTGACATGATCGAGAACTACAAAAGCGATTTCTTCAAGACCCCCACTGAAATCACATCGGCATGGCTAAAGGCAAAAGATCATCTGCAAACGCAAGCATATGCATCGAAGTAGCCTCACAACGCCAGTGATAACGAAACTGTGGCTCCGCCCTAATCGCAGCCGCCATCAGCCCATGAAGAACCTCCATAACAAGCGTAAACAGATAAGGCGAGATCGGATCCTCCTAACGTAGCCCCCTCTTTCCCTCAAAGAATCCAACAGCCTGCCCATGCAAGTTGATGGAGAAAGTCGGTGTCGTCACACATGCACGTATCCACCCATTATAGGTAGGGTGAAAACCCATGGCCTCAAGAGCAGCTAAGAGGAAACTCCATTCAACTTTATCGTATGCCTTAGCCAGGTCCACCTTGAACATAGCTCGCGGTGGTCGGCCCAAACTGTTGTACCCAAGACACGGTTCCTGAGCCAATAGAATATTATCGCTAATGCGTTGACCTGGAATGAATGTCGTATGGGTTCCACGCACCAACCCTGCAAGGGACACCTATAGCCGATCCGCCAAGATCTTTGAGATGATCTTATATAAGATGTTACAGCAAGAGATTGGCCAAAAATCCGAAGGACACCGAGGGCAGCCAATCTTTGGGATCAGTGTACTGAGAGTGCTGTTCAACCCCTTTAGCAGACGCCCCGCAAAAAGAAATCTTGCACTGCCAGAGTCACTCCAGGGCCCACTATGTCCCAAGCTGCTTTAAAAAAAGCAGCAGTATATCCATCTGGTCCAGGCGCTTTTTCATCCCCCATAGAGAAGAGGGAAACCTTCACCTCCATCGCATCCACAGGTCGAGTCATCGCTTGCGCATCCGCTGGGTAAAGCGTGCGCGTGATGTAAGGTCTAATTTCATCCGCACCGATCGGCGATGCTCGTGTAGACTGGCCTAGGAGGCCATGGTAGAAGCTAATGATCTCAGCTTCCACCAACCCTGCCTCCTCCAATAGTTCGCCGCAGGTATTCTCAGTCGAGAAGATGCGATTAGTGGCTCTGCGGACCGCGACCTTCCTAAAGACATATGATGTGCACTGATCGCCATCCTTCAGCCAGGAGAGCTTAGCGCATTGTGACAAGGCCGATTGCTCGACCTCAACAGCCCTTGCATAGACCCACCGACACCAACACTCTAGTGCATGAAATAAGTCTTCCATAGGAAAACGGGCTGCAAAGTCCTGTGCTATATCAAGGAACTGTTTCGCCTCAGCAACATTTGCCGCCAAATTCCATTTCGTACGGCGCATCTTCCTCAGCTTTGGTTTCAACATTCAGAGACGGCGAACGACCACGTACATAGGGTAACCATGAAGCGGTGCGCTCCATGCTTGCTTGACTAGCTCCAAGAAGCCAGGCTCTTTCGTCAAAAAGTTGTCAAAACGGAAGATCCTTCCCCGCATTTGTAAAGCTGCCTCCCCCAATATCAAAGGAAAGTGATCAGAAGTTGCAGGCAACACACACTTGAAGAAGGCAGCCGGGTATCGAGCGAACCACTGCGGGTTACCCAACATCCAGTCCAATCGGCGCCAAATCCTTGCCGGCGCCCTCTGTTGGTTATACCACGTAAATTCCTGCCCCATCGCTGGTAATGTAAGAAGATCCGCACGTACCAAGCATGTCTTAAAATCCTCCATGTCCTGCTGAGATGGCACCCCCCACACCCCTCATCCGCATGTAGAATAGCATTGAAGTCCCCAAGGAGCAGCCATGCATCAGCCACTCGATGGGCCGCATAAGAAGCCAAGTTGTCCCAAAGAGGGACCAGCTCAACCCATCTATTCTTGCCATAAACGACAGAGTATAACTTATATCTCGCGTGTCCAACTCCGTCACCCGACAATGGAAGACCTGGTCTGTAAAAGCAATCGTCTCAACCTTCAGCCAAGATGGATCCCAACCAACCCAGATCCGCGTACCTGGTCCAGAACCGTAATAAAAAACCAGTACCACTGTGCTCGGATGCCCCCCGAAATAATTGCCGCATTACCATTTGAAATGCGTGTTTCCAATAGAACCACCATACGTAAATTATTTTGCGCTAACATAGTGTGGCGCCTCGAACGCCACTACACTACTATACGACTCTATGACCAATAAATTATGACTTCGAAAAAAATAAAATGCAAGAGTTCTGTTTGAAATGTCGATAATTCCTGTACTCGACCAATCAAACCCAACCGTTGGACTCGCAGACTCGTAGCGAAACTTTACCTTCAAAAGAAATAGTGTTACCACGACATAGAAACTAACAAACGACGCAGCTCGACTCGACCAATTTAACATACACTTATATATATCATACATAGATGTGTCCAAAATATGACAAGACACAGTTCACGTTAAATAGAAGACTATCCAAACCCAAAACAAAAGAACTCGCTCGCCCACAGGTCGTCATCCATGTACACGCCATTTCAAAAGTCTGCGGGAGCTTCAACAGCTAGCCTCGAAAGCGAGTATCATACAACATCATCGGGCTCACCTACAACACATGAACGACGTGAGCTAATTGCTCAGTAAGCGAATGCCATAATAATATATCGTGTAAACTATGCTCGGAACTATATCGGCCTGCGATATGAATTCCTCGAGTGATTCAAATGCCACATGGTATGCTCTATGCCACTCATGCACTCATAACTACGCAGTCATACCCTCATAGTGATTCACTCAATATGGGCACTGAAACCGAATACTACGATACCGAAGAGCTCAATCAATATCAATGCGGCCTATAAATAACTGCACGGTCTTTTTCACCCGTCTAGAAAATAGCTGCACGGTCTTGTTCACCCCTCCAGAAAAATAGCTGCACGGTATTTTTCACTTGTCCAGAAAAGACGTCGTCACGTCAGGCCGATAACGGTGCGGTACCGCCAAAGGGGAAGGGCTCGAGTGGACCATCCCATCGAAGGCGGTATTCTCCACCACGAGATTCCCTCGCATATCGTAGTATCGTCTCACAAAAGAACATAATGCACCTCACCAGACCATTCTCGCCCAAAGCGACTATATGAAACTCCTCACATGCTCAGCACCAGTCGTCCATAGTGACGTAAATAACTCGATGTAAATGAAACGGTGCACGATATGCAAAGAGTATCACACTCATATTCGAAACAGTAATTCGCGCCCAATGACATACACACAAATCACTTGGGCTAACAAATAGTTCAACTCAGATTATATAAGGTCATATCTCAACAAATAATAAAAACAACGTATATGGCGACTTGCGCCTGAGGTACTATTATTAATACCAAATAATTTGTACCTCGCAAGTAATCAATTAAATAATAATAGCACATATATCACAATAATACAAATAAAGCTAGGTTCATGTGTCGTAGTTGCATGGGACAGTCGCTTATCTGCCGTCTCTAAGTATAATTATTTAAATCGACTTTCTCCGAACCTGTTTACATTGAAATATATTACTATATAAAATATATATAATATAGGTATGTTTATAAGTTTACTGAGCAAAGAAGTGTACGGAGATATTTTATGAGCAAACCCCGACTCCACTCCGTGTTTGACATGTAGGTTTTATGTGACACTTACAATCTCAACCTTTCATTATTATAAACACCTTACCTTCAAGGCTGATTTCCTACGGATTAGAGAAGGTATGAGCTTGAATGGACGTGGTGGATGATAAGAGTCAAAAGCAACGAAGGGAAAAGAATGGAATGTGATATATAGAACTCACCAAGGCGGTGGAATGTCCTAATCCTCTTTTGGTAAGTATCTAAGTGATAATTATCAAGTTAACTTGCTTTCCACGCCATATCAACATATGTATTTGTTGTTCTTAGTATTATTCGTGATTTAAATGGCATTCTTCCTAACGTAATGGTGTTTATTATATTATTATTATTTTACTACATACATGAACCTACATATAGATATATTTCTAATAACTTGTAGGAGTAAAAATAGATTTTAAATAATACCCGTGAAACTTATTCACATGACTTTCATAAATGTACTATCTATACGCGTGTAACTAATACACCGAACAATCGACACGTATAACTAGCGGCGTTTACCCGCAGACACGTATAACTAGTAGTATTTAGAAATTAACATGTGTATTATTACTTGACACATATGATACAGGAAAACAACTTAAGTAACTAAGCTAAAAATAATTCTAATTTATTAATTAATTAATTTTAGTTATTACTTATTATTTGTTTATTTTTATGGTTATTATTATATTATTATTTCTATATAAAAATATTAACTAGACACATGTAACTATTCGCCTCTAATGACTTCTCCACCATCCCATCGAAGGCGGTATTCTCCACCACGAGATTCCCTCGCATATCGTAGTATCGTCTCACAAAAGAACATAATGCACCTCACCAGACCATTCTCACCCAAAGCGACTATATGAAACTCCTCACATGCTCAGCACCAGTCGTCCATAGTGACGTAAATATGTAAATGAAACGGTGCACGATATGCAAAGAGTATCACACTCATATTCGAAACAGTAATTCGCGCCCAATGACATACACACAAATCACTTGGGCTAACAAATAGTTCAACAAATAATAAAAACAACGTATATGGCGACTTGCGCCTGAGGTACTATTATTAATACCAAATAATTTGTACCTCGCAAGTAATCAATTAAATAATAATAGCACATATATCACAATAATACAAATAAAGCTAGGTTCATGTGTCGTAGTTGCATGGGACAGTCGCTTATCTGCCGTCTCTAAGTATAATTATTTAAATCGACTTTCTCCGAACCTGTTTACATTGAAATATATTACTATATAAAATATATATAATATAGGTATGTTTATAAGTTTACTGAGCAAAGAAGTGTACGGAGATATTTTATGAGCAAACCCCGACTCCACTCCGTGTTTGACATGTAGGTTTTATGTGATACTTACAATCTCAACCTTTCATTATTATAAACACCTTACCTTCAAGGCTGATTTCCTACGGATTAGAGAAGGTATGAGCTTGAATGGACGTGGTGGATGATAAGAGTCAAAAGCAACGAAGGGAAAAGAATGGAATGTGATATATAGAACTCACCAAGGCGGTGGAATGTCCTAATCCTCTTTTGGTAAGTATCTAAGCGATAATTATCAAGTTAACTTGCTTTCCACGCCATATCAACATATGTATTTGTTGTTCTTAGTATTATTCGTGATTTAAATGGCATTCTTCCTAACGTAATGGTGTTTATTATATTATTATTATTTTACTACATACATGAACCTACATATAGATATATATATATTTCTAATAACTTGTAGGAGTAAAAATAGATTTTAAATAATACCCGTGAAACTTATTCACATGACTTTCATAAATGTATTATCTATACGCGTGTAACTAAATACACCGAACAATCGACACGTATAATTAGCAGCGTTTACCCGCAGACACGTATAACTAGTAGTATTTAGAAATTAACATGTGTATTATTACTTGACACATATACTACAGGAAAACAACTTAAGTAACTAAGCTAAAAATAATTCTAATTTATTAATTAATTAATTTAGTTATTACTTATTATTTGTTTATTTTTATGGTTATTATTATATTATTATTTCTATATAAAAATATTAACTAGACACATGTAACTATTCGCCTCTAATGACTTCTATACTATTTCTCATACCAAAATTCCTAGGAATTAAATATATTAAAAAGCTAAAATTTATAACATGCAATTCCTAAAATGCACATCACATGCAAGTCAATTAGTTCAAATAATATGCATAACCACACATTATATTAGCACGTAATTCACGTAGGATGAGAATGCAATGCATGAGTCATATTGGCCAAACAAGGGTTAGGATTTTGCCAACGTACTTTGACTAATGGAATTTCCTTACTTCGGAGACGTTTCACTTCTCGTGCAAGTATTTCTATAGGTTGTTCTTCGTAGCTCATGCCTGGTTTCAGTTCCAAGGGTTGCTCCCTTATAACATGAGATGGATCTGAAACATATTTCCTTAGCATCGAGACGTGGAATACGTTGTGAACTTGAGGCATTGATGGTAGATCAAGCTTGTAGGCAACATCTCCAATTCTCTCGATTATTGGGTAAGGGCCAATGTACCTTGGACTAAGCTTTCCCTTCTTCCCAAATCGCATGACACCTTTCATTGGTGCCACTTTTAGAAATACCTGATCCCCAACTTTAAATTCCAACGGTCTTCGCCTCTGTCTGCGTAACTCTTTTGTCGACTTTGTGCCGTTTTCATTCGGTGCTGAATTTGAACAACTGCATCGCTCATCTCTTGAATCATCTGAGGGCCCAAAACTTTCCTTTCACCAACTTCATCCCAGTGAATTGGTGATCGGCATTTCCTTCCATACAACGCTTCATATGGAGCCATTCCAATACTTGCGTGGTAGCTGTTGTTGTATGAAAACTCGATCAATGGTAGGAACTTACTCCAATGTCCTTGAAAATCAAGTACGCAAGCTCGTAACATATCTTCCAAGGTCTGAATTGTCCTCTCCGATTGCCCATCAGTTTGAGGGTGATAGGCAGTGCTATAAGTCAACCTCGTTCCAAGTGCCTTCTGCAGACTCTTCCAAAACTTGGACAGAAATCTTGAATCTCGATCAGAGACAATAGAAATAGGCACTCCATGTAGCCGTACGATTTCCTGAGTGTAGAGTCGTGCGTATTGATCAATTGAATAGGTTGAAGCAATTGGGATGAAGTGAGCAGATTTCGTAAGACGATCCACCACAACCCATATAGCGTCATGATTCTTTGTTGTCTTCGGTAGTCCAATCACGAAATCGATCGTAATTGCTTCCCATTTCCACTCCGAAATATATAGTGGCTGAAGCACTCCACCTGGTCTTTGATGTTCTGCCTTCACTTGTTGACAAGTCAGGCATCGTTCGACAAAAAGTGCAACATCCCTCTTCATGCCTGGCCACCAGTAGTATTGTTTCAGGTCTCTATACATCTTGGTTGATCCCGGATGTACCGAATATAGAGTCGAATGAGCTTCCTTCAGTATTTCTTTACGAAGAGTCTCCTCGTTTGGAATGTACAGACGCCCTTTGAATCGCAGTATATCGTCCTTTGATAAATCTAAGCCATTCCGTTGCCTTGCTTCGACCGAGTTCTTCATTTGAATGAAAAATTCATCTTCTTTTTGTCGTTGTTTGATTCTTTCAAATATAGTCGGCTGAAGTGATAAAAGCAACAAACTTCACTTCTAATTCGCCCGGTTGTATAACCTCAATGCCCATCTTGTGCAGATCATTTCCTTCTGAATTTTGGATTGATTTTCGGCTCAACGCATCCGCTACGACGTTGGCTTTTCCAGGGTGATGATTGATAGTGCAATCGTAATCTTTGACAAGTTCTAACCATCTTCTCTGTCCCATATTTAGCTCCTTCTGTGTGAATGTATTTCAGGCTCTTGTGGTCTGTATAGATATCGCAGTGCTCACCATATAGGTAATGTCTCCAAATCTTCAATGCGAACACTACAGCAGCCAGCTCCAGATCATGCGTTGGATAATTCTTCCCGTACTCTTTTAACTGCCTTGATGCATACGCATAACTTTATCAGTTTGCATAAGAACACCTCCTAAACCCTTCTTCGACGCATCAGTGTAAATCTCGAATCCTTCATTAGTCGTTGGGATGGAAAGAATGGGTGCTGTAACTAGTCGTTGTTTGAGCTCTTGAAAGCTTCGTTCGCAATCTTCATTCCAATTGAATGGAATACCCTTCCTTGTCAATCTTGTAAGTGGGGTTGCGATTTTTGAGAATCCTTCGATGAATCTTCGGTAATAACCCGCTAAGCCAAGAAAACTTCGTACTTCTGAAGGATTCGTTGGCCTGCTCCAATTAGTAACTGCTTCGACTTTGCTAGGGTCTACTGATACTCTAGCTACTGAAATAACATGGCCGAGGAATGCTACTTGATCGAGCCAGAATTCACATTTCTTGTATTTTGCGTATAGCTGCTTCTGCCTCAATGTCTGCAATACTACCCGCAAGTGTGCGTTGTGATCGTCCTTTGTTTTTGAATAGATCAGGATGTCATCGATAAATACAATGACAAACTTATCGATGAATTCTTCAAATACGCGATTCATCAGGTCCATGAATGCTGCTGGTGCATTTGTAACTCCAAATGGCATAACAAGAAACTCATAGTGGCCATATCTCGTATTGAATGCCGTCTTTGGAATGTCCGTCTCCTTTATCTTCAATTGGTGATATCCGGATCGGAGATCAATTTTCGAAAATACAGACGCTCCTTGCAATTGGTCAAATAGATCATCGATCCGGGGTAGGGGGTATTTGTTCTTGATTGTCTTGTTATTTAGCCCCCGGTAATCGATACATAAGCGCATCGAGCCATCCTTTTTGCGGACTAACAAAACAGCCTTTGTCAAGCAACTCCTGCAACTGAGCTTTTAGCTCCTTCAATTCAAGTGGGGCCATACGGTAAGGTGTTTTAGCAATCGGGGCTGTTCCGGGCTCCAACTCAATTGTAAATTCAATTTCACGGTCCGACGGCAGTCTGGAATATCATCTGGGAAAACATCTGGATACTCGCAAACAACCTGCACTTCATCGACCTTCGGTGACGGCTTCCCTTCGAGGCTTATAATGCTTACGATGTATCCCTCACAGCCACATTTCAATAATTGCATAGCCTTCACTGCCGATATCATTGTAAGTTTTGGAGACTTCTCAACAGCTTCCAAAGAAAAGGTTTCCTCATTTGGTAGCCGAAATGTTACTGTCTTTGTTGAACAATCGACAGTTGCCCGATGTTTCGATAGCCAGTCAATCCAAGGATAATATCAAACTCATTCATAGCAAGGACAATCAGATCTGCATATAGTTCTCTACCCTCGATGATAATAGGTAACATTGTTAAGATTCTATTCGTTTCTTCTGAATGCCCAGTAGGAGTGGTCACATAATAAGAAACTTCAGAAAGTTCAAGTCCCCTATTGAGCTTATTCACGTAATCTACTGATGCAAATGAATGCGTGGCACCGGAGTCAAAACAACACATGTGCAAGAGTGTCATAGATTAGGAGTTTACCCGTGATCACTGTAATACCCGTAAAATCTAATTACGAGTTTACGATCTAAGTAGCGAAGAAAATATTTAATTAAGAACTTGATTGGATTAATTAGTATTTTCAATGATACGATGCCTACATATTCTCATGCCTTTAAGTGGCTTAGGTGTCTATATGATTTCATGCTGTGTGATTTATAACTCTTATGTGTGGTACAAATTAGGACTTAAGAAAGTCTAGACGATAGTCATGCATAATTGGGGTGTTAGAAGATATGGCGAGTTATAAAATGACAAGAACTAGTTCGATCGATAATAATGAATGGTAGGATCGACCGATTGTAACTTAAGGATTTAGACAAACTTCGAGGAGATAGTTCGGCCGATGTATTATGTAAATATATACAATTGTATATACAATTGTATTTAACAATCACCGAACAAACAACAAGAAATCGGGCAATGGTAAGTGTTAAGTAATAATCGACCGAATTGTAATTATAATATGCAAACTCTAACAAATATAACATGGAAAATTCGGTCAACCTTCAACATGCATTATTGGATTAAACCAATCACAATTTTACGTGTGATAGAATGAAACTTTGCTTAACATAAGAGGTTAGTCACCTACTAGTCAGTTCTATCACATTTTCCTATGTTTTAATCCTTATCAAGTAAATAAAGATCACTAAAAGAGAAACCTCTACAAGAAACGAAACTAAGAGGAACCTTTAATAACGTGAAAGGAAGACCAAAGAAATTTATATCAACTTGAAGAAATTCCAACAGCTTAAGTTTCGGGCTTTAGGTAAGTAAAAGTATCAGTTACAATCCATAAATTAAGTCATGACTTATGCTATTATATTTCTGTTAATTAGTATAACCTATTTGAAAGTTCGGGTAACATAGGTAGATAAAAACCCAAATTTGTGGAATTCCTATTTGAATTAACATACTACTATTTATGGTTGAAGTAAGAAAATCCGTGGAAATATGGTGATTAAGCGTGTTATGATTTCAAGTATGACTTATGTCTGAAAGTCCTAACTCCTCGGTTTAAATTCATGCTAATACTATTGATTAGATTCATATATTTTTAAGTTTAAATGTTAGGAAGAACAATATTTATAGAAAAAAAAAATTCTAAGGGTCTGAATTTTGGAGTAATTACTTAGATGATATACGGGTAGATTGAATATAAGTTGGACTTAGGGTAATCCTCAGGTGGAAAGTATAATTAGGCGCTTAAGTGGTTTACGATATTTTCCAGTATTGAGATGAACTTTCGAGCAATTCAAATCAGCAAATTTATTAATTCATATGTTCTTGAGGATGAACTTCATACTTAGAGTATTGGAGATAATATTTTAATCATGCTTATGAATAGTGTAAATTGTGAGAGCATTTCGATATAGGAGATAACTTGTAATCGAAGTCTTTACATATAATATCAAAGACATATCGAGATTCTTGTGGGTAATATCGAACATTATCTCGACATTTTACTTGTAATATAGAGATCCTCACATAAACCATCTCGACATTTTGAGTAAAATATCGAAACCATTTCATGCTTTGTGTCGAGATGTATCTTGAATCATGCCGAAATCTTTAGGTAGTATTAAATATGCAATGTCGACATCTAATTATCATACAACTCGAGATCTTTGCATGTTATATATATCGACATTTATTCTATATCATATATCGAGATTCATATAATATCGAAATCTATGTTAAACTTATGTGTATATGATGTCGAGATTTTCAGTCCATAGTAGCATAAATATATATCGAGATCTATCTTAAAATAATTTTCAGTTTAGGTTAAAGTTTTAAATTTTAGTGTTTCGAAATTTATAGAAGTCGAAATTAGGGTTTTCAAATTAAGCCAATTTCAGGAAATTATAACTAGACTAACAAACCCTAATTTTATATGTTTCCATACTTAGGGTTCGAAGGTTAGCGATTTAACCGTACGATAAGCTAAGGGATACCAGGTAAGTGGAAATCGCAACTACAACACATAATTGTTATGTGCATGAAATTATGTGTTATGTGTTCTTATGATTTTATGCGACTATTTGCTTATGTGACTTCTATGTTTTCTATGTGACGTAAATTTACGTGATTTATGTGACGTAAATTATTTTATGAATATTGCACGCATGTTTATATGATTTCATGGCATAATCACGTGCACGCACGACTAGTATGAGAGTCAGTGAGATAGCGTGCATGAGTATAAGATCGCTTGAAAGCGATACGTATATTTGCCGATATAGGCATTTGTGTCGACTCAATGATGAGTCTCGGCTCTTCTATGCTACCACGGGGATTCATGAAAGGTAGGGGGAATACCCCGTAGCGGGAGATGCAACCTGGAGGATGCGACTCGAGGGTATGAGCGGCACCGAGGGAACCTCGAGTGTTGGCGACCTCGTAGTAAGCTACCAGTGAGAAGCGCCCGCGTGTCAGACCGCATTGGGATGGAAAGGCGCCTTAGGGTTAAAACGAAATTTGTGTGCCCGGGTTAGCCTCTCAATGGGACGGCATTGGGATTGAAAGGCACTAGTAGCCTCTCAGTGTGGATCACACTGGGATTGAAAGGCACTAGTAGCCTCTCAGTGTGGATCACACTGGGATTGAAAGGCACTAGTAGCCTCTCAGTGTGTACCGCATTGGGATTGAAAGGCACCATAGGGTTATGCACAGATTGAGTACTCGGGTTTAGCCTCCCAGTGTGTGTACTGCCACTTGTACCCTTAGGGGTTTGAGCTCTATATGGTGCATAGTAAGATTGAAAGCCGAGGGCCCAAATATGTTATGAAAAGTCAAGAAGAATGTGAGAAAGGTCAGGAAGGATATGAGAAGTAGATAGCATTGGCGCGGATGCCTTCGCTATTTAGGTCACGTGCATTTCATGCATGGTTTTCACTTACTGAGCTTTATAAGCTCATTCCACGTTGTTATGTGTTGTAGGACCCCGCGATCACGGTACGTGATCATTTTCACGGCGAGGCCAACTTTTGAAGCTTCCGTGGGCTTTTGAGATGGAAATGTGTGCATGGATGCGACCTCGTGGAGGCCCAGTAGATAGATTTGTTTTGACACGCTTGCGCATCTTCCTATGTAATTAGGACCCATTATGATTTTGTAGGAACCTTTACGATTCCTTTTTATGAAAGGAAAAATTTTATACGAAATTTCGTACGATCTATTTCATTTTTAGGACATTAGTCGCGTAGACTAATTAAGAAAGTAGTGGTGGAAAGCGGGGCTGCCACAATCACCGATGGGTCTGCGTCCGTGGCCGAACCCGTCATGGCAAAAACTCTTGCCGGTGCTTTCCTCTGGTTGTCATTTGGTTGCTCGGGACATGCTGTGGCGATATGCCCAGCTTTACCGCACTTAAAACAAGTTCTGTTCTCGAAACGGCACACTCCGGTATGATGATTACTGCAAGTGGAGCATCTAGGAATGGTTACCGAGCCTTGATTAAACTTCATTCTCTTGTTCTGATCCTCCTCTCGTGGTCCTTGCCCTGCTCGGAACATAGGTCGTTGATTAAAGGATTGAAGACCCCTCTTCTTATCATTTCTACCTCCTTGGGTTCGAACTTGTTGGAATTTGCGTCGAGCTTCTTGTGCACGGAGAATTCGCATCTCAGCTTGCTCGGCCATCAAAGCCCTCTCGGCCATCTGAGCATAACTAGTGCCATCGACCTTTGCCATGCTCACATCTCGATACAGTTCCGGCCTCAGTCCTTCAAGAAATCGTTCAACCTTCAAGGCATCAGTGCTCACCATGTGTGTCGCAAACCTTGAAAGTTGTTCGAACCTCCGTATGTACTCCTCGACCGGCATTGATCCTTGCCTCAGCTGTATAAATTCGTTCATCTTTTGTACGCGAGCTGGGACCGCAAAGTATTTCCCCCTGAATAATTCCTTGAATCTATCCCACGCCATTGTGTATGGATCCTCGAGGCTTTTGGTCATGTCCCCCCAATGTCCAGCGCTTCCTCGTAGCATAAAAGAGGCACATGTAACTTTGTCTTCTTCTGGTACTCGACTATAGTGAAACATGTTCTCAAGGGTACGAATCCAATCGTCTGCAGCCGTGGGGTCAACTGCCTCCTCGAAGGTAGGTGGATTTAGCTTCCTAAATCTTTCCCCAACAGCTTCTATGCGTTCTGCCTGATTCGATGGATTGCCTCGTCGCTCGCCCGAATCTCTTTACTGAATTAGCTGTTGGATTTGCTCAGATTGACACTGAACGAGTTCCGTAAGTCTGATAATAACCGTATCTCGTTCATCGTTGGGAGTTGATGGCTCCCCTGAACTATCTCCTCTTGTGCGCACCATACTAGTCGTCGTTACCCGATATTGACAAACAAAACATGGCCAATATGATCATGCAACACAAAATATATAATACATAATAATAGAACTTACGAGGCAAAGCTGCGCTCCCACAGTTCTTCTGAGATCATGTACATGGATAGTCTACAGAACCTGTAACTGTGCTCTGATACTACCTCTGTGGCACTCTGAACGCCACTACACTACTATACGAGTCTATGACCAATAAATTATGACTTCAAAAAAAATAAATGCAAGAGTTCTGTTTGAAATGTCGATAATTCTTGTACTCGACCAATCAAACCCAACCATTGGACTCGCAGACTCGTAGCGAAAATAACTTTACCTTCAAAAGAAATAGTGTTACCACAACATAGAAACTAACAAACGACGCAGCTCGACTCGACCAATTTAACATATACTTACATATATCATACGTAGATGTGTCCAAAATATGACAAGACACAGTTCACGGTAAATAGAAAACTATACAAACCCAAAACAAAAGAACTCGCTCGCCCACAAGTCATCATCCATGTACACGCCAATTCAAAAGTCTGCGGGAGCTTCAACAACTAGCCTCGAAAGCGAGTATCATACAACATCATCGGGCTCACCTAACAACACATGAACGACGTGAGCTAATTGCTCAGTAAGCGAATGCCATAATAATATATCGTGTAAACTATGGTCGGAACTATATCGGCCTGCGATATGAATTCCTCGAGTGATTCAAATGCCACATGGTATGCTATATGCCACTCATGCACTCATAACTACGCAGTCATACCCCCATAGTGATTTACTCAATATGGGCCCTGAGACCGAATACTACGATACGAAGAGCTCAATCAATACCAATGCGGCCTTAAATAGCTGCACGGTCTTTTTCACCCGTCCAGAAAATAACTGCACGGTCTTTTTCACCGTTCAGAAAATAGCTGCACGGTCTTTTTCACCCATCCAGAAAAATAGCTGCATGGTCTTTTTCACCCGTCCAGAAAAGATGTCGTCACGTCAGGCCGATAACGGCGCGGTACCGCCAAAGGGGAAGGGCTCGAATGGACCATCCCATCGAAGGCGGTCTCCTCCACCACGAGATTCCCTCGCATATCGTAGTATCGTCTCACAAAAGAACATAATGCACCTCACCAGACCATTCTCGCCCAAAGCGACTATATGAAACTCCTCACATGCTCATCACCAGTCGTCCATAGTGACGTAAATAACTCGATGTAAATGAAACCGTGCACGATATGCATAGAGTATCACACTCATATTCGAAACAGTAATTCGCGCCCAATGACATACACACAAATCACTTGGGCTAACAAATAGTTCAACTCAAATCATATAAGGTCATATCTCAACAAATAATAAAAACAACGTATATGGCGACTTGCGCCTGAGGTACTATTATTAAAACCAAATAATTCGTACATCCCAAGTAATCAATTAAATAATAATAGCACATATATCACAATAATACAAATAAAGCGAGGTTCATATGTCGTAGTTGCATGAGACAGTCGCTTATCTGTCGTCTCTAAGTATAATTATTTAAATCGACTTTCTCCGAACCTGTTTACATTGAAATATATTACTATATAAAATATATATAATATAGGTATGTTTATAAGTTTACTGAGCAAAGAAGTGTACGGAGATATTTCATGAGCAAACCCCGACTCCATAGCCGTGTTTGACATGTAGGTTTTATGTGACACTTACAATCTCAACCTTTCATTATTATAAACACCTTACCTTCAAGGCTGATTTCCTACGGATTAGAGAAGGTATGAGCTTAAATGGACGTGCTGGATGATAAGAGTCAAAAGCAACGAAGGGAAAAGAATGGAATGTGATATATAGAACTCACCAAGGCGATGGAATGTCTTAATCCTCTTTTGCTAAGTATCTAAGTGATAATTATCAAGTTAACTTGCTTTCCACGCCATATCAACATATGTATTTGTTGTTCTTAGTAATATTCGTGATTTAAATGGCATTCTTCCTAACATAATGGTGTTTATTATATTATTATTATTTTACTACATACATGAACCTACATATAGAGATATATATTTCCAAATAACTTGTAGGAGTAAAAATAGATTTTAAATAATACCCGTGAAACTTATTCACATGACTTTCATAAATGTATTATCTATACACGTGTAACTAATTACACCGAACAATCCGTATAACTAGCGGCGTTTACCCGCAGACACGTATAACTAGTAGTATTTAGAAATTAACATGTGTATTAATACTTTTTTTTTGGAAATAATGTGTATTAATACTTGACACATATGATACAGGAAAACAACTTAAGTAACTAAGCTAAAAATAATTCTAATTTATTAATTAATTAATTTTAATTATTACTTATTATTTGTTTATTTTTATGGTTATTATTATATTATTATTTCTATATAAAAATATTAACTAGACACATGTAACTATTCGCCTCTAATGACTTCTATACTATTTCTCATACCAAAATTCCTAGGAATTAAATATATTAAAATGCTAAATTTAATATCATGCAATTCCTAAAATGCACATCACATGCAAGGCATGCATAACAAGCACACATTACATTAGCATGTAATTCACGTAAGATGAGAATGCAATGCATGAGTCATATTGGCCAAACAAGGGTTAGGAATTGTCCGGGTATGACATATCCACCACCGCCCGCCTGTGGTCTTGTCTGTTAAGACCACGTACATTCCATGAGCCAACCACAATCATGGAAAACCCACATCATGGGCTGCATGCTCTTTAGGGCACATAGATTGAAGCTTGTCATCCCCTTGCAATTCACGAAGAACGTCAAAAGAGTTATGATCAGTGTGTCTAGCGTCCCGCACTGGACTACTTACTCCTCGTGAAGTACTCGCTTCCCCCAGTCGACAAGTGTGACTCCCCCCACCTCAAGGGACGGTGGCAATGCGGTAGTCACTACCCGGGCTTTCCCCTGCGCTCCCACTTGTCTCCATTCCGTGGCCGGTCGTGGCGTTATGTGTCGTCGCGTGTCTTGCCGTTGTCGGCTCCGCACTACCGGGTGGGCCTGAGCCACCCTGGCAACTCGTGTGCCAGCTAGAACACTTGCCATCAGTCCACCATCATTTGTGCTATGTTCTGCCGTTGAAACCACCGGTTGACGTCGAGGTCCATGAGATGGTGTTAGGGCAACACGCGCATGTTTGGGACAGAAAAGATTCCCAATGCGCCCAAGTATCGCAGGAACTGCACTTCGTCGGTCTCCATTCGTACTCTACCTTCACCGGGATGACGTTCGAGATACCGCCTTCCTCCCGTGGCACCTTAATATGTACGAAAGGGCACTCAAGCGCCTTCATAATGCAATTCCTTGCAAAATCAATACGGGCCCCATTCATCGTAACTTCATCCGCAAAAAGCGGCCTCCCCACCGCACTAGCCACAATGCCCAACCCCTGCTGAGTCCAAGATTCACCTGGAACGTTCCATAATTTAACCCAAACTGGGACCTCAGTCAACTCCCGTCTCTCAAATGACATACCAGGGCGCCACGCCTCTAGAAATAGGGGCTGTCCTTGCATGAGCCATGGACCACCCTCCAATACGCCGAGGCCGAGTCAAAACGAAATTTAAAAAACCCATTTATCATAGCCCGAACCTCCACTAGCCCATGCCATATCGACCGCAAATATCGCTCAACGAATGGGAAGTACGGATTATTCCCTAAGAAATAGCCCACCAGTGTATGCTCCCACCTAGCAAAACCAAGTTTCGCCACCTCCCAAGATGGCGCCACTACAGGAATTCCATCAACAACAGTTGGTGCTGTGTATGCGAGAGCCATTCTTTTACGGGATGCCGTCGGGATCTTCCCTTGACGCTGGACCGCCTTGGCTGGTGTATGCGATTTATCAGCTCCCCAGACCACCTCAGCAAACGTCGAGCCCAGCCTCGTCATCATACCAGTCCCTAACGTCGGTGGTGCCGCCGAAACCCTAGGTGCAGATGTATGTTTCGCAGGGGCTTCCCGTTCGCACTACCATCGGCGCGTCAGTAGTCGTCTTATCAGCCTCCCCCTCCTTAGCCAGATCAGCATCCGTGATGGGAGACGTTACAGCCGAGGCGACATCCTTCTCTTGTTGGGAAGAAACCCTAAAAAGCACAATGGGCCCAGATGGGCCTTTAGCATCCGTCGCCATTTCGCCAACCCTGGTTGTCGCCCCCACGCTATCAACAGCCGGCACTACCTTCATCGCCGGCTCTACTACGACAGCCGCCGTATGTTCGTCCTCCGTACAAATCTCCTCATCAAAGAGATCACCATCCTTCCCCTTCTCCTTAAGCAATCCATTCGTCGCGCAACAAGGAGTTCACGGTTTGGTGGTGGCGTAGCCGGCCTGATCCAAGGCATACGTCACCCTAGCCGGGGTGGATCCCTCAATTTCCCTATGTAAGTTCCAGCAGGGAGCGATCTGCCCTCAACACCAACATGTTGATCAGTACCCGTCTGTAATGGCTGATAGGATGCCATCAGCCGCAACTGTCGATCGCTGTCCATGAACCCGCTCCACAAGCCCATTAAATCGCACCTCATCAAACGCCGCCCCAAATTTCGGATATGCTCCTCCCAGTCCCACAATATCCGGCATTGCTGGTAGGTCCGTTGCCGCCCGAGTGGGCCCTGGCGTAGTGCCATCTGAGGTTGCCTCCATTATTTTTTGTCACTTGTAATGAAGTTTCCTCACCTACACGCTTGCTCTGATACCACTTGTAATTCTAGATTATCCAACAACACTTTGATAAAGATTAAAACCTTCGTTGACGTGAATAGTGTTTGGAGGCTTTTGAGAGTTTACGTACGTGAAGTACTTTAGCAAATGGAAACTTACATTAATTATGGTTAGGGTTTAGGTTTAAATACCTTGGAAAGGTATTATGCCCATTGGGTCCCCAACAAGCCCATTACAACCACAACTCTACATATAAAATACATTGTAGAGAATCAGAGATGACTTAGAATAAATACATTGGACACTTCTAAAATATAACTAACAATTAGCCATGGACTCACCTAGATTAATTAAACATTTGCAACTATTTAATCAACCTACGTTCATCAACTAACACATTTCATGCTTAAACGAATGCTCACGCGTTCACGAATAAGCACAATAATCTCACAGTATTATAAATCAAGGTTTTGATAACACTTCAACTTACCTACGACACATAACAATCGAAGCATATAGCAGCATAACATATATATAGGAATCGACTAAGCTTACAATCGTATTTGTCGAATTTCAGTCCCAATTTCGCACGTCTGCTACCTTGTTGCTCCTCCGCGCTCACTGTACTCCACCAGAGAAATTGAGCCCAAGCCCAACAAGGAATTCAGCCCAAGAGGTACCCTTGCTACAGTGTTCTTCTCAGCAGTCAATTAAACAAATCTTTCCCTACAATACAACAAACTCTCTCTCTCACACGTTCTCAACTCCAAGTTCTTCTCAGCTTGTTGTCTATTAGTTTGAGCTGCTCCAAAATTTGCTCACACAAGCTGCTATGATATGGCATGTGTTGTGCGCCCCGAATCTCTGTTACAGCCCCGAACTTGCTGCTTCAGTGGCTGCCCGATCTGGACCAGAACAACTTCGTACGTTCGGCTGCTGTCACATAATTTCAGCACGTTTGCTGCCCCGTGAGCTGCCCCGATTTGGCATGTGGTTGCTCCGATCTGGACGGTATTGTGCGACCTCGACTTGGCACTTGCTCGATCTGCTCTGAAATAGCTTCACCTGCTGCCCTTTCACTCAGGAATTCAGCTCCCAAGAGCAGCTCGTGGCGTCTCTTCATTGGTTCAACTCTCCGTTCGAACTCCTCGCAGCCCTCTCTGTTATGCCGTGTATGTGCGTGTATGTGGCCTTTCAACATAAGAAGTATTTTATAGCAACCGTAGCCCTCGCTACCTCGTCTATCGTTAACTTATGTGCTTACGATGTTGTAAGTTGAGAGACATATAAAAATGTGCATGAAATTTTTCCATTTATGTAAAGGATCACCATTCTTTACATGACAAATGAATACTTAATTCCTAATTATATACTATACCTAGTTACATGGAAAGCATACAAACTGTACATCAAAAGAATCCTATGCGGCCGACCTCACAAGTCGTTATTCATGTACACACTTCCATTCCCAAAAGTCGCTGGAACCTTCAAAACTATGCATTGCCATCTAAGCGAGCACGTACCATGTTCCCGAGCACCTACAACACATAACGTAAGGGTCAGCGATAAGCTCGGTAAGTGAAAACTATGCATGAAATACACGTATCCTAATCTGCAAAGACATCCGCGTCAATGCTTTCTAGTCTTCACCTTCCTTCTTATTCTCTCATTTCATTTTGGGCCCTCGGCTTTTCAATCTCGCTATGCACCATCTAGAGCTCTAACCCACTAAGGATGTACATATAGGTGACAGTACACGAACTGAGAGGCTAACCTTAGTTCGCAATTTGCATCTCTCCAGAATTTAACTGAAATTTGTTTACTATTTAATCATTTTCGATTGCATCCTTAGTAAAATCTTGAACTCTTAAAACTCGATAAAGAAGATAACAACTATGATATGAGAAAGGATGGAAATCCGGTAGAAATGTGTATATATAAATTGGTGGCAGGGGGGATAAAGATAAGGACCTTGTTAAATCTCAAACAAATTCGAATAGTATATTACTATATGACGTTGAATTCATAAGCATGAACATAAGTATAACAAGCTCAAGAAACCTAAAGAATCAATAAAATAATAACTTATTACAGGAACTTAGATAAGGATCAATTGACCATCGATGTCATTTGGATAATTCCATACACAAGGGCCAAAAGAGATAAGAGTAGAATTTACTTAACAGAAGAAGAAACACTTGAAGTCCTAAAGATATCGAAATTAGTAAAACTCAAATCAATAAATGTCGAAAGATGTAAAACTCGAAAGCAATTAAAGATGTCGAAACATTGTGATAAATACTAATTACTTAAAAGCAAAGAAATGTACATAAAAGAGATAAGAATGGACTAAAGTGGTCGATGTCATTTAGTTAGAATCACACGAAATTTGTAGATAAAAACTAAGGCAAAATGAAAACGACATTTATTCATGAACTTTCGACAAGATTAAAAAATCAGGAGAAAGAAGTCAAACGAGAACATTAAACCATCACTAAGATTGAGAAGGTATGAATTATTTCTATGAATATTTCGGGTATTATCATGTTCATGAAAGACCACTGGATATTAAAAGTTAGAAGAAATTAGGGTTTTTAACCACTAAATTTAAGGTTTGTATAGATTTAAGCTTGGAGGCTTTTAAGAATGAGTTCTTATAGTTATGTGTTAGAAAGCTTAAATGGTATTAATTCTTCTATTAGATTGTATGTATTTATTCATATGGTAGGCATGGAAATTCGTATTTATATGGAGCTTGAATTTCTGAAAATACCTAAGTATGCTAAAGTCATTTGTGTTCTTTAAAACGTGTCTTTCGATTAAAAGATAGATGGTTTTATGCTAAGCAGATGTTGTTTCGGGTGGTGATAGAGTTTCCCAGGTTATGAATATCGAAATCTAATGTCACATGTCGAAAGGTTTATTGAATGATAATGTCGATATATATATATATATATATGGTCCCGACAAATTCTTGCATATAATATGTCAAAACCTTGTTAAAATGTCGAGACACATCTGTTCTTATGTACTGCTTAATGTCGAAATCATTGTGTATTAACTAGTTAAATGTCGAAATTCATTTTATATTAAGGTTCATAACGTGATTTCTATTTGAAATGTCGAGATCTTTTTAAAGTGTAAATGTCGAAACATATCTCGACATTTTGTCTATGATTCTAACACACACTTCGAAGTAGTTTATAAATATCGACATCCATTTCGAAAGCAATATCGAGAACCTATATGCTTTTCATAAATCCCGAGAAGTATTAGATGACTAAGTAGTATAATAATATTTCATAAATTAATGGAGTGAGGAAACGACACCTTGATACAAGCTTGACCAATCATAGCTTAGGGAGAGTAAATAATGGACACGTAAGGGTTTCTTAATATAGGAGGTAAAAATAGTTGCTTAGTCACCTAGTTGTCAACTCAAGCACAATTATCTAAGCACAGTACTTATCAAATAAACTTAGGTAACGATGAGGAAGAGTTCAAATAAGAAACAAGTCAAAGTACATGTCGAAATCTCTATTTATACATATAACAAACAATGTCAAGATCTAATAATATCGAGATTTATTCTTTATCAAAATCTTTTGAGTAGAGTTCAAATGTCGAGCTCATAAACATATATAATATATCGAGATCCTTGGATATTGTAAGAATATCAAATCTTAATATGCAATGTCGAGGTTTCTGCTTAGGAATGTCGACATACACTTCTCGATTTTTCTATTTAACCAATCTCGAAAGTTTGTAAATTATAATTCAAAATCTTTGTTTACAATTTCGAAGTGCTATCTCGAAATCTTGGTATATATACTACTTTGAGATTTAATAATGTCGAGATTTATCTTGATATTAATATCGAAATCTATGTTACCACTTCATAACCAAGCTCGACATTTATCTTAAGAAAATGTCGAGATTTATTTCAAAATTTGTTTTGAAATTTATAAAAATCGAAACTAGGGTTTTTAAACTAAGCCACTTTAGTAAAATTGTAGATGGACTAACAAACCCTAATTTTATATGTTTCTATAATTAGGGTTCGAAGATTAGCGATTTAACCGTACGATAAGCTAAGGATACCAGGTAAGTGGATCGCAACTACAATACATAATTCTGTGTGTATAAGTTATGTGTCTATGTGCTTTTCATGGTTTTATGTGACTTCTATGTTTTCTATGTGATGTAAATTTACGTGATTTATATGACGTAAATTATTTTATGAATATTGCACGCATGTTTATATGATTTCATGGCATAATCACGTGCACGCACGACTAGTATGAGAGTCAGTGAGATAGCGTGCATGAGTATAAGATCGCTTGAAAGCGATACGTATATTTGCCGATATAGGCATTTGTGTCGACTCAATGATGAGTCTCGGCTCTTCTATGCTACCACGGCGATTCACGAAAGGTAGGGGGAATACCCCGTAGCGGGAGATGCAACCTGGAGGATGCGACTCGAGGGTGTGAGCGGCACCGAGGGAATCTCGAGTGTTGGCGACCTCTCAATGGGACTGCATTGGGATTGAAAGGCACTAGTAGCCTCTCAGTGTGGATCTCACTGGGATTGAAAGGCACTAGTAACCTCTCAGTGTGTACCGCATTGGGATTGAAAGGCACCATAGGATTACGCACAGATGGAGTACTCGGGTTTAGCCTCCCAGTGTATGTACTGCCACTTATACCCTTAGGGGTTTGAGCTCTATATGGTACATAGTAAGATTGAAAGCCGAACGGGCCCAAATATGAAATGAAAAGAACGAGAAGAATATGAGAGGTCAATAGCATTGGCACGAATGCCTTCGCTATTTAGGTCACGTGCATGGCAAGCATGGTTTTCACTTACTGAGCTTTATAAGCTCATTCCACGTTTTTATGTGTTGTAGGACCCCGCGATCACGGTACGTGATCATTTTCACGGCGAGGCCAACTTTTGAAGCTTCCGGGGGCTTTTGAGATGGAAGTGTGTGCATGGATGCGACCTCGTGGAGGCCCAGTAGATAAATTTATTTTGACCCGCATGCGCGCTTTCCTATGTAAATAGGACCCAGGATGATTTTGTAGAAACCGTTACGATTCCTTTTTATAAAAGGAAAAATTTTATCCGAAATTTCGCACGATTTATTTTATTATTACAAGATTAGTCACGTAGACTAGTTAAGAAAGTAGTGGTGGAAAGCGGGGCTGCCACATGGTCCCACTTCCATTCGGGTTTCGGTAAGGCTGTAGAGTTCTAGCTGGCTGCTGGTGTTCGGCTTTGATTAGCTGACACGTCATACATTGATTTACGAACACGGCTATGTTTTTTTCATCCATGGCCACCAATACGTGATTCGTAAATCTTGGTACATCTTTGTAGCGCTTGGGTGTATAGAGTATGTTGTTGCGTGTGCTACTGTCATTATCGCTCATCGTAACTCCTCATTGTTGGGTATGTATAATCTGTTCTTGTATAACATGGTTCCTCGTGTGCTTCTGCCATGGCTCTAGGAATAATGGCTGGCCTTGCATGAGCCAAGGCCCTCCCTCTAGGACCTCCGTTCGCGCCTCATCCGACTCAAATCTGAATATGCAGAAGCCATTGGTGGTCCGCACCTCAACAAGCCCATTCCACACGGATCTGAAGTGACGCTCGACGAATGGGAAATACGGCTTCCGACCAAGAAAATAACCCACAAGGGTGTTCTTCCAGCGGTCCCGACCACGTCTCGCCACCTCCACTGGCGCACGAACCACGGCTACGCCATTAACAAGAGAAGGTGGAGTATACGATAATGTCATTGTGCATGCCTGGCCAGCCCTCTGCCCTTGCACGGCTTTCGCGAAAGTCGCCGGCATGGTCGGGCCGCCAGCTGTCGTCCGTACAGGCCCGAGCCGCGAGAGGACCGACCTAACACGCGGATACCCCGTCTTCGCAGAAACCCTAGCAGCCGCCACCTTTGCGTCAGACCCACTAGGGCCCACTGGTAGCGCCGGCACCGAAACGCTAGCTGCCGTCAGCCCTATCGACCCCATCGGCGTAACAATTTGTGGAGACGTCGGCTTGATCGATTGACTCTCCTTCACAGCCCCATTGGAAACCCTAATCGGATCAGTTTCTCCCACAATATCAGCCGTCGCATCGCACGAGTCTGCTAACCTCACCTCCATAACCATCGGCATCATCGTGCGAGTTGGCGGTGGCGTTCCAGGCCATCCCCAGGGTGATCGTCCCGCCAGCCTTGGGTTGGCCAGAATTCGACTTGGCACCAATATACCCTGATGCAGCGTAGTACTATGCTCGGCCTCTGCCATATTCACCGGTGGCTGTTCGCCACATCGATCGTCATCAACCTTCCCACTCTCACGTGTCCCGTTGACCCGTCATCAATGATCGGAAGCGATCGCCATCAAAGCATCGTGCGAAATCTGGGTACGCCGTAGCCAGTCTCTCCAGATCCGGCAACGAAGGCAAGCCATGGACCCCCATAATCCCGCCGGATTTCACGCCAACCGAAGATTGATCAGACTCTATCTCCACCCTCGCCAAAACCCTTGGCGAGACATCCTCCGCCACCGCACCAAATCAGTCCAAGAACACCCACCGGATTGATGAGGATCAAACAATCATCGGCCAGCCAAGATTGACCGAAAACGACGACGATCGGACGATGAGACCGCGCTGAGAACCAACGAAATTTGAAAACTCGCCTACTGTGTGAAAATCGCACACACTGGAGGTGTAATTTTCAAAAAACCCTTGTCCATGATCTTCCTCATTTTTAAAAGGCGATCAATTGCATAATATTCATACCTTGATTTGCCCGATCTGTCAAGTGTCTTATTTGGTTTCGCCCGATTTCGTGAGATACTTGAATCGCCCGATTTGTTGCTTTGGACATTCACAATCTCCGAACGTTAATCATAACATCAAGTCGCCCGATTTTGACCTTGCATGGTGGCTAGTTTCGCCCGGTTTTGGGGTTAAATACTTACTTTCCGCCGAACCTAATACCACTCAAATTCAATCGAATATCATGCAAACTACTCCATTCGATCGGAACCTTCAAAACTTCATCTACCCGAAACTAAGTTCATAGCTCATTCTTCCCAGAATTCCTAAGTTCTAAAATTCCATCCCACTCCAAAACGTCCAGCACTATCCCAAGATCATCATATACTAAGGTTATAAGTCTTAAAAACACGTTAGACTACCTAATTCTTAGCTAATTCTCAAGGAAAACCTCAAATAATGAACTTATACCCTAAATTAGGGTTTTTGCAGTCTAAGATACATGTAAATTCCTTAAGTTTTCCCCATCCTAGTTACACGTTATCTAAATAACCCTAGAATTGAAAATCATGACCGCTTGAAGAATTAATCTTTACTTCCCAATTTCGAATCCCAAGCTACTTGGGGTGTTCTTTGAGTTAAATCCTCTCGGCTCCTTCTCCGTTTTCTTTTACTTTGATTTTCGATGGTTCTTCTAAGTGGGATCATGGAGTTTAGATGGTTAGATTAGATATTTAACAAGGGGGCATGGTGATGGGACTTAAGTGGCCTGAGGTCTCCTCATTTTAAGGAAGCTTTGTCCCCTCCAAGTTGGGCTTGCAATTTGGGCCAATTATTTAAACCTAGATCATTAATTATCTATGGCCCATCTAAGGCCATTTGCTAGTATGATCTAATTCAATTTCCCTTGTTCCTATAAATTCGAAGATCCCTAATAAGTTTAGGTATCACAAGCACAAAATCAGTTGCACATAATTGCAGGTAATTCATATAATCACATAGGCAGTGGCCAAACTAGCTTACGAGGACTGGGGTGCTACAGGCCTCGATGGCTGATCTAGATCCGTGAGCTTTGGGTTGAAAAAGAACTTGAGTCCAAGTAGACTTTAAATTCGATAAATAAATAATAATGCCTTTATTATAATGAAAATAAATATTCATTAATTTATTTGACGTTATATACAATAAACCTGTCTATCAACCTATACATCATCGTGCGTCCTATACTATTCCTAGTCCTCGTATGGCATTCCGAGGGCACACTCCCTAACAGCCTCCCACTTGCACTCGAATGCCATGCGATGCACCTAATACCAGTCGCAATGGTATCGTAGCCCCATCTTGTCCAGATGCTGTTCCATAACTGCTTGGGACAAGGGCTTCGTGAGCGGGTCCGCCACGTTTTCTGCGGTGGCGATTTTCTGCACGGCGACCATCCCGTTTTCAACGAACTCACGTAATACGTGATAGTTTCTCTCGATATGTTTGGACTTGCTATGAGATCGTGGTTCCTTTGCTTGCGCGAATGCACCGCTATTATCGCACCAAAGTGTAAACGGTCTGTCAGCAACTGGTACCACAGTAAGTTCCTCCAAGAATTTTTTCATCCAAACAGCTTCTTTAGCTGCCTCTGAGGCTGCTATCTATTCTGCCTCGCACGTGGAATCGGCAGTTGTGTTTTGCTTGGAGCTTCTCCAAGACACTGCCCCACCGTTGAGCACGAATACAAAACTTGAAGTAGATTTTCGGTCATCCACGTCCGACTGGAAGTCCGAATCGGTATAACCAACTACTTCTAGTCCCGCTCCTCCATAAACCAGCGTTAAGTCTTTAGTCCGTCTAAGGTATTTAAAGATATTCTTAACAGCTGTCCAATGTTCTTCCCCTGGGTTTGCCTGAAACCGACTAACCACATTCACAGCGTAGGCAATGTCCAGTCGTGTACACAACATCGCATACATCAGACTACCCACTGCAGACGCATACGGTATCCCACTCATCCGTTGTCTGTCTTCCTCACTTTGAGTTGACATTGACTTCGATAAATGGATCCCATGTCGCATTGGTAAGAACCCTTTGTTAGAGTATCCATTCTGAATTTCTTCAGGATTTTCTCTAAGTAAAAGGCCTGAGATAAGCCGATCGTATGGTTCGCTCGATCCCTGAACAAGCGAATACCTAGTATATACGTCGCTTCTCCCAGGTCTTTCATGGAGAATTCGGTTGAAAGCCATGCTTTCACCGATGAGAGCATCCCAATGTCGTTTCCTATCAAAAGGATATCATCCACGTACAATACAAGGAACGACACCATACTCCCACTGCTCTTTCTGTAGACACATGGCTCATCTACGTTTTCACGAATCCAAAGTTCCGAACTGCTTCATCAAAACGTAGATTCCAGCTACGAGAGGCCTGTTTCAGTCCGTAAATCGATCGATTCAGTTTGCACACTTTGTGAGCATCTGCATGTGACTCAAAACCTTTGGGCTGCTCCATATAGATCTCCTCCTTGAGGAATCCATTAAGAAACGCCGTTTTAACGTCCATTTGCCAAATCTCATAATCATAGTGCGCAGCTATCGCGAGCATTATCCGGATGGACTTGATCATGGCTACAGGTGAGAAAGTCTCCTCATAGTCAACTCCCTCTTTTTGGTTATAGCCCTTGGCAACCAACCTGGCCTTGTAAGTCTCAACTTGTCCGTCAGATCCAATCTTCCTCTTGTAAATCCATTTACAGCCGATTGGTCTAAAACCACTCGGTAGGTCTACAAGAGTCCAGACTTTATTGGAGTACATTGAGTCCATCTCAGCTCGCATAGCCTCAATCCATCTCGCTGAGTCAACATCGAAATAGCTTGATCGAAAGTAGCGGGATCTTCTCTTAGAAGTCCCCTAGTCGCAACATAACCTTGTTCGACATGTGACATGCCATACCGTTGTGGTTGGCGAGGCACCCTTTCAGATCGTCGCATGACTGGTTCGCTCGGACCATTCGAATCCTGTGTGGGCGTTTCGGTCGACTGCTCCTCGAGAGTGACCTCACGGCCAATGTCAAAATCTCGAATGAACTCTTCCTCGAGAAGATGTGCATGTAGGCCAACAACAATCCTTTGATCATCGTGAAAATAAAATTGGTATCCCATAGAGTCTTCGGGGTAACCTATGAAACGTCCTTTTACTGACCTAGACTCCAATTTATCGGTTTTCAGCTTTTTCACATAAGCGGGGCAACCCCAAATTCTAATATGTGATAAGCTTGGTAAACGACCAGTCCATATCTCATACGGAATACCGTTAACAGACTTCGAGGGACACCGGTCAATGGTATATGCCGCTGTCAAAAGCGCGAATCCCCATAATGACATCGGTAAATCTGTATAGCTCAACATTGAACGAACAATATCTAATAAAGTTCGATTTCTACGTTCGGCCACGCCATTCAACTGTGGCGTGTGCCGGGCGGAGTCATCTGTGATAAAATACCGTTCTATTTTAAGAACTGGTCAAACTCGACACTCATGTACTCGCCACCTCGATCCGATCGAATGGCTTTAATGAGCTTCGAAGTTTGATTTTCCACCAACGCCTTATACTCCTTGAACCTATCAAGAGCATCAGCTTTATACCTCATCAGATACACGAGTCCGTAACGACTGTGATCATCCGTAAAGGTAATAAAATAGTGGAAGTCACCTCGAGCTTTCACATTGAATGGTCCGCAAACGTCCGTGTGAATTAAACCGAGAACTTCAGTGGCTCTATTAAAAGTCCCGGTGAAGGGTGATCGGGTCATTTTACCTTTGAGGCATGACTCACAAGTCGGATAGGGATCTGATCCCAACGGTGTCAATATCCCGTTTTTCTCCAACTCGTGGATCTTACGTTCTCCAGTATGACCTAATCGAAGCTGCCACAAGTATCTCGCATTTATTCCCGGCTTTCGTTTATTTGTGACAGTATTCACAGATATATCGTCCTGGGTATTTAAATAGTACAAACCAATTAGTGTTGCGCTGCCAACATTTTTATTTCTAATGTGGCATGTATTATTATTAAAACTAAATACATAACCATTCCTGCTCAAAACAGGAACGGAGACGATGTTCTTAAATCCCCTCGGGAGTACAAGACAATCGTACAAACGCAACACATGCCCAGAAGATAATACAAGAGATCTTGATCCGACGTGGCTTGCCGAGATACTATCCCCGCTTCCCACTCTGACCTCGATCTCACGCTCCCCAAGCGCTCTACTTGGTCCCAGACCCTGCGTGGAAACACAAATGTGAGTACTAGCCCCCGAATCCAATATCCAGGAAGTAGAGTATACAGATGAAGAACAAACTGTTTCTAAAACATTAAGTTCCATACCTGACGCAGCCTGCTTACCCTTGAGCTTCGGACAGTCCCGCTTCCAGTGGCCCAGCGCACCGCAATGCAGACACCTATCCGTCGGCTTTACAACGGTTTGCTTCGATTTCCCAGAAGATAGTTTCTTCTTGGAAACTTTCCCTGTCGGCTTGAGCTTGTTGCCCTTCTTCTTTTTGCCTTTCTGGGGCTTTGAAGAAGTGGCGACAAGTGCAGTCTGCTTTGCCCTCTTCATCTGACCTTGCGCCGTTGCTAACTGATTCATTAGATCAGGAAGCAATAGCATCATGCCGTTCAGATGATAGTTCACAATGAACGCATTGAAGGACGGAGGCAGGGACTGCAAGATGAGATCATTTTGTAATTCCCGATCAAATTGAAAACTGAGAGTTTCCAACCTCTCGATCATGGTGATCATGTTCATAACATGCTCGCCAACATTCTCACCCTCAGACATCCTCGATCGGAAGAGCTGCGACGAAGTCGCATAGCGAGCTGTCCTAGACGTCTCACCGTAAAGCTCTTTCAAATGTTGAACCATCACCCGAGCATCAGCCATACTTTCGTGGCTACGCTGCAGTGCGTTACTCATCGATCCTAGGACATGAGCCTTTACGAGCTTCTCGTCACGCAGTCGCTTGTCATAAGCGGCACGAGCCTGCTCGGATGCCCGCGCCCCTGGGGCTGGCGGCATTTCGGAGTCAAGGATATAAACTAGGTTCTCAATCTCAAGGAAAATCCTCAAGTTGCGAAGCCAGTCTGAATAGTTTGGCCCAGTCAACCTATTCTCCTTGAGCAGTACATTTAAAGCGGTCGACATGATTTCACAAAGAGAGAAAATGCTGCAGAAAATAAAAGGCATATTAAGTCGATTGTATAGGTTATCAAACACGAACAAGGACTTTTTATTCCGTTTGACTCCCACTATCTTTTCATAAACTCCATCTCCCTACGGATGTTTTGGAAGTTTCGTTGATAACTTCGATAGTGGAGTTGATGTCCCCGTGGACGGGTGCAAACCTCAACCTCTGTCGTTTTATTGGTTTGCAGCGGCCCACGAAGTCGTGCTCCGCACGAATCCGACCTTGTCGAATGTCTCAACTATCTTTGCCTCAGTCAGGGACCCCCGCCGGCAAACCCGGAACAAGGCGGTATGACTGTCTAAGTGCGACCTATCAACGTTGCTCAAAACCGCACACTTGAACCATACGTTTTACCGCACAGTGTGGTCTTGGCGAGCGGCACAAATGCACCCGAGCAAGCCGAAACAAAAGCAAATGCAAGGCGCAGGCATACCCGAAACCAAACCTTGCATTTCGATTTTGTAACAACTAGACCCGAGCTTGATAGAAGACAGGGCATCCAATCCCTTTACTCACTTAGTATTCGTAAGGGAGATTTTTGTAACTCATAGCATATTAAAATTAAGCACGAGCACGTAAATGCGTTAAATAAATTCCTAACCCTAGAAAAGCAATTTAAATGGACAAATATGCGGACTATTTCTAGACTGGTCCTATTACATGGGTCGTAAAATGATCGTGTCTTCGATCTTCAACCGTCGAGTCATCGACATGATGGTCGTCGAACCCTCCAACCTCGCCTTGCATCGAACGGCCGTCATTTATCTAATTTATCTAATAAAATGATAAAATACAACACGGGGGAAATTATTTCCCAAACAACCCGTAATCCATGTACATACCGGGGGCGACAAACGGCCCTTAAACAAATAACCCGGTTAGAACCTAAGCCCGCGTAATGTCCCACATAAACATGCAACACAGAATTTTGACGTCGGGTGCCCAACCGACGTCACGAGCGACGATAGTTTCCAAACTACGTCGACCGTTCGTTCGCCACATCGGCTTTCGAGGCCTTCGGTCGAAACATACATGAGCCTTGGATCTGATACCACTGTTGGGGTGGGCCCGATTAATCGACGCCGGCCCCCGAACTGCGCAACGTGGCTATAGCGGAAGCGCGATTTGTACCGAGCGGCATAGGGTGGCAAAATTTTTTATTTTTAATATCTAAATTCAACCTTACGCCATTCGACTTCTCCCGAGGGTCTAAGATACTGCCCTAAGCCTCGGGAGATCGCGATTAATTCGAATTATCAAAATTCGAATTTATTTCCAATTTATTCGAATTAATAATTTAGATCCAAATTAATCGAACAAAGCGGCAACCAGACGTTTTTCGATTATTTGGAGACCGAAATGATTTTTCATCAATACCAAACTTTCCAGAATAATTCTACACTTCCTAACGTTGGCAATGATAGGTCTTTCGAATTATTCCGACATCGTTTGATATTTTTCTTAAAATCAAATCTGTGGTTCGAAATTATTAATTCGAGTAAAACGGCAGTCTGCCGTCTTTTAACTATTTGACGACCGAAACAATTTCCGATCGATACCAAATTTTCCAGAATAATTCTACACTTCCCGATGTTTCCAACAAGCGGTCTTGCGAATAATTCCGATATCGTTTGGTATTTTTCGTAAATGAAATCATTAGGGTTCGAGGTATACCTTTGGTGAACGGGATTTCTTCTGTCGTCGCCTCGGATGGACGTGGCTACACCTCGTCTGGATCACGGGGCTTCCGGGCTAGATTATCACACCGGTATGACCTTGAACGAACCTCTGATAATGCTCCCGATGGCTAGACGCAACTCAGTTCGTGTGTCGGGATTCGTCGAACGATTGCTCGAGAAGTTCAAAACTTCATCTTACTCTTTTCTTTAGTTCTATGGTTTTTCAAGGAGTATCAAGTTCTTAAAAAAAAAACCCCTCCTATGCATCTCACGTTAATGCTCTTTTCTGTTTTTTTGTTTTATTTATTGAAACATAACATGTGTCAATCATTTAAAAAAAAAACAAATGAGTCATCCCCACACAACATCACCCAACGTGTGATGGAATTGTGTAGATTTTTTTTTATTTTATGATAATTTCATTTTGGCCCTTGAGGTTTCTAAATTCTCAATTTAGTCCTTCACTTTTAAATAATAAAATAATTAAATCCAATCTAATTATTTTAATTATAATTGAGCCTCACTTAGTTAATAAATTAAGCACTTATTTCCGTGACAGTCACTGGAATTTAACTAAGTCGTCGACACCTCGTATCAACTTTGCCACTACCTCAACGAATCTCATTTGTTAGGTTCCACAGAAAAGCCTGCCGTTTTCGTTCAAGTTCATTACCATTTTTAAGCGCAACTCTCTAGGTCCGTCTCAACTGGCATGGGAGGAATCCACGAGTCACGGTATTCGCCTAGCTAATCCCACGGTACCGAACAGATCCCAGTTGAGAACGAATTTTGATCTAATCGAAATTCGGACGAACCGACTATAGTGTATACATTTAAATACTTCTTACGCCTTTCACTTGCGTCCGGTTAGGTGAGAGCCATGCAATTGTCAAACTCACTAACCTAACACTATGTTATAATCGAGACCGAACCGATTATTTAAACTCCGCTCCGTATCTAATACAAGCAAGTTTTCCAAGCTTCGGCCGAAGGCTTTATAATCGTCGCTCTCCAATTACCTCATAGGACATTAACCTATATGAATATAGACAGTGAATCCCAATAGCCGTCAAAGCCCGACAATCACCTCCGTAAAGTCGGTTGCGTTTCGTCGCTGACCCGTGTCTCATTTATGAACACTTACGAGCCTAGCCAACTAGCGACAAACCGAAATCGCGAAAGCAAATCCGTCAATGACCCTATCGGTCTGAGGCTGCTATAGTCATTCGTTCAATCATTGTCAACATCCTAGCCATGTGATTGAGACGAATACGAGCCGAATGTCCGGATACGCGATCTCTCCGATCACCGATATCTCCATCACGACCCACAACCTCTCAGGTAATCGGTGACACTACCGATACTATGTGGTCGTCAATGGATAAGTCATATTCGGATATCTAGTCACCCACCTAGAATCCTTAGACTTACGGACTTTTTATTTAATGCTGAGATTAAGGACTGTCCGGTGTCTCCTCTCTCGTCCCACGAGAATCAGACATCCAACTCAAACATTTGGTGTTATTTATTTATCGCACTGCCGGATGCCAAGTAGACTTTAAATTCGATAAATAAATAATAATGCCTTTATTATAATGAAAATAAATATTCATTAATTTATTTGACGGTATATACAATAAACCTGTCTATCAACCGGAGGGCACACTCCCTAACAACTGGAGGTGCTTTTCCTATCCATTCGACAACCTGCATAATCAGCATCAGTGTAGCCAATAGTTGAAGTTCGTGCGTTTAGGATACCATAGTCCTAAGGTAGTCGTACCCTTAAGGTAGCGAAGAATACGCTTCACCGTGAGCATGTGGGATTCATTGTGATCGGCTTGAAAGCGGGCACAAAGACAAGTGACAAACATGATATCCGGCCGACTAGAAATCAGGTAGAGAAGAGATCCAATTATGCTCCGATAGAGTGTGGTGTCGATCGATTTTCCTGTGGGATCGGCATCCAACTTGCAACTTGTTGACATGGGAGTGCTGAGAGGCTTGCTCTGATCTTGATGGAACCTTTTCAGGATGTCCTTAATATATTTTGTTTGACTTATAAATATCCCATCATCGAGCTGTCTGACTTGAAGTCCTAGGAAAATTGCATCTCTCCCATGTGGCTCATTTCGAATTTACTCTTCATGAGATCTCCAAACTTCTTGCAAAGCCGTGGATTTGTTGAACCGAAAATAATGTCGTCGACGTAAACTTGAACGACCATCAGATCCTTGTCTTGCCATTTGATGAAGAGGGTCGTATCGATTGTTCCTCGAATAAATCCAGGCGTTATGAGGAAGTCACTTAGGACATCATACCAAGCACGTGGAGCTTGTTTTAGTCCGTAGAGAGCTTTATCCAATCGATAGACGTGATCGGGATGTTCTTGATCAATGAAGCCGTCTGGCTGAGCGACATAGACTTCTTCTTTAAGTACGCCGTTGAGAAAGGCGGTTTTAATGTCCATTTGATAGACCTTGAAGGCTTTATGAGCCGCATAATCCAATAATAGATGAATGGCTTCAATTCGGGCAACAGGAGCATACGTTTCGTCGTAATCAATGCCTTTCTGTTAGTTATATCCCTTAGCAACTAATCGTGCCTTGTTCCGGATCATTTCGCCATTTTCATTCTTTTTATTCTTAAATACCCATTTTGTTCCAATGATAGTTTTCCCATGCGGACGGGATACTAATTTCCACACATGAAGACGTTCGAATTGGTTGACTTCCTCTGGCATTGCAATAATCCAATCCGGGTCTTGTAGTGCGTCTGCTACCTTAGTGGGCTCATTTTGGCTTAAGAAACAGCTGAAAAGACTGTGTTGATGTCATGTCCTTACTCCGCTCGAAGGATCGCCAGTTATCTTATTATGTGACAAAGCTGAAGATGATGCATCAGCCAGTTGTGGATCTAGATTTCCAATGATTTCCGATTGTTCATTTGTGAGGAAGTTCCAAATCTGCACTGGGAGGGAGCGACTCTGATAATTCTTCCTCAACACTCACGGTAGGTTCTTCATTGTTTTGTGCTAAATCTGAATCGCGTGCCGTAGAGACTGTTGAAGAACTTGGTACATCGGCCTTGTCGGGTGTATGATTGACGGTGACTGGCGGATGTAGAGGCTCAAATAGGGAATCCAAGTCTTCTAACACAAGTCTTAGAGCTTCGTCTGGCAGTGATTGCTGAGTTGTGCCATCTTCTGTCGGCTTTGTGACAACACACCAGTGAATATGGGTTCTGAGATGTTGTTTTCAGAAGCCAACGAGTTGAGTACGGATCCTGAACTATTTTGTTCAAAAGCAATCGAGTTGAGCACGGGTCCTGAACTGTTTTGTTCAGAAGCCATCGAGTTGAGCACGGGTCCTGAACTATTTTGTTCAGAAGCCATGTCGTTCACTTCGTGAAAAGTGACGTTGTAGTTTTCCTTAATCGTGCGGGTGGACTTGATGTGTACTCGGTACGCTTTTGATGTTGAAGAATAACCGACGAAAGTTGCTTCGAATGCTTTAGGGTCGAACTTTGCGTGTTGCTCTCTGTCGTTCGCCACAAAGCACTTGCACCCGAAGACTTTAAAGAATGAGATGTTGGGTACTCTCTTAGTTACAATCTCATACGGAGTTTTGTTGAAACATTTGTAAACCACCGTCCTGTTTTGGATAAAACAGGCGGTATTTACTGCTTCAGCCCAAAGAAAGTGTGGAAAGGCAGAATGGATCAGCATTGTACGAGTGGCTTCCACTAGAGTTCGATTTTTCCTTTCAACGACCCCATTTTGTTGTTGTTGAGGTGTTTTTGCGGCTGAGATTGTTGACTTATTCCATTTCTGATAAATCTCACTGAGATATTGATTCTTGAACTCAGTGCCGTTGTCTGTTCGAATAGCTTGAGTAGTTTGTTGCAGCAGATTCTGAGTAGTGTTCACAAAGTTAATAATCAAGTCCCCTTGTCTCATCTTTGGTTCGGAGGAACTTTGTCCAAGTGTAGCGAGAGAAGTCATCGACGATTACTAGCACGTACTTGCGCCCACTGATACTCTGTGTCTGCATTGGCCCACAGAGCTCCATGTGGATTAGTTCCAATGGTCGAGAGGTAGACGCAATTTGCTTGACTTGATGAGATGCTCGCTTCATTTTTCCTAATTGCATGCCGAACAATGATGCTCCTTTTGTAGTAGTATGGTTGGAAGACCGTGAACCAACTTTTTCGTAGAAAGGTGTTGGAGAGCTTTCATATTTAGATGAGACATTCGTTGATTCCATAAGCTGTTCCTCTGTAAAACAGTAGAGACGAGGCATACAATTGTCGAGGGCCGCACAGACGTCGGGTTGATCGTGTAAAGATTGGATTTTCGAAGTCCGAAGAGGAGTTCTGTGCCCTGACAGTCCAAAATTCTGCACCGGCAGCGTGGAAGACCACTTGAAATCATTTATCACAGAACTGGCCTAAGCTGAACAAGTTATGGCGGAGGCCTTCGACATAAGAGAATCTTTTATCGTAAGATTTTCCAAAATAATGTCTCCACATCCAAGAATGGGAGCTGAGTCATTGTTTCCGAATCTGACTTTGCCGTTTGATCGGTCTTTGTAGTTGCTCAGCAGCTCTTGATTTCCAGTCATGTGTGTGGAGCAACCAGAGTCGAGGTACCACAGATGATGGATCTGCAAAGACAAGTTAGGGAGCTTTAGGTACCCACTTAAGCATGGGTCCTCTCAGATTAGCGGATATAGATTTAGGTTCGGATACGGTTCCTAAATTATTGCTTGAGGGAGTTTTAATCACCCATTTCACTTTCGGAGAAGTGGGTTAGGGTGTAGCCTCTTTAGGTGACTTGGCCTTTTCGGCTTTTGTCATCCTAGGCGGAGATTTAGGAACCCATTTGGGTTGAACCTTGCAGGAAAGGTTAATTTCAGCACGTACAAATGCTTTGGTAGGCTTGACCGAGGAAAAGATATTTTTTTTTGATAATCTCCTAAGGTGCTTGGGGGACTCAATCTTTACGGGATACCTTAGGTGAGTACAGGCATGCACAGCGCCATACGCCTTTTTTATGGCTGGATCTTGTCTTCCTAGTGGCATTTTTTCAGAATGCCTAATTTTAGCTTCAGATGTAAAGCCAATTTCGAAATTAGTGCTTCTAAAAATGGTAGGCTGTAGAGTACATGTAGAAGCAGTTATTTGAAGCGAAGAAATGACTCTTTTATTTCTACGAGTGTCATTTATTTGTACAAAAGGAGCAACATTCTTAGATATACTCGAATCTACTAGCTCCTTCTTAATACTAGACACTTTCGCCTTCGGTTCTAGTGCTTGCCCTACGCTCCCTATAGACGTAGGTAAAATAGATTTAGTCTTAGCACTTTTAACAGAATTATCAATGCACTTTTGATCTTTCGAAGGTGATTTTTGATTTTCACGCTTTGCATAGTAGTGTGAGAGGGTAGTTTGGGACGGTGAGGAAGCTTTGAGATTTTCCATCTCTTTTAAGAACTTTTTCTTTACAGCTTCGAAATTCTCTCTTTCTTTATCTAATTTAGCTTGAGCTTCCTCTATCTGTTTTATTATAGGAGGTTTGTAGAGAGTATTTATAATGAACGTTTTTTACTTCCTCGTAGTGTGTTTGAGATCGAGAGGTTGAACTAAATCACAGACATGTGTTAAAGATGGTTTCATATTTTTGTCTCTTTCATTTAGTTCTGTGTAGTCAAAGGTGATTTCAGGCCCATGAGACTAATCTGAAGTACTTTGTTTTGTCGCTTCAGTGAAATTTCTAAGAGAGGTTGCTCCTAAACCCATGTTCTTAATATCATATATTTATTTCTTCCGTAGAACACGTGGGTTAGTGAAACATATGCCTTCTATTGGATTATAGAATTCTGTATCCTTGGGCTGGTTTAGAAATATCGTCTGCTCAGAATGTTCCCTACGCGTAAGAATATCATATAATTTCTTAATTTTCGCATATAACTTCTTGCGTTCCTCACCTAGTAGAGCATAATTATTTTCTACCGTCAGTTTAGCGGCTTGACAGGCATTAGTTCGCAAAGTGTGTTTATAGGGCATTCCAAGAATAATTAGAACATGAAGAACTTCACAAATTGGAAAGACTAGGCCAAATCACGAACTGCACGTACTTCACGAAACTATATAAGTTTGAGAAGTCACTTTACGGATTGAAGCAAGGGCTTAAAGGAATTCGTGAAGTGTATATAAGAGAGAGTTCGCGAAGTAGGAAAGAAAGTAGACTTAGTAAACTGTGGTAGTGAACTAGTTCGCGAACCATGATGTTGTGGGTGATGTTGTGGGCTATACTTCACGAATGACAAGGGTTTAAATTAGTTCACAAATTAAGTAAAGTTCACGAGTCTTAGGCAGTTCGCAAAGTATAAGGGTTCACGAGTCCCAAGTTTAAAGTTAGCTCACGAGTTCTGTATAATTCACAGTCACGAGTTAAAGTTGACAATCCTTTTTCAAAGAACGCCCTCCCAAACATAGTGTTAAAAACGATATTCTAATGCTTTGGAAATTCGAGACTTTAAGCTTAGCCAGGTAACGTTGACAAGTGTACTAATGTAATAATTTTATGATTAAGGTCAAGACTTAGGAATTTTGTCAAACAAATAGCAGCTAATCTACGGACGACGGATAAGTGGAGACTTCACTTCAGCTACAACACATGACTTCTATGTGTATGAATTATGTGCTACGTGTGTTTCTGACAAAACGTGAACGTTATGTGACAAGATTTACTTGCCATTCATGATGACATCATATGCATGTTCATATGATTCACGACATGATCACATGCGCGCACGCTTAGTGTAAAAGTCAGGACACGAGAGCGTGCACGAGTCCAGAGCACTTGAGAGCGATGAAGATTTGTCGATATGGGCATCTGTTGTCGACTCACTATCGAGTCACTGCTCTCCTATGCTACCTGGGCGGCGTTGATGCGTCGTCGATCTTACGAATGATTATGTGTCGGTTGATGCCCTCACTGCAGAAGGTGCGACCTAGAGGATGCGACCTGAGGGGATAAGCGACGTCGAGGGTACCTCGAGCATTGGCAAGCTCGTGGTCGGCTACCAGCGTGAAGCATCCGCATGACAGGCCGCATTTGGGATTGAAAAGGCGCCTTAAGGAATAAAAGCAATTTGCGTGCTTGGGTTAGCCTCTCAATGTGGACCACATTGGGATAGAAAAGGCATCGAGGGCCTCTCAATGTGGACCGCATTGGGATTGGAAAGGCGCCATATGGAGAGATGCAAATTGCGAACTAAGGTTAGCCTCTCAGTTCGTGTACTGTCACCTATATGTACATTCCTAGTGGGTTAGAGCTCTAGATGGTGCATAGCGAGATTGAAAAGCCGAGGGCCCAAAATGAAATGAGAGAATAAGAAGGAAGGTGAAGTCTAGAAAGCATTGACGCGGATGTCTTTGCAGATTAGGATACGTGTATTTCATGCATAGTTTTCACTTACCGAGCTTATCGCTCACCCTTACGTTATGTGTTGTAGGTGCTCGCGAACATGGTATGTGCTCGCTTAGATGGCAATGCAAACTTTTGAAGCTTCCAGCGACTTTTGGGTGGAAGTGTGTACATCATGAATAACGACTTGTGAGGTCGGCCGCATAGGATTCTTTTGATGTACAGTTTGTATGCTTTCCATGTAACTAGGTATAGTATGTAATTTGGAATTAAGTATTCTTTTGTCATGTAAAGAATGGTGATCCTTTACATAAATGGAAAGATTTCATGCACATTTTTATAGTCTCTCAACTTACAACATCGTAAGCACATAAGTTAACGATAGACGAGGTAGCGAGGGCTACGGTTGCTATAAAATACCTCTATGTTGAAAGGCCACATACACGCACATACACGGCATAACAGAGAGGGCTGCGAGAGTTTGAACGGAGAACCATTGAAGAGACGCCACGAGCTGCTCTTGGGAGCTGAATTCCTGAGTGAAAGGGCAGCAGGTGAAGCTATTTCAGAGCAGATCGAGCAAGTGCCAAGTCGAGGTCGCACAATACCGTCCAGATCGGAGCAACTACATGCCAAATCGGGGCAGTTCACGGGGCAGCTATAGCACCCGGGGTCCACGTAAGCTAATATGGCCAATAAATTTGCATGAATATTGGGTGCAATTATGTGTATTCCATGTATTAATTATGTGCTTAGGTGATTTATACGAAGCTTGTGTGTTATTTTATGTGCTTAAGTGACCTTAAACTAGGCGCATTTAATTATTGCTTTTGAAAATACCTAACTTATGTAGGGATTTTCGAAAGAACTAGACCAAGGGAAATTGGGAACAAAAATACTAATAAGAATGGAATTGGGCTAGGAGTAAAATTTAAACTAAGACCCAAGTGAATAAATTTAAATAAAGCCCAAGTTGATTTATGGGTTTGGTCCAAAATAATATATCCCATAAATAAAGTGGTCCAAATCAATGGAGATCCAATAAATATGAAATAAAATAACAAGGCCCAAGTAAGACTTTAGGTTGACCCAAATACTTAGAGGTAAGGATAGAAGTTGGGCTATAATTTCAATTGGATTAAAAATTTAAGCTTAGGCCCAAATCCTTAAAATATAAACCTTAGCAACAAATTTCCTTAAATTTAGGAAATTCACGTCAACAATAAGTCACATCAACCACTACCTATGATAACTTAAAAAGGTTAGCAAAGATATTTTTCATCTCACACACAAGAACGAAAGACAGAAAGAAGAAGAGAAAGAAGAACTTAGAGCCGAGAGATTTTATAAGAAACATTCTATAGCACTTAGAGGAGAAGGGAAAGAAGAAGTCGAACTCCAAGATTAGAGGAGGTATAACACAAACTCTTACTATAATTCACGTATATTTTACATACTTTAGACACTAAAGACTACCTGTATGTTTAGGACTAGTTCAGATTTAATCTCTATGGGTTTCGAGAGTACTTAGCACTCTTATAATCATGATTAAGGAAATTGATATGCTCAAAAGAATTTCATGAGAGTAGGATTTTCACGGGTTTAGTGTTCGAAAGTTTCATGGTTGGGTATTTAACCGTATAAAGCTATCGTCCCTAGAACCCTTATGAAAATAAATTGAGATACGAGTTCAGTCCTTAGGGTATATTTATTGATTGATATTTTTGGGAGCTGTTAGAGAAGTTTCATAGTTGCGAAAATTTTGTTTTAAGTATCGAGGGTTTTGGGAAGCATTTGAAAATTATATGATATTCATACGGTTTTTAGAAAAAAAAAAACTTTTTGATCTAAGTTCCCAAGCATTTGAAGTAGTAAAATTGTTTAAGAATCCGCGAATTTGAAGTTCGCGAATTGAGGATAAGAAGGTGAATTTGGCGAATCAATAGTGGAAATTACTTCGCGGGTCTCGGCTCACGAATCCAATTCGGTGAATCCAACTTCGTGAACCCTATTCACGGGCCATGCGAAGTATGCTTCGCAAATTGTAAGCTTTCACGTGTCATAGGTAGTTCGCGAAGTGAGATGCCAACGCCACGATTTTAAATATGGGTTAAAGAGTTCGCGAAACAAGAAGAAGAAGTGATAAGTTTCACGGGGGGTGTGAGGATTCGTGAAACATGAGAGCTCCACTTCGCGGGCCGATCAAATTTGGCGAACTCGGCCACTTCATACTTGGCGAACCCGTTTTGCGAACTCATGCACTTCACGAACTGAATTAGTTGGCAAACTAGAATGGCGAACCCTAAGTAATGTAAATAGTATACTTCGCGAGCTTGGGTATTCCACGAATTGTGCGAGCCACTTCGCGAACTAGGACGATTCGCGAATTAAGAGTGATGCTTTAGACTTCGCGAACTATGAGTGAGCAACCCGCTTCGCGAACCCTAGGTTTAGAATTTACAATTCGCGAACCAGGGTAGGACATTTGGCGAATCCATTTGGGAACTTAGAGACAGTTCGCGAAGTGAGACTAGGGCATTTCACGAATCAAGTCAAGTCACGCATTGATCTAGAATAAGAACTTGGCAAATCATGTGTAGAGTCTTTCGCGAATTACAAAGGGTAGAACTTCACGGGTCGAACTTACGAATTATACCGACTTTGCGAATTGAGAGTTCGCGAACCACACTTAGCGAATTTCATATAGCAACCAAGCAAGATAAATTCGCGAAGTACAAGTTGGCGAATCCATAAGGACTTCGCGAACTACTAACCGAGAGGCACAATTCGCGAACTAGGAAACGATTCGCGAATCAGGAATTGAGAACTCCACTTCGCGAACCGTACGAGTTTTTGGCGAATTGACTATAACACATAGAATTTTAAGAATCACGAACCCTAAATCTAAAATCAGTTCACATTATTAAGTATATTTCAAGAATCTTGAATTTTCACGAATTCAAATTAATAATTACCTTTCAAATGCAACATTAGAAATATTACTTCGACACTTAGGAAATCCGAGACCTTAGCTAGTCAGATAATTTAGATAGGGTACTGACCTAATTATTTTTATGCTAAGGTCGACATCTAGGAGTCCCACCAGATCAGGTAGCAGTTAATCCACGACTACAGGTAAGTAGAAATTCAACTACAACACATAACTTGTCTATACGTGCTTAAATTGTATGACTAGGTGCTTCGATGCCTACCTGAATTGTGTATGCTTGATATTACGTGACTATGTGCCTCGATGATTACATGATTTACGTGGACTAATTGATATGCTGTCTCCTGGTAAGTGCGTATGGCATTTGTTGCATTTTCATACTCACGTGCATACACGATCATATGTGGGAGGGTTGTATGAGTCGAGTATGTGTATATAAGGTATCGCTTGAAAGCGACTGATACATTGCCGATATGGGCATGTGTTGTCGACTCGCAGTTGAGTCAAGGGCTGTCCACTATGCTACCAGGGCGGCGTTTAGCGTCGTCGTAATATTATGTAAATATGTATATGTATATGAAGTATATTAGGGCGGAGACCCGTTGGCGAAATGGCCGTATACATATATTACTATTATTGTATATGCAATGAAATATAGTAGGGCGAAGACCTGTTGGCGAAAGGGCCGTATACATATATTATTATTATGAAGGTAATGAACTATATTAGGGCGATGCCCGTTGGCGAAAGGGCCGTATACATATATTATTATCATATATATAATGAGATAGATTAGGGCGATGCCCGTTGGCGAAAGGGCCGTATACATATATTATTATCATGTATATAATGAAATATATTAGGGCGATGCCCGATGGCAAAAGGGCCGTATAATATATTATTATTATGTATATAATGAAATATATTAGGGCAATGCCCGTTGGCGAAAGGGCCGTGTATATGTATGTTTATGATATGATTGGGCAATGCCCGTGGCGGTAGGGAGCGACCTGGAGGGTGCGACCTGCGGGTATAAGCGACACAGGGTGGAACCCTGGTGTAGGCAACCTCAGCGTGGGCTACCAGGAGCGGCCGCCGACAGTCGGGGACGACCGGGTATATATGGCAACTTAGGGGAACGGTGTGCATCCTAGGTATGGCCATCCGGCGTGGACCGCTATCATATTTGTCCCTAGTGGACGTGAGCTCATTTGTGGTGCATAGTGAGATTAGCCGAGGGCCCTGAGTGAGGTTTACGAGTATGATGAGCATCGGCGCGGATCGCCCTTGCGGAGTGTTAAGTGCATCGGCGCGGATCGCCTTTGCGTAGTAGTTTATGCATTGTCGTGGATTGCCTTTGCAGGGATGGGACACGTGCATACATGCATCGTTTCTACTTACTGAGCCTCGGTGGCTCATTTCTTTATGTTATGTGTTGTAGGTACATACGATCACGGTACGTGATCGCCTAGCCAGCAAGGCCTATCTTTCGAAGTTCCGAATGTCTTTTGGGGGTGGACGCGTGTGTATGGATGACGACCTGTGAGGCCGGGCGCATATGAGCTCTTGCTGTGCCATCGCAACCGTCCCGAGTGATTACAAACTAGGATTAGTGTGTATTATAACTCGAAGAATTTCTTTTGACGCGGAAACATTCCTTTGGCATGTATTGGACAAAGTTCCGTCATGTAAATGAAAAATTTCATACGCATTTCCGTAGTTCCTTCATTTAAATACGCCATTAGGCACTTAGGATGACGTTAGAAATGGTGGCGATGGCTAGGGTCGCTACAGGTGGTATCAGAGCACAACCTCTCGCAGTACGGTGCTGGTTCGGGGACGAACCAGGCGGAAGCTGGTGGGCATGTGACGCCCGGGGCCGAAGAGGGCGGGGAGTGATCGCCGGTGCCGAGAGGTGCACGGACAAGCGGTCCTGGCAGGCTTCTAGGCGAAGGGGTACATGAACGAACCGTTCCGACACCCGAACAAGAGGGGATTCTGAGACTGACAATGTATGGGCGTGTCAAGCTATGAATCGTATAAGAAAATTGATAGTACTACTCATATCACCAAGGTCGGCCTACCTTTTCGGGAGTCCATCCGAAAGAACTTCAAAGTTAAGCGTGCTTGACTTGAAGCAATCTAAGGATGGGTGACCCCCTGGGAAGTTTGCCCAGGGCGCGTGTGAGTGAGGACAAAGCATACTGAAACGTTAAATGGTGGTACAGTGGGGCCAGACTATCAGTCGGAGTGTGGTGGGCCCAACCCCACAGGTCCCGGTAGGAATCGATGCTACAGTGACACCCGGTATGGGACGGGTCGTTACAATCTATCTCTTGCAAAAGCAGTGCGTTGTGAGAATAGATCTACGACTTATCGTACGGCTTTACACATCTGTTCGTAGCGTCTTTCAATCCATCAAGTGTTCCCTACGTTGCGATCGGCGCTGTGCAACTTTGGGATTCGGGGTCTCGGGTGACATAGATCGGGGTTCCTTATCATATGTGCTGAGGAATGAGCTTCTACGCCAGCAACTAAAACCCGATCTAAGGTGCATCGAAGAAGAGAGTAGGCTTAGAAACCTCTCTCTATAATTCTTCTCTCTAAGGAAAACTAAAATAAAAAATAAAAAGTAATAATAAAATTAAGTCAAGAAAGCCATTGGAAGAGAGAGAGGACAAGAGCGACTCACACGTAGCCCTTCGAGTTTCCACCCACCGCCGTCTCTGGCCATCCTGGCCGGCCGGTGGGTGCGAGCATCACAGCTGTCGTCGGTACCACCTTTAAATGAGTGGCTGCACTCCAATTTCTCCGTCACTTCTTTCCGCCCTACATCAATTCGTTTAATGGCGACCTCCTTGTTGGACATGAATATGAATGGCGACCTCCGCACTCCAGTTTAAAGTCGTTACGATACCAATAGAATATGAATGGCGACCTCCTTGTTGCACATCTTGCTCCACCATAGGGCCCTCCACCTCATCATGCCCCAAAAGCCCGAGAGCTCTAAAGGTGTCGAGACCACAGAATAAGATGCAGCCCAAGATTCAGGCTGAGCAAGACCAAGCCACAAGCTCCCCAAGCTCCTAAAACATCCCAAGCACATTGGCACCGAGTCGAAAAAGGAAAGATACCGTTGGAACACACTAGAGAAAGGGGTGAATGTTCATATCCTACCCCCGACTAGAGAACAACCAGCTCGACAAATCATATTGGAAGACATTATACAACCACCAAACTTGGATCAGAACATAGCCGAGAGGGAAACACCCGCATGGTACGTATTGATGATGCACCCATAGACACTAACCCTTTTAATGTCCTTGTTGATCTTGATGATGAAGGCGGACAAAATCGAGGTCCTATAGCAGCCCTTACTCCGCTTCTTTATGATACCTTTAGGAGTTTGGAAAGTACGTGGTCTCAACAGAAGAGATCACATGAGGGCGGTGGCCGACCTCATTTCGAAAAATGGCTTATTACTTATTGGGCTTCTGGAAACCACGGTGGCCGAATCGAACGCCTCCTTCATTTCTGAAAATATCCGTTCACATTGGGATTGGTTTTTTTGTTACAACTCGGAACCTGGCAAGCGCATTTGGATTGGATGCGATCCGCGTTTTGTTCGCATTACTATTATGAGTACTACCTCCCAAGCTATCCACTGTAAGGCCAAGTCACTGGCAACTTCTGAGGAGTTTTTTGTGAGTTTTGTTTATGGCCTTAATTCAAGGGATGAGAGACATGCACTGTGGGATAGGATAATCTTAATATCACTTCGGCCGAACGAAATGACGTCCCTTGGCTTGTCTTGTGTCAACTGATGTGATTTCTCTTCCAGGGCTCTTGGTACACATGGTATAATTAGAGACGTAGACGCTGGGATTTGGCGCAGATTGGAACGTATGGTGGCAAACCCTTACCGGTTCAATACATACGGCGCTGTTAAATATACAAGCGAACTCCCGGCTACATCAGATCATAGCCCCTCATCCTTGAGTTTACCTCTGGAACACAACCACGAGCTACGTACTTCCGTTTCGACAATTTCCTTACGACCGATGCACGGTTTTTTACCCCTTGTATAGAAAATATAGGCTATCACTTCAGGGGATTTCCCATGTTTACCGTGGTATCCCGCCTCAAGAAGCTGAAACCGCACATTAAGGAATTGAGGACGGCTAAAGGAAACATGCAAAGGAATGTGGCTGAAGCTAAAGAACTTCTAGCGACATGTCAGACTTACCTACACGATGTAGGAATACACCGTTTGGAGCGTATTTGTCGTCACCTATAGTCTAAGGCGATTCACATGGAGCAAGCAGACTTACAACAACGGGCGAAGCTACACTGGGTCAAAGATGGGGATCAATGTACATCTTTTTTCTTCGGGAAATTGCAATCTAGGCGGGTCACCAACCGTATCTTCAGATTGGAGGGTGAAAATGGCAATGTTTTTCAGGGCGAGGATCAAGTCAAGGGTGAATTGATTTGATATTACTCTAAGCACCTTGGGCAGACTTTGCCACGCACGGCTACACTCACGTTGGACCACTTCCTCCCGCGGAAGCTTTCTGACAGCGATGCTGCTTTTATGACTCGGCCTAGTGAAGATGACGAGATAAAGGAAGCACTATTTTCTATTGACGACAATAAGGCGCCTGGCCCGGATGGTTTCTCTGTAGCGTTCTTTAAGTCCACTTGGCCCTATTATTGGAGTCGACATCACCACAACGATTAAGGATTCCTTTGGATCAGGGTGTCTTTTGCGCGAGTTAAACACAACCATCATCTCTCTTATACCCAAGATTGACCATCCTCGTTGTGCCTCAGACTTCAGCCTGCTGCAACGTTCTCTATAAAGTGATTTCAAAAATCCTCGCCAACCACATAAAAGTGCAGCTTGACAGACCTCGTCCACCACACGCAAACGACCTTTATCCTCGTCCACCACATGCAAACGACCTTTATCCTCAAACTTCACCCTCACTATATCTCTTGGTTCCAGAGCTGCATCACGACACCAAGGTACTCGATTAATACTAACAGTAGCTGACGGATATTTTGAAGGCCGAAGTGGCATCAGGTGACCCTATATCACCTTACTTATTCACTTTGGTTATGGAAGTTCTATATGGGATTCTACATCAGAAGATCTACACGGATGGAAACTTTCAATTTTTTTTGGTATAATATCCCGTATATATATAGTGGAAAAAGGTATGTACAGATGAGCAGGAGATATACTCCGCAACCAACCAGTAAGAGACTACTGGGGACACACAAGAAAGGAATAACCAAACAACCAATTAACCAATGAACCATCAACCAATCAACCAATAAACAGTCCTACCAAGCCACACGCCATAGTCGGCGTATGGCCGCCCGGTGATGGTTGTAGTTAGTGGATGTACCACTAATCCGCATGGGGCCAAGGCAAGAACACACCCCACGAGCCTCTGTGGAGTCGTGATGGCCCCTCCTTCCAGCGCTTATTCCTTGCCTGCCAAATATGGTAGACAAGGGAAGCTAGAATATGACCATATGCTGCATGAAGAAGGTGCTTCCCTCGCCAACGGGCAGTCGCTCACCGAATGCCCGTATGCCAATCCCGATAAGGCCAGATCCATCGAGTCCGACGCCTCAAGAGACGAAGACACTAGCGTGAGAAGGGACAGTCAAAAAAGAGATGCTGGACAGTCTCGTAGTGCAGTTCCTCGCAGAGGACACAAGCTGGAGTCCCCGCTCTCTGAGCAATCCACGGCTTGTCCCTAGTCGAGAGACGATCCTGCAGTTCCAAATATAAATTAAACTTGTGCGGTGGAACCTTCAACGGCCCTCCAAATAATACAGCCCAACCCACAGGCGGCCTCCTGTAGCGCATGGCGTCTCGGGCCAAAGCCACCGTCATAGCCTCATTCGGCGATCTCGTCCACCGTACGCCATCCTGATCCCCACGAACCACAGAAGGTAGAAGATGGCTAATCTCAAGATACTCCACCGCCCCCTGCCCTGGCCAATTCCACCCTGCGCATTAAGGACCACACTGAGCCGTGAGTCGAGAGGCAGCCCCATCGCAATAGGGCCCCGAGGAAATCTCTCCCCAAGCAGTGTAGGCAACAACCAGGGATCCTTCCACAGCCAAATCGTGGAGCCATCACCAATACGGAACGTAATCATAGATCTGATCAACGGTCGCCGCAGCAGCAGCTTCCTCCAGCTCCAAGCATCCGTAGCCGAGACTGATAGGTCCCATAGCGATCGAGAATGCAGCCGCATCCTATAAAGCCATTCGAGCTAAATCGAGTCCGGTGTCCTGGTAAGTACACCACAAATACTTAATCAAAACGGCCTTGTTGTCGACAGCTATAGAGCGCAGTCTCAATCCCCCTTCAGCTACATGTACACATAAAACTTCCCATGCCACCTTAGCTGATTTACCCCCCCACAAAAATTTCCTAAAGCGCGTCTCCAAAGATCGAAACGCCTTTAGGCAACAAGAACATACCCGACCAGTACGCATGAAGCGGCTGCAAGACCGACTTAACCAGCTGAAGTCGTCCTGCATAAGATAAAGAGCAGTTGAGCCATGATCCCAACCGCTGATCCACTTTCTGTAGTAGGGGGCACAGTCTCTAATCGTCAAACGAGTAGTAATGAGGGGCACTCCCAAGTATCGCACCGACAGCTGCCCCACTGGATAGCCCATGAGCGCCTGAATCTGTGCAGTCAACCCTTTAGCCCGCCTCGAAATGTACATCTCACTTTTGTCAGGATTAGGGAGCAACCCTGACAACCGCGCAAACTCACCCAACGCCTTCTTGAGCACCCCAACCGAGATGATGTCAGCATGGCTGAAAAGTAGAAGATCATCCGCAAACGCTAATGACACCAAGCCCAGCGTCTCACAACGCCAATGATATTTGAAGCGCGGCTCCTCCAAAATGCAAACCTGGAGAAGCCCATAGAGGACCACCATCACCAGTGTAAAAAGATAGGGAGAAATGGGGTCCCCCTGTCGAATACCCCTCTTGCCCTGGAAAAAACCAACCACCTGGCCATTCAGATCAAAGAAAACGCCGTCGTCGTCAAGCATGCCCGAGTAATGTATGTAGGATGAAACCCCATGGCACCTAAGACCGAAAGTAGGAACTCCCACTCAACCTTATCGTATGCCTTGGTCAGGTCAATCTTGAATATAGCACGCGGCGGACGACCCTTAGACTTGTACCCAAGGTACAACTCCTGCACCAATAACATGTTATCACTGATCCGTCGCCCTAGGATAAACACTGTCTGTGAGCCATGGACCAATGTAGCGAGGTGCCCCTTTAGCCGATTGTCCAAGATCTTAGAGATCACCTCGTATACAACGTTGCAATAGGAAATGGGTCTGAAATCCGTTGCACGCCGAGGTGTATCTCGCTTCGCGATCAACGTAATGAGGGGCTGTTGAGTCCCTTCAGCAGTCTGCCTGTTGCGAAGAAATTTTGGACCGCCTTCACCACCTCATCTCCAACAATCCCCCACGCGGCCCGAATGAATGCGACCGTATACCCGTTGAGTCCTGGCGGTTTCTCATCCCCCATAGAGAAAAGCGCCTGACAAACTTCCATGGCAGTCACCATAGCGATCATAGAGGCAGCGTCCGCTCGGGAAAGCATACGCATCACAGCTCTCTGCATATCAGTAGGAAGAATCGGCGATGGGTGGGCAGATTGCCCCAATAGGCCCTGAAGAACCCAATCAACTCGCCCTCCACCGGATCCGGTTCTTCAAGAAGGTCGCCGTTGGCAGCCTCAAGGGACCAGATACGGTTAATAGCTCGCCGCATGGTGACCCTACGAAAGAAATAGGATGTGCACTGATCCCCATCCTTGAGCCATGCAAGCTTGGCCTGCTGCGATAATGCCGAGTGCTCCACGTTCACTGCATTGGCATATAGTGCCCTACACAGCCTTTCCAGCTCGTAAAAAGACGCCTCCTCGGGGAACCGTGATGCAAAATCCTGTGCAATATCAAGGAAGTGCTTCGCCTCTATGACATTCACCGTCAGATCTCCCTTTGATCGTCGCAACCTCAGCATGGCAGGCTTCAACATCTTCAGCCTCCTCACCAAAACGAACATAGGAAAGTCATGCAAAGAAGTATTCTAGACATTCTGAACAATGCCCAAGAAAGCCGGATCTTTCGTCAGAAAATTGTCGAAGCGAAAGGTCGCCGTAGAAGCGAAAGGTCGTCGTATGCTGTCGCATCCTAGGAGCTCCCAAAAGCACAGGCGAGTGGTCTGAGGTTGCAGATAGGCCACACCTACAAAAGGAATCCGTAAACCGGGCGAACCACTGAGGATTCCTAGTATATAATCCAGTCGGCGCCAGACCCCGCATCAGCACGCTGTTGGTTATACCACGTGAATACTTGGCCCATCGTAGGTATCGTCACCAGATCAGCGCCGACCAAGCATGCCTGGAAATCCTCCATATCAAGTCTAGAGGGTGAGCCACCACTCCCCTCACCCGTGTGCAAAATAGCATTGAAGTCCCCCATGACTATCCATGCTTCTGCCACACGAGTTGCTGACATAGTAATCAATTCCTCCCATTAGGGCAGCCTCTCCTCCCTCCTGGAGTTCCCCATAAGCAAAGGAAACGAAAATTATATCCCCCATCATTGCCAGCTCCACTCGACAATGTACAGCTTGGGTTGAGAACCCAAGGATATCCACAGTCATAATAGATGGGTCCCAACCAACCAATATGCGCGACGATGGCCCATCATATAATCAAAGAACCATCGCCAATTTGATCTAAGGCCACCTGATATAAACAACGCGCATTAGATACCGCCACCCGTGTCTCTAATAGCCCAATCATGCGCAACCCCTCCCGTGAAATTAACTCCCGACCCGCCCTCCTGTGGCCTTGCTTATTAAGACCACGCACATTCCACACTCCCGCTGCTAACATAAAGGTACCCCATTTCGGGCTGCATCAGCTTTAGGGCCCGGAGTAGGTGAGTCAGACAGTAATGAGTATAATCAGTATCCGCCTCATTCAACCCTCGTAACAAGGCGAATGAGTTATGATCAGAATGGCCCTTATCCCCAGATAGGCGAGGGAAATGTGGCCCATTCGAGGAGGTCGCATTAGTAGGCCGCACATTACTATGCTGCCCACCCTGCTTCGAAGTGGAAGGCGCCACCATTAAGCCTTCCCATGGGCACCCACCTGGTGCCATTCCGTCTGGACTTCTCATCCACGTGACCTCTCCCTCACACTAAGCCGTGGTTGTTCCCGACTCACCACGTCCTTCGAGACTGGTTTTGAAGCCGGTGGAGGGCACGCTTGTTGCCGAGGTTGGCGCGGAGGATTGTTAACTTTCCGCTTAGGACATGTGTATCTCCATGGGCCCATGTCGCGCATGATTCGCACCTCGCCGGCCGCCACTCATAATCCACTCGAACATGCACAATCCCAGACGTGCCACCATCTTTCTTTGGCACCTCGATGTGAACCTCCTCGATAAAAGCCTTTTCGGGTCCATAATTCACTAGGGACATTCCATAGCTTCACCCAAAGAGGAACTTCAACGATTTCTTTACGCTGGAACGACATGCCCGGTCTCAACATGTCCAAAAATAGTGGATGCCCTTGTAACAGCCATGGCCCCCCTCCAAAGCCTCGGTCATGGCCGTGAACTCGAAGCGAAACCTGAAAAAGCCGTTTGCACTTGCCCGAACCTCCACCAACCCAGTCCACCGAGCACGCACATCGTTCAACAAAAGGGAAGTACGATTTCCGGCCGAGAAAGCACCCGACCAAAGTGTGATCCCACCTAGCAAAACCATCACGTGCTGCAGCCCACGACGGGACACAACTGCGATTTTATCAACGGTCGACTTCGGGGCAATGTATTCAAGAGCGAGGCGTCATTGCTCCCCTTTTGCCTGCCGTCCCTCATGGCGTTGCCCTCGTTCCGTGTGCCCTTGCCAAATCTGAACAGGAACAGCGACGTTTTGAGTGATCGCAGCCGTATGCTTCCCCGCCACCACAGCCGGAAACGACGCCATTGGAGCCAGGGTGGAAGCCATAGCCTCATCTGATTCAGAAACCCTAGTGTGATACGCAGCGTTCCCAGACGAAGCAGCCTTTTCTTTATCGTTAACTTCAATCTCCTTATCGACACGCTCCTCTTCTGCCGGTGGTCCCGCATTCACAAACCGACGGGCTGTCACACGCAGAGGTGGTGGAGTATCCAGGATGGCCCCACCTTTGCTTACGGTTAGGATGGCGCAGGATTCCTTTGAGTGGAACCGTAACGGCAGCCCGCGCAGGGGGAGATCCAAGGGAATTTTGTTCCCCGCCATAGTCGGCTCAGCCCTAGCCGTTGTCGTCCCATGATCCGCGGCCGCCCCATCGTATCAGCCCCACGCGGCCCCATAGACCCAATCAGCCCAATAGCCAAAGCCTCAACAGATTGAGCAGAAACCCTAGTCGCCGTCGCGCCATCGACCTCAACAGGTGAAGCCCTAGCTGTCGACCCATCCCCATCAATCAATAGCTGTCGATTACCAGTCAAACCCGGTGCATTATACACGCCGGCAGCCCCAGACCCCGCCCCGCAATCCTTCCCATCAGGCCCATGAATGCGGATGATCAGCCCACAGAATCATAATTTGTCGAAGCAGGCCGCAAACTCGGGGTAGGCTGCACATAAAGCCGCCAGGTCTAGTAGAACAGGTCTGGTAACGTCGCCAATCACCGTGAGGTCGCGCTGGAAGATGGCCCCGAGATCGATGGATCGTCCTCCATAGCACCCAAAACCCTAGCCCAACGAAATCCCAAACAGATCGGTCCCTCCACCACCTAGACGATGGAGAAGGGCAGCGAACTCACTGGTTGGCCGCCACAGATGGATGTTGGCCAAAAACGATGGTGAGCGACGTGAAGATCGATCCAAGTAGATATGAATTTGAAAATCGCACCTACTATGTGAAAATCGCACCTAGTGGAGGTGTAATTTTTCAAACACCCGTAACCTTATGTCATTTGAATTGATTTTTTATGGAAACTTTGAATTCCACTTGCAATGTGAAACGACGGGTCTCTTCATGCTCTCTTTTGCGGATGACGTGCTCCTTTCAGCCATGCTAATACCCACTCAACTGCAATCTTAATGGATGGATTTTGCGACTTTGCCGCCCTTTTCGGATTTGCCGTGAATCCGCTTAAGAGCGAATTCTTTATCTAAAAGAGGGCAGCTAGCCTTGCCACCACCATTAGTGGTATTACGGGGTTCGCCATGGGCGCCTTACCAGTCCGCTACTTGGGAGTTCCTCTCCTCACATCGCGTATCACCATTAAGGACTGTGCTCCCCTTATTACTACAGTTGAGAAAAGAATTGGTTCTTGGCTGAATAGATCTCTATCTTATGCTGGAAGGCACAACTTACTCAATTCGTCCTTACTTCCTTTTATGTGTATTGGGCTGGGGTCTTACCACACCCCAAAGGCGTCATACGCGAGATTGAAGCACGGCTACGAAAGTTCCTTTGGAGTGGATCGGCAGCAAAAGTGGCTTCTGATATCTGCCTCCCACGTAAGGAGGGAGGCTTAGGAATTCGCTCGCTCTACATTGATAATCAAGCCCTCATAATGAAGCAGCTTTGGATCCTTTCAAAGCGAGAATCCTCTCCTGTTTGGGTTGACTGGATTCTCTGCACTCGTCTTCGTAACAAATCACTTTCATCACGCCCTCCACCCGTGCTTCATGGAGTTGGAACAAATTGATGAAGATGCGACACCGTTTCCTCCAGCTCATCAGGTTTAGGATTGGAGATGGCTCGTCCTTGCTGCTTTTGGAAGGATCATGGATGAATAGCAGACCAGTTATCGACTCCTACGCTCGCGGCCCTTCAGTTATGGGACTCGCCCATTGATAGCAAGCTCTCCACCGTCACCAACTCCGATGGGTGGCACTGGCCTGGCCAGAACACGATTGTCTCGACTTCTGCCAGGTTTTACCCCCCATTTTTCTAATGATCACGATTATATTATATGGATAGGAACACATAACGGCCAGTTCATTGTTTCCTCCACGCGTGAGGCCATCAGAATCCACCAGAACCCCCACCAAAATGGGCCCATCTTTTTGGCGGCTGTCTCAGCATCACCAAAAATGAGTTCATGCTTAGGATTGCTTTCAGGAAAGACTGCCTACGAGGGACAAACCATGGATTGCTACACAGGCTAACTCAAGCAGTTGTATCATCTGTGTTGATAACAATGTTGAATACTAACCATATTTTTTTCCAGTGCCCTTTCTCCCGTGGTTGTTTGCAGATTCTGAAGCATAACGTGGGGCTCCGTTGGCCAAACACGAGTTGGCGCGCTGACGTTGAATGTGCTGCCCATGCCTAGCGTGGTAGACATCTGGTCAACTTCTCCAACCGACACCTCCTCGCCGCAATCGTGTAATCATATGGATGGAAAGAAACAGGAGGTGGCTTGAGAACGCCCGTAAACACCAGCCACAATTACAGATGAGGTCATTTCAACTCTCCAACTACGCTTGAAGACTATCTCCCCGAAATACAGCCTTCAATTGTGCGCTCTGCACCGTACGTGGCATATTGCTTGGTAGGCCTGCTGGAATGGAATCGACGCATGAAGGAAGGGACTGAGCATGAGGATTTTTTGGTTGCAACTTTTCTCGGCACCTTTTGTTTGCGCTTGAGTACCTTTTCTTCTCGATTTCTGTGCAAGGACTTGCATTGCGCCGTATGTGGCAAACTGCTTGGTTGCTTGCTTGTTCATTTGTTAGCCTGTAGTCTGTTACGTGTAGGTGCGTTTCGACACTGATATACTTTTCCACATTTTTTTAGTGATCATTCCCCCCAAAAAAACCCGATCTAAGTTATGAGGAATCGCGAGTGGAAATACTGATGCATGAGACGAAACGGCTTAGGAATAAGGGCATTCCCTTAGTGAAAGTGATGTGGCAGAATCAGTCAATAGATGAAGCTACGTGGGAACGTGAGGATGATATGAGGGATCGTTACCCTGAATTGTTCCAAATGGCTGATTTCGGGGAAAAAAACTTTTTTGGAAAATGTTCACCAAACGAAAGAGACAGGAGTGAAAGTACAGCGTGCATGATATCGCTCATGACGCACCAAACGGTAATGTTCAAAACGACCAGTTTGCGGCGCCCCTGACTTCCACCGCCCATTCTTTTTTTTTGGTGTAATGTCCCGTATATATATAAAATGAGTGAAATATGTACAAAATGAGCAGGAGAAAATCTCCGCAAACCACCAGTAACAGGCTGCTGGTCACACGCACCATCTCTAACTACATCACACAAATCAAGCCCCTACCAAGCAACCCGCCACAATCTGCGTATGGCCGCACGATATAGTTCGTACTTCGCGGACGTACCATTAATACGCATAATGACCAGGTCAAGGACATACCCAACGAGCCTATGAGGTGGTGTGATGGTCCCCTCCACCCAGCGTCTGTTCCGTGCATGCCAAATATGGTAAACAAGAGAGGCCAACACGTGTCGGTTCGCAGCATGAAGTAGATGCTTGCCTCGCCAACGAGCCCCCGCCTAACGAATACCGGTGCTCCAATCCTGATAGGGCCAAATCCATCGAATGCGCCTACGCAAGATCCGAATGCACTGTCGTGAAAATGGACAGTCAAAGAAGAGGTGTTGAGCCGTCTCATAGTGCAGCTCATCACAGAGGCAACAAGCAGGAGTTCCTGCCCTCTGAGCAATCCATGGCTTGTCCCTAGTCGATAGCCGATCCTGTAGTCCCAGGTACAGAATGAACTCATGCCGAGGGATCTTCAACGGACCCCCAAATAGACCAGACCAACAGACAGCAGGCCTCCTGTATCTCATCACGTCTCTAGCCGAACCCGTCGTCATAGCTCCATCTGGTGATCTATTCCACAGAACTCCATCCCGGTCTCCACGTGTCACGGACGGTAAGAGGCGGCTGATCTCAAGGTACTCAACCGCCTGCCCTGGCCAGTTCCAACCCTGCGCATCGATAACCTTACTCAATCGTGCATCTGGAGGCAGCCCTATAGCAATAGGACCCCAAAAAACCCGATCTAAGTTATGAGGAAACGCGAGTGGAAATACTGATGCACGAGACGAAACGGCTTAGGAATAAGGGCATTCCCTTAGTGAAAGTTGTTAGGGAGTGTGCCCTCGGAATGCCATACGAGGACTAGGAATAGTATAGGGCGCACAATGATGTATGGGTCAATAGACAGTTTTATTGTATATACTGTTAAAATAAAGTAGTGAATATTATTTTCATTATAATAAAGGCACTATTATTTATTTATCGAATTTAAAGTCTGCTTGGCATCTGGCGGTGCGATAAATAAATAACACCCAAATGTTTGAGTTGGACGTCTGATTCTCGTGGGGACGAGGGAGGAGACACCGGACGGTCCTTATCTCAGCATTAAATAAAAAGTCCGTAAGTCTAAGGATTCTAGGTGGGTGACTAGATATCCGAATATGACTTATTCATTGACGACCACATAGTATCGGTAGTCTCACCGATTACCTGAGAGGTTGTGGGTCGTGATGGAGATATCGGTGATCGGAGAGATCGCGTATTCGGACATTCGGCTCGTATTCATCTTGATCACATGACTAGGATGTTGTCAATGATTGAACGAATGACTATAGCAGCCTCAGACCGATAGGGTCACTGACGGATTTGCTTTCGCGATTTCGGTTTGTCGCTAGTTGGCTAGGTCCGCAAGTGTTCGGAAATGGGACACGGGCCAGTGACGAAACGCAACTGACTTTACGGAGGTGATTGCCGGGCTTTGACTGCTATTGGAATTCACTGCCTACATTCATATCGGTTAACGTCCTATGAGGTAATTGGAGAACGACGATTGTAAAGCCTTCGGCCGAAGCTTGGAAAGCTCGCTCGTATTAGATACGGAGCGGAGTTTAAATAATCGGTTGGGTCTCGATTATAACATAGTGTTAGGTTAGTGAGTTTGACATTTACATGGCTCTCACCTAACCGGGACGCAAGTGAAAGGCGTAAGAGTTATTTAAATGTATACACTATAGTCGGTTCGCCCGAATTTCGATTAGATCAAAATTCGTTCTCAAATGGGATCTGTCCGGTACCGCGGGATTGCTAGGCGAATACCGGGACTCGCGGATTCCTCCCGTGCCAGTTGAGACGGACCTAGAGAGTCGCGCTTAAAAATGGCAATGAACTTGAACGAAAACGGCGGGCTTTTCTCTGGAACCTAACGAATGGAATTCGTTGAGGTAGTGGCATAGTTGACACGAGGTGTCGATAATTTAGTTAAATTCCGGTTACGGTCACGGGAATAATTAGGACTTGAGATTGTCTTAAGTGCTTAATTAATTAACTAAATGAGGCTCAATTGTGATTAAAATAATTAGATTGGATTTAATTATTTTATTACTTAAAATTGAGGGACTAAATTGAGAAATTATAAACCTCATGGGCTTAAATGAAATATTTGCATGTTGACTTGGTCTTGGACATGTGTATGATTCCTAGCTTGCCACATTGGATGAGGTGGCATGTGAGTCATACTCTTGGCTTTGATGGGAGCATGACAAGTGTTAAAATATAAATCAATAAACATCCTTAGTGGGATTTTACTACAAGCATGGAAATAAAAGTAACATACATAAGAGAGTTAATTGATAGCTTGCTTCTTGAAGAAAAGAAAAGCACTTGGTCATTTTGCTCTCATCAACCAAAACTAGAGAATTGAAAAAGTGTGTACTTGGTACTTCTTAAAGCAACGGATCGTTCGACGAAGCCCGACGCCCGAACCGAGCTGCGTCTAGCCATCGGGAGCAGTCTCGGAGGTTCGATCAAGGTCATACCGGCGTGACAATCTAGCCCGGAAGCCCCGGGAGCCAGACGAGGTGTTGTGACGTCTATCCGAGGTGCATTCACATACACCGGCGGTATATTTCGAACCTTACTGATTTCATTTTACGAAAAATACCAAACGATATCAGAATGATTCGAAAGATCCCACGTTACGATGGTGGGGAAGTGTAGATTCAATCTGGAAAATTTGGTATTGATTGGAAATCATTTCGGTTGTCAAACTGTCGAAAGACGGCAGACTGCCGCTTTTGTCGAATTGATAATTTCGAACCATTGATTTGATTTTGTGAAAAATACCAAACGACATCGGAATGATTCGAAAGACCCCTCGTTATGATCGCTGGGAAGTGTAGAATCAATCTGGAAAATTTGGTATTGATCGGAAATTGTTTCGGTCGCCAAATAGTCGAAACATTGTCGGCTGCCGCTTTGTTCGAACTAGTTTGGAACGAAATTATTAATTCGAATAAATTTGTAATAAATTCGAATTTAGGAAATTCGAATTAGATGTGGTCTCCCGAGGCTCAGGGCAGTATCTTGAGCCCTCGGGAGAAGCCGAAGGGCATTAGGTCGAATTTAGACGTTGAAAATCGAATCGGCACCCTACGCCGCTCGGTTCAAAACGCGCTTCCGCTATCGCCACGTTGAGCTGTTCGGGGGCCGGTGTCGATTAATCGGGCCTACCCCAACAAAAGTGATGTGGCGGAATCAGTAAATAGAGGAAGCTACGTGGGAACGTGAGGATGATATGAGGGATCGTTACCCTGAATTGTTCCAAATGGCTGATTTCGGGGAAAAAAAACTTTTTTTGGAAAGTGTTCACCAAACGAAAGAGACAGGAGTGAAAGTACAGCGTGCATGATATCGCTCATGACGCACCAAACGGTAATGTTCAAACGACCAGTTCGCGGCGCCCCTGACTTCCACCGCCCATTCTTTTTTTTGGTGTAATGTCTCGTATATATATAAAATGTGTGAAATATGTACAAAATGAGCAGGAGAAAATCTCCGCAAACCACCAGTGGCTACTGGTCACACGCACCATCTCTAACTACATCACACAAATCAAGCCCCTACCAAGCAACCCGCCATAGTCTGCGTATGGCCGCACGATGTAGTTCGTACTTCGCGGACGTACCACTAATACGCATAATGACGAGGTCAAGGACATACCCAACGAGCCTATGAGGTGGTGTGATGGTCCCCTCCGTCCAGCGTCTGTTCCGTGCATCCCAAATATGGTAAACAAGAAAGGCCAACACGTGTCAGTTCGCAGCATGAAGTAGATGCTTGCCTCGCCAACGAGCCCTCGCCCAACGAATACCGGTGCTCCAATCCTGATAGGGCCAGATCCACCGAATGCGCCTACGCAAGATCCGAGTGCACTGTCGTGCAAATGTATAGTCAAAGAAGAGGTGTTGAGCCGTCTCATAGTGCAGCTCATCACAGATGCACAAGCAGGAGTTCCCGCCCTCTGAGCAATCCATGGCTTGTCCCTAGTCGATAGCCGATCCTGTAGTCCCAGGTACAGAATGAACTCATGCTGAGGGATCTTCAACGGACCCCCAAATAGACAAGCCCAACAGACAGCATGCCTCCTGTATCTCATCACGTCTCTAGTCGAACCCGTCGTCATTGCTCCATCTGGTGATCCATTCCACAGATTCCATCCCGGTCTCAACGTGTCACGGACGGTAAGAGGCGGTTGATCTCAAGGTACTCAACCGCCCCCTGCCCTGGCCAGTTCCAACCCTGCGCATCGATAACCTTACTCAATCGTGCATCTGGAGGCAGCCCTATAGCAATAGGACCCCAAAAAACCCGATCTAAGTTATGAGAAAACGCGAGTGGCAATACTGATGCACGAGACGAAACGGCTTAGGAATAAGGGCATTCCCTTAGTGAAAGTGATGTGGCAGAATCAGTAAATAGAGGAAGCTACGTGGGAACGTGAGGATGATATGAGGGATCGTTACCCTGAATTGTTCCAAATGGCTGATTTCGGGGAAAAAAAACTTTTTTTGGAAAGTGTTCACCAAACGAAAGAGACAGGAGTGAAAGTACAGCGTGCATGATATCGCTCATGACGCACCAAACGGTAATGTTCAAACGACCAGTTCGCGGCGCCCCTGACTTCCACCGCCCATTCTTTTTTTTTGGTGTAATGTCCCGTATATATATAAAATGAGTGAAATATGTACAAAATGAGCAGGAGAAAATCTCCGCAAACCACCAGTGGCTACTGGTCACACGCACCATCTCTAACTACATCACACAAATCAAGCCCCTACCAAGCAACCCGCCATAGTCTGCGTATGGCCGCACGATGTAGTTCGTACTTCGCGGACGTACCACTAATATGCATAATGACCAGGTCAAGGACATACCCAACGAGCCTATGAGGTGGTGTGATGGTCCCCTCCGTCCAGCGTCTGTTCCGTGCATCCCAAATATGGTAAACAAGAAAGGCCAACACGTGTCGGTTCGCAGCATGAAGTAGATGCTTGCCACGCCAACGAGCCCCCGCCCAACGAATACCGGTGCTCCAATCCTGATAGGGCCAGATCCACCGAATGCGCCTACGCAAGATCCGAGTGCACTGTCGTGAAAATGTATAGTCAAAGAAGAGGTGTTGAGCCATCTCATAGTGCAGCTCATCACAGAGGCAACAACCAGGAGTTCCCGCCCTCTAAGCAATCCATGGCTTGTCCCTAGTCGATAGCTTGTCCCTAGTCGATAGCCGAGAGGGAAACACCCGCATGGTACGTATTGATGATGCACCCATAGACACTAACCCTTTTAATGTCCTTGTTGATCTTGATGATGAAGGCGGACAAAATCGAGGTCCTATAGCAGCCCTTACTCCGCTTCTTTATGATACCTTTAGGAGTTTGGAAAGTACGTGGTCTCAACAGAAGAGATCACATGAGGGCGGTGGCCGACCTCATTTCGAAAAATGGCTTATTACTTATTGGGCTTCTGGAAACCACGGTGGCCGAATCGAACGCCTCCTTCATTTCTGAAAATATCCGTTCACATTGGGATTGGTTTTTTTGTTACAACTCGGAACCTGGCAAGCGCATTTGGATTGGATGCGATCCGCGTTTTGTTCGCATTACTATTATGAGTACTACCTCCCAAGCTATCCACTGTAAGGCCAAGTCACTGGCAACTTCTGAGGAGTTTTTTGTGAGTTTTGTTTATGGCCTTAATTCAAGGGATGAGAGACATGCACTGTGGGATAGGATAATCTTAATATCACTTCGGCCGAACGAAATGACGTCCCTTGGCTTGTCTTGTGTCAACTGATGTGATTTCTCTTCCAGGGCTCTTGGTACACATGGTATAATTAGAGACGTAGACGCTGGGATTTGGCGCAGATTGGAACGTATGGTGGCAAACCCTTACCGGTTCAATACATACGGCGCTGTTAAATATACAAGCGAACTCCCGGCTACATCAGATCATAGCCCCTCATCCTTGAGTTTACCTCTGGAACACAACCACGAGCTACGTACTTCCGTTTCGACAATTTCCTTACGACCGATGCACGGTTTTTACCCCTTGTATAGAAAATATAGGCTATCACTTCAGGGGATTTCCCATGTTTACCGTGGTATCCCGCCTCAAGAAGCTGAAACCGCACATTAAGGAATTGAGGACGGCTAAAGGAAACATGCAAAGGAATGTGGCTGAAGCTAAAGAACTTCTAGCGACATGTCAGACTTACCTACACGATGTAGGAATACACCGTTTGGAGCGTATTTGTCGTCACCTATAGTCTAAGGCGATTCACATGGAGCAAGCAGACTTACAACAACGGGCGAAGCTACACTGGGTCAAAGATGGGGATCAATGTACATCTTTTTTCTTCGGGAAATTGCAATCTAGGCGGGTCACCAACCGTATCTTCAGATTGGAGGGTGAAAATGGCAATGTTTTTCAGGGCGAGGATCAAGTCAAGGGTGAATTGATTTGATATTACTCTAAGCACCTTGGGCAGACTTTGCCACGCACGGCTACACTCACGTTGGACCACTTCCTCCCGCGGAAGCTTTCTGACAGCGATGCTGCTTTTATGACTCGGCCTAGTGAAGATGACGAGATAAAGGAAGCACTATTTTCTATTGACGACAATAAGGCGCCTGGCCCGGATGGTTTCTCTGTAGCGTTCTTTAAGTCCACTTGGCCCTATTATTGGAGTCGACATCACCACAACGATTAAGGATTCCTTTGGATCAGGGTGTCTTTTGCGCGAGTTAAACACAACCATCATCTCTCTTATACCCAAGATTGACCATCCTCGTTGTGCCTCAGACTTCAGCCTGCTGCAACGTTCTCTATAAAGTGATTTCAAAAATCCTCGCCAACCACATAAAAGTGCAGCTTGACAGACCTCGTCCACCACACGCAAACGACCTTTATCCTCGTCCACCACATGCAAACGACCTTTATCCTCAAACTTCACCCTCACTATATCTCTTGGTTCCAGAGCTGCATCACGACACCAAGGTACTCGATTAATACTAACAGTAGCTGACGGATATTTTGAAGGCCGAAGTGGCATCAGGTGACCCTATATCACCTTACTTATTCACTTTGGTTATGGAAGTTCTATATGGGATTCTACATCAGAAGATCTACACGGATGGAAACTTTCAATTTTTTTTTGGTATAATATCCCGTATATATATAGTGGAAAAAGGTATGTACAGATGAGCAGGAGATATACTCCGCAACCAACCAGTAAGAGACTACTGGGGACACACAAGAAAGGAATAACCAAACAACCAATTAACCAATGAACCATCAACCAATCAACCAATAAACAGTCCTACCAAGCCACACGCCATAGTCGGCGTATGGCCGCCCGGTGATGGTTGTAGTTAGTGGATGTACCACTAATCCGCATGGGGCCAAGGCAAGAACACACCCCACGAGCCTCTGTGGAGTCGTGATGGCCCCTCCTTCCAGCGCTTATTCCTTGCCTGCCAAATATGGTAGACAAGGGAAGCTAGAATATGACGATATGCTGCATGAAGAAGGTGCTTCCCTCGCCAACGGGCAGTCGCTCACCGAATGCCCGTATGCCAATCCCGATAAGGCCAGATCCATCGAGTCCGACGCCTCAAGAGACGAAGACACTAGCGTGAGAAGGGACAGTCAAAAAAGAGATGCTGGACAGTCTCGTAGTGCAGTTCCTCGCAGAGGACACAAGCTGGAGTCCCCGCTCTCTGAGCAATCCACGGCTTGTCCCTAGTCGAGAGACGATCCTGCAGTTCCAAATATAAATTAAACTTGTGCGGTGGAACCTTCAACGGCCCTCCAAATAATACAGCCCAACCCACAGGCGGCCTCCTGTAGCGCATGGCGTCTCGGGCCAAAGCCACCGTCATAGCCTCATTCGGCGATCTCGTCCACCGTACGCCATCCTGATCCCCACGAACCACAGAAGGTAGAAGATGGCTAATCTCAAGATACTCCACCGCCCCCTGCCCTGGCCAATTCCACCCTGCGCATTAAGGATCACACTGAGCCGTGAGTCGAGAGGCAGCCCCATCGCAATAGGGCCCCGAGGAAATCTCTCCCCAAGCAGTGTAGGCAACAACCAGGGATCCTTCCACAGCCAAATCGTGGAGCCATCACCAATACGGAACGTAATCATAGATCTGATCAACGGTCGCCGCAGCAGCAGCTTCCTCCAGCTCCAAGCATCCGTAGCCGAGACTGATAGGTCCCATAGCGATCGAGAATGCAGCCGCATCCTATAAAGCCATTCGAGCTAAATCGAGTCCGGTGTCCTGGTAAGTACACCACAAATACTTAATCAAAACGGCCTTGTTGTCGACAGCTATAGAGCGCAGTCTCAATCCCCCTTCAGCTACATGTACACATAAAACTTCCCATGCCACCTTAGCTGATTTACCCCCCCACAAAAATTTCCTAAAGCGCGTCTCCAAAGATCGAAACGCCTTTAGGCAACAAGAACATACCCGACCAGTACGCATGAAGCGGCTGCAAGACCGACTTAACCAGCTGAAGTCGTCCTGCATAAGATAAAGAGCAGTTGAGCCATGATCCCAACCGCTGATCCACTTTCTGTAGTAGGGGGCACAGTCTCTAATCGTCAAACGAGTAGTAATGAGGGGCACTCCCAAGTATCGCACCGACAGCTGCCCCACTGGATAGCCCATGAGCGCCTGAATCTGTGCAGTCAACCCTTTAGCCCGCCTCGAAATGTACATCTCACTTTTGTCAGGATTAGGGAGCAACCCTGACAACCGCGCAAACTCACCCAACGCCTTCTTGAGCACCCCAACCGAGATGATGTCAGCATGGCTGAAAAGTAGAAGATCATCCGCAAACGCTAATGACACCAAGCCCAGCGTCTCACAACGCCAATGATATTTGAAGCGCGGCTCCTCCAAAATGCAAACCTGGAGAAGCCCATAGAGGACCACCATCACCAGTGTAAAAAGATAGGGAGAAATGGGGTCCCCCTGTCGAATACCCCTCTTGCCCTGGAAAAAACCAACCACCTGGCCATTCAGATCAAAGAAAACGCCGTCGTCGTCAAGCATGCCCGAGTAATGTATGTAGGATGAAACCCCATGGCACCTAAGACCGAAAGTAGGAACTCCCACTCAACCTTATCGTATGCCTTGGTCAGGTCAATCTTGAATATAGCACGCGGCGGACGACCCTTAGACTTGTACCCAAGGTACAACTCCTGCACCAATAACATGTTATCACTGATCCGTCGCCCTAGGATAAACACTGTCTGTGAGCCATGGACCAATGTAGCGAGGTGCCCCTTTAGCCGATTGTCCAAGATCTTAGAGATCACCTCGTATACAACGTTGCAATAGGAAATGGGTCTGAAATCCGTTGCACGCCGAGGTGTATCTCGCTTCGCGATCAACGTAATGAGGGGCTGTTGAGTCCCTTCAGCAGTCTGCCTGTTGCGAAGAAATTTTGGACCGCCTTCACCACCTCATCTCCAACAATCCCCCACGCGGCCCGAATGAATGCGACCGTATACCCGTTGAGTCCTGGCGGTTTCTCATCCCCCATAGAGAAAAGCGCCTGACAAACTTCCATGGCAGTCACCATAGCGATCATAGAGGCAGCGTCCGCTCGGGAAAGCATACGCATCACAGCTCTCTGCATATCAGTAGGAAGAATCGGCGATGGGTGGGCAGACTGCCCCAATAGGCCCTGAAGAACCCAATCAACTCGCCCTCCACCGGATCCGGTTCTTCAAGAAGGTCGCCGTTGGCAGCCTCAAGGGACCAGATACGGTTAATAGCTCGCCGCATGGTGACCCTACGAAAGAAATAGGATGTGCACTGATCCCCATCCTTGAGCCATGCAAGCTTGGCCTGCTGCGATAATGCCGAGTGCTCCACGTTCACTGCATTGGCATATAGTGCCCTACACAGCCTTTCCAGCTCGTAAAAAGACGCCTCCTCGGGGAACCGTGATGCAAAATCCTGTGCAATATCAAGGAAGTGCTTCGCCTCTATGACATTCACCGTCAGATCTCCCTTTGATCGTCGCAACCTCAGCATGGCAGGCTTCAACATCTTCAGCCTCCTCACCAAAACGAACATAGGAAAGTCATGCAAAGAAGTATTCTAGACATTCTGAACAATGCCCAAGAAAGCCGGATCTTTCGTCAGAAAATTGTCGAAGCGAAAGGTCGCCGTAGAAGCGAAAGGTCGTCGTATGCTGTCGCATCCTAGGAGCTCCCAAAAGCACAGGCGAGTGGTCTGAGGTTGCAGATAGGCCACACCTACAAAAGGAATCCGTAAACCGGGCGAACCACTGAGGATTTCCTAGTATATAATCCAGTCGGCGCCAGACCCCGCATCAGCACGCTGTTGGTTATACCACGTGAATACTTGGCCCATCGTAGGTATCGTCACCAGATCAGCGCCGACCAAGCATGCCTGGAAATCCTCCATATCAAGTCTAGAGGGTGAGCCACCACTCCCCTCACCCGTGTGCAAAATAGCATTGAAGTCCCCCATGACTATCCATGCTTCTGCCACACGAGTTGCTGACATAGTAATCAATTCCTCCCATTAGGGCAGCCTCTCCTCCCTCCTGGAGTTCCCCATAAGCAAAGGAAACGAAAATTATATCCCCCATCATTGCCAGCTCCACTCGACAATGTACAGCTTGGGTTGAGAACCCAAGGATATCCACAGTCATAATAGATGGGTCCCAACCAACCAATATGCGCGACGATGGCCCATCATATAATCAAAGAACCATCGCCAATTTGATCTAAGGCCACCTGATATAAACAACGCGCATTAGATACCGCCACCCGTGTCTCTAATAGCCCAATCATGCGCAACCCCTCCCGTGAAATTAACTCCCGACCCGCCCTCCTGTGGCCTTGCTTATTAAGACCACGCACATTCCACACTCCCGCTGCTAACATAAAGGTACCCCATTTCGGGCTGCATCAGCTTTAGGGCCCGGAGTAGGTGAGTCAGACAGTAATGAGTATAATCAGTATCCGCCTCATTCAACCCTCGTAACAAGGCGAATGAGTTATGATCAGAATGGCCCTTATCCCCAGATAGGCGAGGGAAATGTGGCCCATTCGAGGAGGTCGCATTAGTAGGCCGCACATTACTATGCTGCCCACCCTGCTTCGAAGTGGAAGGCGCCACCATTAAGCCTTCCCATGGGCACCCACCTGGTGCCATTCCGTCTGGACTTCTCATCCACGTGACCTCTCCCTCACACTAAGCCGTGGTTGTTCCCGACTCACCACGTCCTTCGAGACTGGTTTTGAAGCCGGTGGAGGGCACGCTTGTTGCCGAGGTTGGCGCGGAGGATTGTTAACTTTCCGCTTAGGACATGTGTATCTCCATGGGCCCATGTCGCGCATGATTCGCACCTCGCCGGCCGCCACTCATAATCCACTCGAACATGCACAATCCCAGACGTGCCACCATCTTTCTTTGGCACCTCGATGTGAACCTCCTCGATAAAAGCCTTTTCGGGTCCATAATTCACTAGGGACATTCCATAGCTTCACCCAAAGAGGAACTTCAACGATTTCTTTACGCTGGAACGACATGCCCGGTCTCAACATGTCCAAAAACAGTGGCTGCCCTTGTAACAGCCATGGCCCCCCTCCAAAGCCTCGGTCATGGCCGTGAACTCGAAGCGAAACCTGAAAAAGCCGTTTGCACTTGCCCGAACCTCCACCAACCCAGTCCACCGAGCACGCACATCGTTCAACAAAAGGGAAGTACGATTTCCGGCCGAGAAAGCACCCGACCAAAGTGTGATCCCACCTAGCAAAACCATCACGTGCTGCAGCCCACGACGGGACACAACTGCGATTTTATCAACGGTCGACTTCGGGGCAATGTATTCAAGAGCGAGGCGTCATTGCTCCCCTTTTGCCTGCCGTCCCTCATGGCGTTGCCCTCGTTCCGTGTGCCCTTGCCAAATCTGAACAGGAACAGCGACGTTTTGAGTGATCGCAGCCGTATGCTTCCCCGCCACCACAGCCGGAAACGACGCCATTGGAGCCAGGGTGGAAGCCATAGCCTCATCTGATTCAGAAACCCTAGTGTGATACGCAGCGTTCCCAGACGAAGCAGCCTTTTCTTTATCGTTAACTTCAATCTCCTTATCGACACGCTCCTCTTCTGCCGGTGGTCCCGTATTCACAAACCGACGGGCTGTCACACGCAGAGGTGGTGGAGTATCCAGGATGGCCCCACCTTTGCTTACGGTTAGGATGGCGCAGGATTCCTTTGAGTGGAACCGTAACGGCAGCCCGCGCAGGGGGAGATCCAAGGGAATTTTGTTCCCCGCCATAGTCGGCTCAGCCCTAGCCGTTGTCGTCCCATGATCCGCGGCCGCCCCATCGTATCAGCCCCACGCGGCCCCATAGACCCAATCAGCCCAATAGCCAAAGCCTCAACAGATTGAGCAGAAACCCTAGTCGCCGTCGCGCCATCGACCTCAACAGGTGAAGCCCTAGCTGTCGACCCATCCCCATCAATCAATAGCTGTCGATTACCAGTCAAACCCGGTGCATTATACACGCCGGCAGCCCCAGACCCCGCCCCGCAATCCTTCCCATCAGGCCCATGAATGCGGATGATCAGCCCACAGAATCATAATTTGTCGAAGCAGGCCGCAAACTCGGGGTAGGCTGCACATAAAGCCGCCAGGTCTGGTAGAACAGGTCTGGTAACGTCGCCAATCACCGTGAGGTCGCGCTGGAAGATGGCCCCGAGATCGATGGATCGTCCTCCATAGCACCCAAAACCCTAGCCCAACGAAATCCCAAACAGATCGGTCCCTCCACCACCTAGACGATGGAGAAGGGCAGCGAACTCACTGGTTGGCCGCCACAGATGGATGTTGGCCAAAAACGACGGTGAGCGACGTGAAGATCGATCCAAGTAGATATGAATTTGAAAATCGCACCTACTATGTGAAAATCGCACCTAGTGGAGGTGTAATTTTTCAAACACCCGTAACCTTATGTCATTTGAATTGATTTTTTATGGAAACTTTGAATTCCACTTGCAATGTGAAACGACGGGTCTCTTCATGCTCTCTTTTGCGGATGACGTGCTCCTTTCAGCCATGCTAATACCCACTCAACTGCAATCTTAATGGATGGATTTTGCGACTTTGCCGCCCTTTTCGGATTTGCCGTGAATCCGCTTAAGAGCGAATTCTTTATCTAAAAGAGGGCAGCTAGCCTTGCCACCACCATTAGTGGTATTACGGGGTTCGCCATGGGCGCCTTACCAGTCCGCTACTTGGGAGTTCCTCTCCTCACATCGCGTATCACCATTAAGGACTGTGCTCCCCTTATTACTACAGTTGAGAAAAGAATTGGTTCTTGGCTGAATAGATCTCTATCTTATGCTGGAAGGCACAACTTACTCAATTCGTCCTTACTTCCTTTTATGTGTATTGGGCTGGGGTCTTACCACACCCCAAAGGCGTCATACGCGAGATTGAAGCACGGCTACGAAAGTTCCTTTGGAGTGGATCGGCAGCAAAAGTGGCTTCTGATATCTGCCTCCCACGTAAGGAGGGAGGCTTAGGAATTCGCTCGCTCTACATTGATAATCAAGCCCTCATAATGAAGCAGCTTTGGATCCTTTCAAAGCGAGAATCCTCTCCTGTTTGGGTTGACTGGATTCTCTGCACTCGTCTTCGTAACAAATCACTTTCATCACGCCCTCCACCCGTGCTTCATGGAGTTGGAACAAATTGATGAAGATGCGACACCGTTTCCTCCAGCTCATCAGGTTTAGGATTGGAGATGGCTCGTCCTTGCTGCTTTTGGAAGGATCATGGATGAATAGCAGACCAGTTATCGACTCCTACGCTCGCGGCCCTTCAGTTATGGGACTCGCCCATTGATAGCAAGCTCTCCACCGTCACCAACTCCGATGGGTGGCACTGGCCTGGCCAGAACACGATTGTCTCGACTTCTGCCAGGTTTTACCCCCCATTTTTCTAATGATCACGATTATATTATATGGACAGGAACACATAACGGCCAGTTCATTGTTTCCTCCACGCGTGAGGCCATCAGAATCCACCAGAACCCCCACCAAAATGGGCCCATCTTTTTGGCGGCTGTCTCAGCATCGCCAAAAATGAGTTCATGCTTAGGATTGCTTTCAGGAAAGACTGCCTACGAGGGACAAACCATGGATTGCTACACAGGCTAACTCAAGCAGTTGTATCATCTGTGTTGATAACAATGTTGAATACTAACCATATTTTTTTCCAGTGCCCTTTCTCCCGTGGTTGTTTGCAGATTCTGAAGCATAACGTGGGGCTCCGTTGGCCAAACACGAGTTGGCGCGCTGACGTTGAATGTGCTGCCCATGCCTAGCGTGGTAGACATCTGGTCAACTTCTCCAACCGACACCTCCTCGCCGCAATCGTGTAATCATATGGATGGAAAGAAACAGGAGGTGGCTTGAGAACGCCCGTAAACACCAGCCACAATTACAGATGAGGTCATTTCAACTCTCCAACTACGCTTGAAGACTATCTCCCCGAAATACAGCCTTCAATTGTGCGCTCTGCACCGTACGTGGCACATTGCTTGGTAGGCCTGCTGGAATGGAATCGACGCATGAAGGAAGGGACTGAGCATGAGGATTTTTTGGTTGCAACTTTTCTCGGCACCTTTTGTTTGCGCTTGAGTACCTTTTCTTCTCGATTTCTGTGCAAGGACTTGCATTGCGCCGTATGTGGCAAACTGCTTGGTTGCTTGCTTGTTCATTTGTTAGCCTGTAGTCTGTTACGTGTAGGTGCGTTTCGACACTGATATACTTTTCCACATTTTTTTAGTGATCATTCCCCCCAAAAAAACCCGATCTAAGTTATGAGGAATCGCGAGTGGAAATACTGATGCATGAGACGAAACGGCTTAGGAATAAGGGCATTCCCTTAGTGAAAGTGATGTGGCAGAATCAGTCAATAGATGAAGCTACGTGGGAACGTGAGGATGATATGAGGGATCGTTACCCTGAATTGTTCCAAATGGCTGATTTCGGGGAAAAAAACTTTTTGGAAAATGTTCACCAAACGAAAGAGACAGGAGTGAAAGTACAGCGTGCATGATATCGCTCATGACGCACCAAACGGTAATGTTCAAAACGACCAGTTTGCGGCGCCCCTGACTTCCACCGCCCATTCTTTTTTTTTGGTGTAATGTCCCGTATATATATAAAATGAGTGAAATATGTACAAAATGAGCAGGAGAAAATCTCCGCAAACCACCAGTAACAGGCTGCTGGTCACACGCACCATCTCTAACTACATCACACAAATCAAGCCCCTACCAAGCAACCCGCCACAATCTGCGTATGGCCGCACGATATAGTTCGTACTTCGCGGACGTACCATTAATACGCATAATGACCAGGTCAAGGACATACCCAACGAGCCTATGAGGTGGTGTGATGGTCCCCTCCACCCAGCGTCTGTTCCGTGCATGCCAAATATGGTAAACAAGAGAGGCCAACACGTGTCGGTTCGCAGCATGAAGTAGATGCTTGCCTCGCCAACGAGCCCCCGCCTAACGAATACCGGTGCTCCAATCCTGATAGGGCCAAATCCATCGAATGCGCCTACGCAAGATCCGAATGCACTGTCGTGAAAATGGACAGTCAAAGAAGAGGTGTTGAGCCGTCTCATAGTGCAGCTCATCACAGAGGCAACAAGCAGGAGTTCCTACCCTCTGAGCAATCCATGGCTTGTCCCTAGTCGATAGCCGATCCTGTAGTCCCAGGTACAGAATGAACTCATGCCGAGGGATCTTCAACGGACCCCCAAATAGACCAGACCAACAGACAGCAGGCCTCCTGTATCTCATCACGTCTCTAGCCGAACCCGTCATCATAGCTCCATCTGGTGATCTATTCCACAGAACTCCATCCCGGTCTCCACGTGTCACGGACGGTAAGAGGCGGCTGATCTCAAGGTACTCAACCGCCTGCCCTGGCCAGTTCCAACCCTGCGCATCGATAACCTTACTCAATCGTGCATCTGGAGGCAGCCCTATAGCAATAGGACCCCAAAAAACCCGATCTAAGTTATGAGGAAACGCGAGTGGAAATACTGATGCACGAGACGAAACGGCTTAGGAATAAGGGCATTCCCTTAGTGAAAGTTGTTAGGGAGTGTGCCCTCGGAATGCCATACGAGGACTAGGAATAGTATAGGGCGCACAATGATGTATGGGTCAATAGACAGTTTTATTGTATATACTGTTAAAATAAAGTAGTGAATATTATTTTCATTATAATAAAGGCACTATTATTTATTTATCGAATTTAAAGTCTGCTTGGCATCTGGCGGTGCGATAAATAAATAACACCCAAATGTTTGAGTTGGACGTCTGATTCTCGTGGGGACGAGGGAGGAGACACCGGACGGTCCTTATCTCAGCATTAAATAAAAAGTCCGTAAGTCTAAGGATTCTAGGTGGGTGACTAGATATCCGAATATGACTTATTCATTGACGACCACATAGTATCGGTAGTCTCACCGATTACCTGAGAGGTTGTGGGTCGTGATGGAGATATCGGTGATCGGAGAGATCGCGTATTCGGACATTCGGCTCGTATTCATCTTGATCACATGACTAGGATGTTGTCAATGATTGAACGAATGACTATAGCAGCCTCAGACCGATAGGGTCACTGACGGATTTGCTTTCGCGATTTCGGTTTGTCGCTAGTTGGCTAGGTCCGCAAGTGTTCGGAAATGGGACACGGGCCAGTGACGAAACGCAACTGACTTTACGGAGGTGATTGCCGGGCTTTGACTGCTATTGGAATTCACTGCCTATATTCGTATAGGTTAACGTCCTATGAGGTAATTGGAGAACGACGATTGTAAAGCCTTCGGCCGAAGCTTGGAAAGCTCGCTCGTATTAGATACGGAGCGGAGTTTAAATAATCGGTTGGGTCTCGATTATAACATAGTGTTAGGTTAGTGAGTTTGACATTTACATGGCTCTCACCTAACCGGGACGCAAGTGAAAGGCGTAAGAGTTATTTAAATGTATACACTATAGTCGGTTCGCCCGAATTTCGATTAGATCAAAATTCGTTCTCAAATGGGATCTGTCCGGTACCGCGGGATTGGCTAGGCGAATACCGGGACTCGCGGATTCCTCCCGTGCCAGTTGAGACGGACCTAGAGAGTCGCGCTTAAAAATGGCAATGAACTTGAACGAAAACGGCGGGCTTTTCTCTGGAACCTAACGAATGGGATTCGTTGAGGTAGTGGCATAGTTGACACGAGGTGTCGATAATTTAGTTAAATTCCGGTTACGGTCACGGGAATAATTAGGACTTGAGATTGTCTTAAGTGCTTAATTAATTAACTAAATGAGGCTCAATTGTGATTAAAATAATTAGATTGGATTTAATTATTTTATTACTTAAAATTGAGGGACTAAATTGAGAAATTATAAACCTCATGGGCTTAAATGAAATATTTGCATGTTGACTTGGTCTTGGACATGTGTATGATTCCTAGCTTGCCACATTGGATGAGGTGGCATGTGAGTCATACTCTTGGCTTTGATGGGAGCATGACAAGTGTTAAAATATAAATCAATAAACATCCTTAGTGGGATTTTACTACAAGCATGGAAATAAAAGTAACATACATAAGAGAGTTAATTGATAGCTTGCTTCTTGAAGAAAAGAAAAGCACTTGGTCATTTTGCTCTCATCAACCAAAACTAGAGAATTGAAAAAGTGTGTACTTGGTACTTCTTAAAGCAACGGATCGTTCGACGAAGCCCGACGCCCGAACCGAGCTGCGTCTAGCCATCGGGAGCAGTCTCGGAGGTTCGATCAAGGTCATACCGGCGTGACAATCTAGCCCGGAAGCCCCGGGAGCCAGACGAGGTGTTGCGACGTCTATCCGAGGTGCATTCACATACACCGGCGGTATATTTCGAACCTTACTGATTTCATTTTACGAAAAATACCAAACGATATCAGAATGATTCGAAAGATCCCACGTTACGATGGTGGGGAAGTGTAGATTCAATCTGGAAAATTTGGTATTGATTGGAAATCATTTCGGTTGTCAAACTGTCGAAAGACGGCAGACTGCCGCTTTTGTCGAATTGATAATTTCGAACCATTGATTTGATTTTGTGAAAAATACCAAACGACATCGGAATGATTCGAAAGACCCCTCGTTATGATCGCTGGGAAGTGTAGAATCAATCTGGAAAATTTGGTATTGATCGGAAATTGTTTCGGTCGCCAAATAGTCGAAACATTGTCGGCTGCCGCTTTGTTCGAACTAGTTTGGAACGAAATTATTAATTCGAATAAATTTGTAATAAATTCGAATTTAGGAAATTCGAATTAGATGTGGTCTCCCGAGGCTCAGGGCAGTATCTTGAGCCCTCGGGAGAAGCCGAAGGGCATTAGGTCGAATTTAGACGTTGAAAATCGAATCGGCACCCTACGCCGCTCGGTTCAAAACGCGCTTCCGCTATCGCCACGTTGAGCTGTTCGGGGGCCGGTGTCGATTAATCGGGCCTACCCCAACAAAAGTGATGTGGCGGAATCAGTAAATAGAGGAAGCTACGTGGGAACGTGAGGATGATATGAGGGATCGTTACCCTGAATTGTTCCAAATGGCTGATTTCGGGGAAAAAAAACTTTTTTTGGAAAGTGTTCACCAAACGAAAGAGACAGGAGTGAAAGTACAGCGTGCATGATATCGCTCATGACGCACCAAACGGTAATGTTCAAACGACCAGTTCGCGGCGCCCCTGACTTCCACCGCCCATTCTTTTTTTTGGTGTAATGTCTCGTATATATATAAAATGAGTGAAATATGTACAAAATGAGCAGGAGAAAATCTCCGCAAACCACCAGTGGCTACTGGTCACACGCACCATCTCTAACTACATCACACAAATCAAGCCCCTACCAAGCAACCCGCCATAGTCTGCGTATGGCCGCACGATGTAGTTCGTACTTCGCGGACGTACCACTAATACGCATAATGACGAGGTCAAGGACATACCCAACGAGCCTATGAGGTGGTGTGATGGTCCCCTCCGTCCAGCGTCTGTTCCGTGCATCCCAAATATGGTAAACAAGAAAGGCCAACACGTGTCAGTTCGCAGCATGAAGTAGATGCTTGCCTCGCCAACGAGCCCTCGCCCAACGAATACCGGTGCTCCAATCCTGATAGGGCCAGATCCACCGAATGCGCCTACGCAAGATCCGAGTGCACTGTCGTGCAAATGTATAGTCAAAGAAGAGGTGTTGAGCCGTCTCATAGTGCAGCTCATCACAGATGCACAAGCAGGAGTTCCCGCCCTCTGAGCAATCCATGGCTTGTCCCTAGTCGATAGCCGATCCTGTAGTCCCAGGTACAGAATGAACTCATGCTGAGGGATCTTCAACGGACCCCCAAATAGACAAGCCCAACAGACAGCATGCCTCCTGTATCTCATCACGTCTCTAGTCGAACCCGTCGTCATTGCTCCATCTGGTGATCCATTCCACAGATTCCATCCCGGTCTCAACGTGTCACGGACGGTAAGAGGCGGTTGATCTCAAGGTACTCAACCGCCCCCTGCCCTGGCCAGTTCCAACCCTGCGCATCGATAACCTTACTCAATCGTGCATCTGGAGGCAGCCCTATAGCAATAGGACCCCAAAAAACCCGATCTAAGTTATGAGAAAACGCGAGTGGCAATACTGATGCACGAGACGAAACGGCTTAGGAATAAGGGCATTCCCTTAGTGAAAGTGATGTGGCAGAATCAGTAAATAGAGGAAGCTACGTGGGAACGTGAGGATGATATGAGGGATCGTTACCCTGAATTGTTCCAAATGGCTGATTTCGGGGAAAAAAAACTTTTTTTGGAAAGTGTTCACCAAACGAAAGAGACAGGAGTGAAAGTACAGCGTGCATGATATCGCTCATGACGCACCAAACGGTAATGTTCAAACGACCAGTTCGCGGCGCCCCTGACTTCCACCGCCCATTCTTTTTTTTTTGGTGTAATGTCCCGTATATATATAAAATGAGTGAAATATGTACAAAATGAGCAGGAGAAAATCTCCGCAAACCACCAGTGGCTACTGGTCACACGCACCATCTCTAACTACATCACACAAATCAAGCCCCTACCAAGCAACCCGCCATAGTCTGCGTATGGCCGCACGATGTAGTTCGTACTTCGCGGACATACCACTAATATGCATAATGACCAGGTCAAGGACATACCCAACGAGCCTATGAGGTGGTGTGATGGTCCCCTCCATCCAGCGTCTGTTCCGTGCATCCCAAATATGGTAAACAAGAAAGGCCAACACGTGTCGGTTCGCAGCATGAAGTAGATGCTTGCCACGCCAACGAGCCCCCGCCCAACGAATACCGGTGCTCCAATCCTGATAGGGCCAGATCCACCGAATGCGCCTACGCAAGATCCGAGTGCACTGTCGTGAAAATGTATAGTCAAAGAAGAGGTGTTGAGCCATCTCATAGTGCAGCTCATCACAGAGGCAACAACCAGGAGTTCCCGCCCTCTAAGCAATCCATGGCTTGTCCCTAGTCGATAGCCGACCCTGTAGTCCCAGGTACAGAATGAACTCATGCCGAGGGATCTTCAACGGACCCCCAAATAGACCAGCCCAACAGACAGCAGGCCTCCTGTATCTCATCACGTCTCTAGTCGAACCCGTCGTCATAGCTCTATCTGGTGATCCATTCCACAGATTCCATCCCGGTCTCACCGTGTCACGGACGGTAAGAGGCGGCTGCTCTCAAGGTACTCAACTGCCCGCTGCCATGGCCAGTTCCAACCCTGCGCATCGATAACCATACTCAATCGTGCATCTGGAGGCATCCCTATAGCAATAGGACCCCAAAAACCCGATCTAAGTTATGAGGAAACGCGAGTGGAAATACTGATGCACGAGACGAAACGGCTTAGGAATAAGGGCATTCCCTTAGTGAAAGTGATGTGGCGGAATCAGTCAATAGAGGAAGCTACGTGGGATCGTGAGGATGATATGAGGGATCGTTACCCTGAAGTGTTCCAAATGGACTGATTTCGGGGAAAAAACTTTTATTGGAAAGTGTTCACCAAACGAAAGAGATAGGAGTGAAAGTACAGCGTGCATGATATCGCTCATGACGCACCAAACTGTAATGTTCAAATGACCAGTTTGCGGCGCCCCTGACTTCCACCGCCCATTCTTTTTTTTTGGTGTAATGTCCCGTATATATAAAATGAGTGAAATATATACAAAATGAGCAGGAGAAAATCTCCGCAAACCACTAGTAACAGGCTACTGGTCACACGCACCATCTCTAACTACATCACACAAATCAAGCCCCTACCAAGCAACCCGCCATAGTCTGCGTATGGCCGCACGATGTAGTTCGTACTTCGCGGACGTACCACTAATACGCATAATGACCAGGTCAAGGACATACCCAACGAGCCTATGAGGTGTGTGATGGTCCCCTCCATCCAGCGTCTGTTCCATGCATGCCAAATATGGTAAACAAGAGAGGCCAACACGTGTCGGTTCGCAGCATGACGTAGATGCTTGCCTCGCCAACGAGCCCACGCCCAATGAATACCGGTGCTTCAATCCTGATAGGGCTCCACCGAATGCGCCTACGCAAGATCCAAATGCACTGTCGTGAAAATGGACAGTCAAAGAAGAGGTGTTGAGCCGTCTCATAGTGCAGCTCATCACAGAGGCAACAAGCAGGAGTTCCCGCCCTCTGAGCAATCCATGGCTTGTCCCTAGTCGATCGCCGATTCTGTAGTCCCAAGTACAGAACGAACTCAGACCAAGGGATCTTCAACGGACCCCCAAATAGACCAGCCCAACAGACAGCAGGCCTCCTGTATCTCATCACGTCTCTAGTCGAACCTGTCATCATAGCTCCATCTGGTGATCCATTCCACAGAACTCCATCCCGATCTCCACGTGTCACGGAACGTAAGAGGCGGCTGATCTCATGGTACTCAACCGCCCCCTGCCCTGGCCAGTTCCAACCCTGCGCATCGATAACCATACACAATCGTGCATCTGGAGGCAGCCCTATAGCAATAGGACCTCTAGGGAAAACCTGTAAGAGACCACAACCCATTCTTATTACTAATGTTTTTGTAACCGGGGAAAGCCGATGGTGAAACCCCGGGGCCGACCCACTACCTGCTAAGCAGGCCGACCAGGTCAATCGCACATGTCTAGGCCCATGTGGGCAGGCTTAGGGAAATGTCACAGGGATGAGATTCGAACCCAGGACCTCTCCCAACATGACCCTAAGCACCTCAGCTTGACCAGTAGATTCTTATTACTAATTCATGTGACTGCATGTGATATAACTGAAATCTATATACGAAAATACGTACAAAATTACTTTTATATAAAGGAAACTGTTCTGTACTATACATAATATTTCTAGGACATAAATACAAGGTAGAGGGCGTATGCGTGTTAAAAAAAATCTATTGGCCCGCCACTCCGGTCGCATCCATGTACACACTGCCACCTCAAAAGTCCTCCGGAAGCTTCAAAAATTGGCCTCGCCTTCGTAAAGATCACGTACCATGATCCCGTGAACCTACAACACATAAATTCGTGGAATGAGCTTATAAAGCTCAGTAAGTGAAAGTCATGCATGCCATGCACGTGTCCTAATTCGCAAAGGCATCCGCGCCAATGCTCCCTAGACCTCATATTTTCCTTGTCTCGTCTTGTCATGTAGGGCCCTCAGCTATCTTGCTATGCACCATCAAATCCACAAGGAATAAATAATCATATAAGTGGCAATACCCACTCAAGGGAGGCTAACCCTAGGGCGCCTTTTCTGTCACGAGGTGGTTTCATACGCCACGCGGACGCTTCACACTGGTAGCCTAATCTGTGGTAGTCAACACCGGAGGTACCCTTGGTGTCGCTTACACCCTCAGCTCGCATCCTCCAGGTTCCACGTTCCGCCATGAGGACATTAGCCCTAAATTCATGTCTTGCCTTAAACATGTCATGTCTTGACGGTAACGACATACTACGTCATCATGGTAGCATAGAAGAGCCGTGACTCAACTGAGTCGACATCAGACGCCCATATCGGCGAATATTTATCGCTCTTAGGCGATCATATCATGCACGCTCTCATATCCTCCTTTTGTACTAACGTGCGTGCATATGTTCATGTCATGGATATGCGTGTCATGCCGTCATATAATGTAAATAAATTATGCGTGTCATGTAACGCAAATAATTTACGTAGGAAGTCACATAATATCACAGAAACACATAATTTTATGCACATACAATTATGTGTTGTAGTTGGGACTTCCACTTACCTGGTATCCTTAGCTATTAGTTTATCGTACGGTAAGTCCTTAATATTCGAATCCTAAGTATAGAAACATATAAAATTAGGGTTTGTTAGTCTAATTACAGTTTCACGAAAGTGACTTAGTTAAAAACCCTAGTTTCGACTTTTATAAATTTCGAAACCCTAAAATTCCGAATTTTGACTTAAAAAGTATCATTTTGAAATTCATAAGAATCTTAGGTTGCATATTAACTTAATCTCGACATAGTATATTGCAAGGTTTCGAGATTTGAATGATATAAGATCTCAAAATAAAATTCGACATGGATCTCGACATATTCTTAAGATAGATGTCGAGCTTGGTTATGGAATTGTGACATGGATTTCGAGATACATTATGAATCTCGACATGGTTGATAAATCTCGAGCTTGGGTCAGATGGATCTCGAGTTTGGGTTAAATGGATCTCGATATGGGTTTACATATAAATCTCGACAAAGTATATATAAGAATTTCGAGATATGTGTCGAGATTTTCTACAAGATGTCGAGATACATGTTGCGATTATAAAGATATCGAGCTTTGAACAATACATGATTTAGAAGTCCCTATCAAGAATGGATTTCGACACTGAAATTATACAAGACTGCGAGATGGATGTCGACATTATAAGCTAAATGTCGAGAGGTATGTCGAGATCAAAATAAGATGTCGAGATGTATGAAATTATAAACAAGATTTCGAGATTTAAAAGAGTACACAATTTCGACATTTTAACAAAATTTCGAAGTCAACCTTAGAGTTAGATTTCGACATGGATCTATGGCAAACAGCTCAAATCCAACCACTGAAAGTCAACAGCCCAAACAGCCCAAATATTAAACCATTGAAAAGTTTATTTGATGGGACACCTAGTGACGTTATTTTCCCTCAACACTAAGGAATCAATAGTTATCTTCAAGTACTTGGGCTTTATGTGTAAGCCTAGCCCAATTCATATTTAGTCCAATTTAATTATAGTCTTAATCCTATTCATATTAAGGTTATTAAATTCGAAATTCTCTCATGTTAATTCGATCTATACCCATATGAGTATTAGCAGACCAGAATGCTTTCGCCATCCTTCAGTCCATTGATCCGGATACAATGGACACTTCTGTTTCCACGGGCCCTAATGTTGATGCAGCCCGCCCCCCGGGTTTCCCATGATCAGGTTCGGTTCTTGGAACGTCCGTGGTCTAAACAGGGTAGACCACAGGAAGGCGGTGGGGGATTGGGTTACTGGTCAGGGTGTTCATCTGGTTGGGTTGCTTGAGACACGTGTTCTGGAGAGTAATGCCCCTCGTATTTCGAGTGGCCTTCGGGCATGCTGGTCCTGGTACTACGATTATGCTAATGGTCCTGGTTCTCGATTATGGGTGGGTTGGGATCCGCGTGAGATCTCACTCACAGTGTTGTCCACTTCGGACCAATCTATCCACTGTAAGGTTTCGCATATTGCAACAGGTTCTGTTATATTTGTTTCTTTTGCTTATGGTAGGTCGACACGTGGGGAGCGCCAGCCCCTCTGGCAGGATCTTGCTTCTTTCCCCTCCTCTCGTATTGATGACCCTTGGGTGGTGGCGGGGAATTTTAACGCCATTCTTTGTGCGACAGAGGGGCGTGGGGGATCTCCCTCTCCGATTGATATGTCTGATTTTGGCGCAGCTCTGCTCCGAGCGGATCTCTCTACTGTTCCATCCACGAGCCAGGAGTTTACTTGGCCGAATCGGCAAGGGGGGAGTGCAGCTATCTGGCGGTGGCTTGACCGTATGGTGGCCAACCCACAATGGTTTGCTGCATTCCTGGTGTACTGTGCATTGCCTACCACTTCGGACCACTCACCTCTTGTTCTTGGGCCTGCATCGACCTCTCCTAGACGAGCATGCTTTCGCTTTGAGAATTTCCTCATTAAGGAAGCAGGTTTTTTGGACCACGTGCGACGTGTTTGGGGGGAGACCCTCTTAGGTTACCCCATGTTTCGGGTCGTGGCCCCGCTTGAAGAAGCTTAAGCTGATTTTTACTTCTCTTCGGCGGCTAAGCTTAAGCTTAAGCTGATTTTTACTTCTTGGATGTCGCACAACACTACACAGCGTTACGCCCTTTTGATGATCGGCTTCGTCTCCTTGAGCGATGTTGCCGTCTGATTTTTGCGCGTGCGGTTGAGATCGAGCAAACATCGCTCTCGCAACGAGCTAAGATGGCATGGCTTAAGGATGGCGATCAATGTACGGCCTTTTTCTTCCGTAAGGTGGCAGTGCGTAGGTCGGTGAACTGGATTGTCACTCTGGAATCTGCTACGAGTGCCCAGTTGATTCATCCCGCGGAGATTGAGTCTGAGCTTTTGGGCTTTTATGAGGACCTGTTGGGACAGCCTTCTCGTGCCACGCCGGTGCTTTTTCACGATGTCCAGCCCTTCATTTCCCGTCACCTTTCTCAGTCGGAGGCGGCTACTTTGGTGGCGGACTTGGAGGATGCTGAGGTTCGCCGTGCGGTTTTTTCCATGGGTGCTGAGAAAGCTCCGGGACCTGACGGTTTTACGGCCGCTTTTTTCAAAGCGGCCTGGGAGGTGGTGGGTGCTGACATTATTGCCGCGATCCGGGACTTCTTTGTCACGGGTCGCCTCCTTCACGGACTGAATAGCACACTTATCATGCTTATTCCGAAGACGGAGTGTCCTCGGAGGCCTACGGACTTCCGCCCTATCTCGTGCTGCAATGTCTTGTACAAGATCATCTCGAAGATCCTTGCTAACCGGCTTAAGGCTCACCTTCCGAAGCTTGTTCATGGCTGCCAGACAGCGTTCATCCCGGGCCGACATATTACCGATAATATTATGCTTGCCCAGGAGTTGTGCCATGGCTACAATACCCAGGGCCATCCGCCTCGAGCGATGTTTAAGGTGGATTTGGCTAAGGCTTACGATCGGGTTGAGTGGAGTTTTATTTTGGCAACGCTGCAGGGCATGGGGTTCCACCCACTTTTTGTTGAGTGGATCCGGACTTGTATCACGACGCCCTCTTTTTCCCTCAATGTTAATGGTCGACCTACGGGATACTTTGAGGGTAGGCGGGGTCTACGACAGGGTGATCCGATCTCGCCGTATCTCTTCACCCTTGCTATGGAGGTTCTCCGTGGTGTGGTGTGCTTGGGCATTCAGGAGGAGCCTCGCTTCCAGTATCACTGGCGTTGTGAGGGTATTTCTCTTCCTATGTTGAGCTTTGCTGATGATTTATTATTGTTCTGTCATGCTGACGCGATATCGATTGGGGTGCTTAAGTCATCGTTTGATCATTTCTCGGCTCTTTCTGGATTATGCCCTAATCCTGAGAAGAGTGAGCTTTTTCTCTCTCGCCGAGCTTCACCATTATCGCCGCTTCTCCAACCGATTATGGGGTTCCCTTTGGGACCACTTCCTGTTCGATACCTAGGCGTCCCCTTGATCACGTCTCGTTTATCCGTGGCCGATTGTGCCCCTCTCCTGCAGCGGGTGGATCGTCGCTTGGGCTCCTGGCTCAATCGGTCCCTTTCTTATGCGGGGCGCGTCCAGCTGATATGGTCGGTACTTCAGGCCATGCACATCTACTGGTCTGGGGTTTTCCTTCTGCCCAAGGGCATCGTCCGAGCTCTCGAGGCTCGGTTCAGACAGTTTCTTTGGGCTGGATCTACGGCTAAGGTTGCGTGGGATGACATTTGTCTGCCGGTTGCTGAAGGCGGCCTGGGTCTCCGTTCGGTGTCCTTGGATAATAAGGTACTCATTTTCCGGCTTCTTTGGCGTGTCATTAGGAAGTCGCCAAACTCGATTTGGATTTCTTGGTTGTATGGTACACGGCTTCGGACGCAGTCAATATGGACGGTTCGGCTTTCCACTACTGCTTCTTGGAGCTGGCGCAAACTCCTCCGTTTTCGATCCGAGATACGCCATTTTCTTGAGTTTCGTATTGGAGATGGTGCTACTATCAGTCTGTGGGAGGACCCTTGGTCACGGGTGGCCCTCTTCTGGCTCGTTTTCCTCGTGGGCCGATTGTGATGGGGCTTCCTGTGGGCTCTAGTCTGAGCGATGTTATCTCGGCCACTGGTTGGAACTGGCCAGGCCGCACCACTGTTGAGTACATTGAGCTCAGCCGTGAGCTTCCCATCGTACAGCTTCCCATTGGGTTGGTGCCCCGCATGGAAATCCATCCACTCGTATTATCAGGGACGCCTTGCGGCCGCGTGGGGTTGTGGTGCCTTGGGCTTCTCTTTTTGGGGGTCCTCTTAGGGTTCCACATCATGAATTCATCCTCTGGTTGGGTATTCGAGACCGCTTATCGACGAGGGATAAGCCTTGGGTGGCTTTGCGTGCGGGTACTCAGGCCTGTCCGCTTTGTGCTTCGCTCACTGTGGAGACGACCACCCACCTTTTCTTTGAGTGTGTTTTCTCCCGCACTTGCCCGCGCCTTCTGCGATGCAGGATCCGATGGGATTGGCCTTTTCGAGACTGAACTCAGGGGCTTGCCTGGGCTGCTAGACGGTGGAGGGGAACGCATCTCCTGCTTCTGGCATCTCGACACCTGCTTGCTTCGCTGGTTTACCACATTTGGCTTGCTCGCAATAAGCGCTGGCGGGAGGGCATTACGACTACGCCTGAGCATCTTGTTGCTTGTGTTATTGATTTGTGTTGTCTGCGTTTGAATGGAACGTCTACTAGGTATGCCTTACAGACGGCGGCCATTCGACGTCTGTGGCGTGTTGCGTGGTAGCTGTGTGTGTTTTCAGTCACGCATGTACATTCTTTTGCTTCATTTATATATATACGGGCTATTTCCAAAAAAACACTACCTTCCAACTCATACATGTCATGTTGGCATATAACATGAAATCATTTAAGCACATAAAATCACAAAACATGTCTCATGCAGTCATGTAAACCATGTAATATGTATGCATATTTATTGGCCGGCTTACTTACGGGACTCGGGTATTACATCCTCCCCCCTAAAAGGGATTTCGCCCCCGAAATCAGGTGGGGAGAAATAGCTCAGGGTAGCGATTTCTCATATCATCTCCCGTTCCCACGTAGCTTCACTGATTCTGCCATAATACCTTGATTAACGGAATCTCCTTATTCCGTAATCGTTACACGTCAAACATTAGAATCTCCACTGGCTTTTCCTCGTAACTTAAATCTGGCTTAGCTGTTGATGAAGATTTTCAGTGTTCAATATGTGGCTTGGATTTGCGACGTATTTTCGTAGCGTCGATACGTGAAAGACATCGTGCACTTGAGCTAGCAAATTTGGTTATTCAAGTTGGTATGCAACTTCACCAACCTTCTTAAGGATTCGAAACGGTCCTATATATCTCGGGCTTAGCTTGCCCTTTTTCTCAAACCGCTTCACGCCTTTCATAGGTGACACTTTTAGGAATACATAATCATCTGGTTCAAACTCTAATGGTCTACGCCTTTGGGCGTAGCTTTTCTGTCTGCTTTGAGCCGTTTTCATCCGTTTCCGTATTTTTGATATCGCTTCTGTCATTTCTTGCACTAGATCGGGCCATAGTATTGCTCTTTCTCCAACTTCATCCCAGTGAATGGAGATCTGCACTTGCATCCATATAGAGCTTCATATGGAGCCATTCCGATCGTTGCATGAAAGCTGTTGTTGTATGCGAATTCAATCAAAGGAAGGTATCGGCTCCAATTTCCTTTAAAGTCGAGCATGCAGGCTCCTAGCATATCTTCTAATGTCTGGATAGTTCGTTTAGACTGCCCGTCTGTCTGAGGATGGTAGGCAGTACTGAATGATAACTTGATTCCCATGGTCTTCTGCAAACTCATCCAGAACTTGGATAGAAATCTTGAATCTCTATCGGAAATAATTGACATCGGCACGCCATGGAGTCGTACTATTTTTTGGATGTACAATTCTGCATATCGTTCCATGGAAAATGTTGAGGTAATCGACAGAAAGTGAGCAGACTTAGTCAATCGATCAACGATGACCCATATAGCATCGTGGCCTTTCACAGTCTTAGGCAAACCAACAACGAAGTCCATCGTAATGTGATCCCACTTCCATTCAAGTACTGCAGGGATTGCAAAGTTCCTGCCGGGCGTTGATGCTCTGCCTTAATTTGCTGACATGTCAGGCATTGGCTTACAAATGTTGCAACTTCTCTTTTCATCCCTGGCAACCTGGCTTCGTAAATCTCTGTACATCTTTGTTGCTCCCGGATGGATAGAATAAACGGCGGTATGGGCTTCCGTCATGACAGTCTTTCGAAATTCGGTGTCGTTAGGAACATATAGACGTCTTCTATAGGCTTCCGTCATCATGTATTGTGAAGTCTGCTGATCTTTGTTCTGGTTGTACTTCTTTGATTTTCAGACGTAACTCGTCATTCTCTTGGGCCTTCGTAATCTGTTCCATCAATGTGGGTCGAAGTGTTAACGCTGCAAGTCTTGTCTCAATCTCACCCATTTGTATCACTTCTACTTCAAGTCTTTGTAATTCCATGTACACAGTCTTGCGGCTTAGTGCATCAGCCACTACGTTCGCCTTTCCCGGGTGGTAGCTAGTTACACACTCATAATCTTTAACCAATTCTAACCATCGTCTCTGCCTCATATTTAACTCCTTCTGTGTGAAGAAGTATTTGAGACTCTTGTGGTCCGTGAAGATTTCACAGCGCTCGCCGTATAGGTAATGTCGACAAAAACTGAGGTTCGGCTGGCCGTTTAGAGACTGGCCTGAGGGTATTCGCTGGGCGACTCGATGTTGGCGAGGCAAGCATCTTGCGAAACTGGGTCCTCGACATGCCTTAGCCTCCCTGGTGTACCACTTGTGGAGGGAACGGAATAGTAGATGGCATGAGGGGCGACAACGCCAGCCCGTTCAGATCGTTACTGAAATCGAGACGCTGTTGTGTCTCCGACTTTCCACCCTTTCCACCAAGTATGCGCTACAAGTCAGCACCCTTCGATGGATGTGCCACATCGCTTGGTAGGTACGCGTTTTCCTTTCATTCCCCTGCTTTCCTCGGTGGATTTCTTGTTGGTGGTGTGGATTCCCTCCCAACCGGCGGCTAAAGGAGAACGAGTCACTTCTTTTCACTTCTCACATCCTCCTTCACCACTCCACTTTCACTCTTTTCCTATTTTCTTTTTGCTGACCTCTTTCCTCCTAGTCGTGTGTCGTGTGTTTTTCTATTTGGTACAGGACCTTGGCCCGCCCTTTGTGTTCTCGTGCCTGCGCTCGTTGGATTTGTGATCACCTTGGGCCGGCTTGTTTGGCTGACTATGGCTGTTCCCAACCGGTGGTTCCGTTCCGTCGTCCTGGATCGAGGTGGTGCAGCCCAGACAACTTCTTGCTCCCGCCCCGATGGAAAACTAGGGTGGCGCTTATGCGTCTCGCCGACCAGCCTGGCAGATGCATAGTCTGCATTTCCTCTTTTCGCCGTTGCCAACACTGTGTGTGGTTGGCTTCTTGAGTGCTTTGGCGCTGTTTGGTGGCACCTGGCTCGGCTTCCCTGCTGGCACTGCATCTGGTGTCAGGAACCGGTTGATGGATGTGGTTTGGGACTCCTACTCTACCTTTTGCTTGAACTTTATTTTGTTTGTTGGCAAGGGTCTTGTTGGGACCTGTAGGTTGTCTGGGTTGCCTTGTTTTGGTGCTGTCTAATCGGTTGTATCATTACTGCTTGGAGCGTCATGAGCAATATCATGTACGCTGTCATGTACCCCTGTTTTCCATTTATTTTAGTGACACTTTCCAATAAAAAAACGACTGCTGCGAGTTCAAGGTCGTATGTTGGATAGTTCTTCTCGTAATCCTTTAGTTGTCAGGAAGCATATGCAATTACGTTTCCGTTTTGCATTAGAACACATCCTAGGCCATTTTTAGATGCATCATTGTAAACAGAAAATCCTCCAGTTCCGGTGGGGATAGTTAACACTGGGGCCGTAGTGAGTCGTCGCTTAAGTTCCTTGAAGCTCTGCTCGCAAGCATCTTCCCATTGAAGTGGAGTATTCTTCTTCGTTACCTTCGTTAGGGTTGATGCAATTTTGGAGAAATCCTTGATGAACTTCCGATAATACCCAGCTAGTCCGAGAAAACTTCATATTTCTGTGACATTCGTCGGCTGAGGGCAGTTGTTAATAGCCTCGATCTTGCTGGGATCAACAGAATTTCCATCTCCCGAGATAACGTGTCCAAGAAATGCGACTTGATTGAGTCAGAATTCGCATTTCTTGAATTTCGCATACAACTGCCTTTCTCGTAATATTCTCAGTACGATCTTCAAGTGTTGTTCATGCTCCTCTTTGGTCTTCGAGTATATGAGAATGTCATCGATGATACGATAACACATTTGTCTAGGAATTGCTTGAATATCCGATTCATCAGGTCCATGAATGCTGCTGCGCATTAGTCAGCCCGAAAGGCATGACTAGGAATTCGTAGTGCCCGTACCGGGTACTAAAAGCAGTCTTCGGGATATCCTCTTCTCGAATCTTCAATTGGTGATATCTTGACCTCAAGTCTATCTTCGAAAAGACATTTGCGCCTTGCAATTGGTCAAATAAGTCATCAATTCAAGGGAGGGGATATTTGTTCTTGATCGTAATCTTGTTCAATTCTCTATAATCGATGCAGAGCCGCATCGATCCATTTTTCTTCTTAACGAACAAAACTGGAGCTCGGCTGATGAACCCTTTCTGCAACAGTTCATCCAGTTGCTCCCTTAATTCCTTTAGCTCAGCTGGAGCAAGGCGATACGGTGCCTTAGAGATTGATGCTGCTCCTGGTGCTAAATCAATTGTGAATTGAATCTCCCGATCCGGCGGAAGTCTGGGTAAATCTTCAGGAAACACATCGGGAAAATCTTGTACCACTGGAACTTCTTCTAACTTCGGGGATGCACGTTCTTCGGATGATCGCGAATATTAGGTAAGCTTCGCATCCTGTTTTGATTAAACGACGTGCCTTCATTGCTGAAATCTTGGGAATCTTATTACTTTTACTAGTTCCCGTGAAACGTGAACGGTTCAATGTCTTCTAGGTTTAAAGGTCACTTGCTTACGGTTACAGTCAATAACTGCTCCGTACTTCGATAGCCAGTCTATTCCTAGGATTACTTCATAATCGTTCATTGGAATGACTATTAGGTCAACGGGTAAGGTCCTATCGTTCACTATTACTGGGCTATCTCGTAAGATTTGGTTGGTTCTCATAGAGGTTCCATGAGGGATGGTAACATTGTATCCGTAGCTAACTAGGTCAGGTATAACCCCGAGTCTCACCACATATCTAGTAGATATGAATGCGTGACTCCTGAATCAACTAATATGCATGTCGGGGTCAACTAATATGAGTGTATACTCTAGCAGGTACTGTAGGTGGCCTAGCTTGAATCGGTACTTGACTTCCAGATGCAACTTCCGTGCATGCCTTGGAGAAGTGGCCTGTCTGGCCACATTTATACCAGGTTGCATTCTGAGAGTAGCACACGCCCAGATGTCGCCGTGTGCACCTGGGACATGGAGGTATGGTCATTGGAGGTCTTCCCTGATTAGGACTGAATTATTGGGGGTCCAGGTCGGTTCTGGAAATTAGGCCTAGCATTCTTGGGGTTAAATGGCTTCTTCGGGTTACCTCCACTCCACTTCGGTCCGTGAACAAATTTCCTCTTCGCTTCTTGGGCTCGGATGATTTGAAGCTCAGCCTGCTCTGTCATTAACGCGCATTTTGCTACTTGAGCGTTGGTAGCTCCTTGAAGTCCGGCCATATTAACGTCTCGATAGAGTTCTGGCTTCAAGCCCTCAAGAAAATGCTCCACTTTCAGTGCGTCAGTGCTCACCATGTGTGTTGCAAATCTGGATAGTTGTTCAAATTTTCTAATGTACTCCGCCACTGACATTGGGCCCTGTCGTAAATTGATGAATTCGTTCATCCTTTGAGCTCTGACTGGGGCGGTAAAATATTTACTCGTAAAGAGTTCCTTGAACCGGTCCCACGTCATTGTAACAAGGTCTTCAAAGGCGAGAATGGTATCCCACCAGTGGCCTGCGCTTCCCCTCAGTAGGAAGGCAGCGCACAAGACCTTCTCATCCTCTGGAATCCTACTATACTGGAACATGCTTTCCAGCGTTCTCAGCCAATCTTCCGTCGCAGTAGGATCAATGGCGTCTTCAAATGTTGGGGGATTGAGTTTATGAAATCGCTGCCCAACAATCTCCGCCTGAGAAAGTCCGTTGTTCGATGGTCCCATCAGTATTTCGTTGTTGCATCATTTCTTGTATTTGAGCGGATTGTTGGCGAACGAGTTCTGTAAGTTGAAGGATCGCTGTATCTCGATTGTCGGCAGGAGTTGCGGATTGCTTGCCTTTGTCCGCACTCCCACTACCTTCACCTCGTGTTCTAGCCATTCTTTTTCGTATACCCTAATAGTCCCCATGGCCAATAAATTACGTACATACAACATTCGTAGAAACATAAAACTTACTAGTAAGGCCGCTTCCATGCTTTTGAGTGTGTGTACATGGACAGTCTACAGAACTTGTAACCGAAAGCTCTGATACCACCTGCGGCACCCCTGACTTCCACCGCCTATTCTTATTACTAATTCATGTGACTGCATGTGATATAAATGAAAGATATATACGAAAATACGTACAAAATTCCTTTTATATAAAGGAAACTCTTTTGTGATAAAGAGAAACTAGGAAACAGAGAGAGAATTTTCGTCTAGAGAGAGAAACTGCGATTTTGTGAATTTTCGCGCGATGTCCACGTCGGACCACCGCTGTTTCCGTCCATCCTTCTCCTTGGTGGCCGGCCGGTGATTGGGCTGCCCTTCTACACCAATCAGGTGGCAGAGGGGCTGCGGTTTTTGGAGTTTTTGGTGGTTCCGGTTTGTGTGTGCGGCTAGGGTTTCGATTTGATGGCGGCTGATCAACAGCCGTCGATCCCGCCAGCGCCTCCCGATACTGCCCAACCCATGATAGGCGGCTCAGACATAGTGCCCTCTGTCCCGTCGCTGCCAGATCTGGCGGCGGTTCCGTTCGTTATTTGGACGGGTTCATGGATCGGTTGCATCGGGTTGTGGTGATATGGGAGAATCGCAGGTTCCGGGTAGGGCTACCATCAGGCCTCCTATGAACGAAGACCGTCATTTTGCATACTCAGCGATCGGATGCGACTGATGGCTCGACGATGGCTGCTAGGGTTTCAGTTGGATCACCTATTCGCCATGGCGATGGGCCTGGCCCGCTGAAAGGAATCCTTCGGCACCCGACTCGCCGCCAATGGTGGGGGCGCCCGGACACGCCTCCACCTACACGCTTGATGGCACGGCGGTGTGTGGATATGGATTCAGCGATGGCTGAAGAGCCAATCGACGAGATCGTTGCTGAAGGTCGTGGAACGCTGACGGCTGCAGGTAGTGATGCGTTACAGTCTAGGGTTTCGGTTGCTAGGGTTCCATCTGCTGAAGACATGGTGGTGGCGACGGTGTTCGCGCAGCCCAGCCCGGCGAAGGCGTTTAAGTCTCAACCCGAACCTTCCGCCATTATGACCTTTGATGATATGGTCGCGGGCTCTGGTGGGCCTGGCCGCAACTCAAACAATTCAGTCCCCAACTCAAACAACTCAAACAACGACGCCTCGCGCTTTAATATGTCACCCCGACGTCGACTGTTGATGGCATCGCAGTGGGATCCCCGTTGTGGGAGGTGGCTCGACAAGGCTTTGCTAGATGGGAGCACACTTTGGTAGGGTATTTTCTTGGGCGGGAGCCTTATTTTCCCTTCGTTGAACGGTTTGTGCGGGCAAGGTGGAATGGCTTGGTGGAGGTTCGTGCCACCATAAATGGTTTTTTCCGATTCCGGCTTGATTCATCCACGGCTATGACGACGGCGTTGGAGGGCGGGCCATGGCTTCTACAAGGCCGGCCACTACAACTGGAAATGTGGAGGCCGGGGATGTCACTTGAACGGAAAGAGCTCGTCGAGGTTCCCCTTTGGGTGAAGCTATGGAATGTACCTAGCGAGTTATGGACCCAAGGTGGCTTGGGCATTGTGGCTAGTGGGGTTGGTCGCCCGCTTTTGCTGATGGGATTACGGCCAAAGGGGAGCGGATAGACTATGCACGCGTGTTTGTCATGAAGAAGCTTGCCACTCCATTCATTGAGGAGGTTCACATGAAGGTGCCAAAGGAAGAGGGTGGCACGTCTGGGATTGTTCATGTTAGGGTGGAATATGAATGGCACCCGACGAGGTGCGAGGTGTGTGCTACTTGGGCCCATGGGATACGCAATGCCCCAAGAGCCAACGGAACCAGCCGAGGCAGCCTAAAGCCCGACCAACACCTGCTCAAAAGCCCGCCTCTACGGGGGTAAAGGTTCATGCTCGGGAACCGCCTCGACATAGTCGGAGTGATGATTCCCGCGACCGAGCTATGCAAACGGACTGGCATCAAGTGGGCGCCCATGGTAAGGCTATGGAGGTGGCGGCCCTTTCCCCATCAAAGAGAACCGGGCAGCCTAGTCATGTGGCCTCACAAGATGCGAGTTCTTCGAAGGGACCGCACATCCCGCGGCGATCTGGGGATCCTGGTCAGTCTGATCATAATTCCTTCGCCTTGCTACGGGAGTTGAACGAGGATGATCTTGTTCACTCTGATCCACCTACTACGGGCCCTAAAGCGCATGCAGCCCTGTCAAGGGCTCATTCATAGCGCCGATCGGGTCATGGAACGTGCGTGGTCTTAACAGGCAAGACCGTAGGAGGGCGGTGGGGTATTGGATTGGTCGTGGTGGATTACGTCTTATTGGACTTCTTGAGACTCGGGTGGCCGAGTCCAATGCAGCGCACATTTCAGAAGGTATTAGGCCGCGGTGGACCTGGTTTTTTGATTATGATGCTGGCCCTGGTACCCGTATATGGGTAGGCTGGGACCCTTCTTGGCTTCGCGTGACAATTGTCGCCAAGTCTACTCAAGTTGTTCATTGCCATGTGGAACAGCTTGATACGAGGGAAACCATTTTTGTCTCATTTGTGTATGGGAACTCTCGAAGGGAGGATAGAGGACACTTGTGGGATGATTTGATTCAGTTCTCCGCTTTACGAGTGGATGACCCATGGGTGGCGATGGGGGACTTCAACACCATCCTGCACGCCAGGTGAGGGGAGAGGGTGTGCTCCACAAGCACGGGATATGGCAGAGTTTCAGGCGTGTCTCCTTCGAGCCCATCTTCTCACGCTCCCGTCGACGGGTCACCAATTCACTTCGTATAATCAGCAGCGGGGCCTGTCGGGCATTTGGAGGAAATTAGATCGCATGCTCGGTAATCCACAGTGGTTTGCTCGGTGTCCAGATGCATGCTTTAAGTGTGAGCTCCCGGCCACGTCCGACCACTCGCCGTTGTCTTTGGGGGAGTCGGCGTCTAGGCTAAGGGGGGCAAGTTTTCATTTTGAGAACTTTCTTACTAAGGAGGTGGGCCATGTTCAGCGTGTCTGGAGTACTCACATGGCGGGATACCCTATGTTTGTGTTGGTCCGGAGGCTGAAATTACTGAAGCCTATCTTCATGCAAATGCGGCGCACAAAGGGTGATCTTGCTGCAAATGTTGTGGCTGCATTACGCTTCTTGGGCTTGCACAGGATTTTGCAGCGAGATATCCCCTGGAGGTACTAATCCATGATCTCGAACGGCACTGTCGGTTTCTCTATGCTAGGGCTGTTGAGGTCGAACATGCAGCGCTATCCCAACGCGCGAAGCTTGCTTGGCTGAAGGATGGCAATTAGTGCTCGTCATATTTCTTCACGAAAGTGGCCATACGGCGAGCGACCAATCATATCATTTCACTGGAGAGCCCAAGTGGTGTCCTTTTGGACACTCCAGATGCGGTCAAAGGGGAGTTGCTGGGGTTTTATCAGGAGTTGCTTGGACAATCAGCGCGTTCTACACATGTTCAGCTGGCTGAGGTACAGGGGGACATCGGGCGCACGCTTTCCCCAGCTGCGTCGATTGACATGGTCCGCCCAGTTGATGATGTGGAGGTGAGGCAGGCGCTTTTCTCTATGGGGGATGAGAAGGCGCCAGGGCCTGATGGGTATACGGCTGCTTTCTTCAAAGCGGCGTGGGGGGTCGTGGGTCCTGATGTCATACGAGCGATGCAGGACTTCTTTGCTACTGGCCGCTTACTCAAGGGGCTCAATAATACGCTCATTACGCTCATCCCTAAATGCGCATCGCCACGTCGGTCGACAGACTTTCGACCCATCTCGTGCTCCAACGTCTTATACAAGATCATCTCTAAGGTGTTGGCGAATCGGTTGAAGCCGGTCCTGGGAGGGCTGGTTCATGCTTCTCAGACAGCTTTTATCCCCGGAAGGCGCATTAGTGATAACACACTTCACAGGAACTTTGCCTTGCGTATACGAGCAAAGGAAGCCCGCCTCGCGTGATGCTTAAGGTGGATCTGGCCAGGCCTATGATAAGGTCGAATGGAGCTTTTTATTGGCGACGCTCCAAGCGATGGGGTTCCACCAGCGCTATATTGAATGGATACGGAGCTGCTTGACGACGCCCACCTTCTCCTTAAACCTCAACGGCCGATCAGCATGTTTCTTTGCTGGTAAGCGAGGAATCTGCCAAGGAGACCCTATTTCACCGTACCTATTCACTCTTGTCATGGAGGTGCTCCAGGGCCTAGTTGAGAGTCGTATACAGGCGGAGCCGTGATTTCACTATCACTGGCGATGCGAGTCCATGGCACTTCCCATGTTGGTATTTGCAGAGGACCTTCTCCTTTTCTATCATGCTGATCCGATTTCTATAGGGGTGCTGAAGGGAGCTCTGATGACTTTCTCTCAGCTGTCTGGGTTATATCCTGACCCTGACAAGAGTGAGATGTATCTATCACGGAGGGCGGAGGGCCTACGGGGACAGCTACAGTTTATGATGGGTTTTCGAGAAGGTCGCTTACCTGTGCGCTATTTAGGTGTCCCTCTGATTGCTTCACGCCTGACGATTAATGACTGTGCCCCACTGTTGCAGCGAGTGTATGCGCGCTTGGGTTCGTGGCTGAATCAGTCACTGTCGTACGCGGGCAGAGTGCAACTGATTAAGTCTGTACTGCAGGCGTTTCACGTCTACTGGACAGGAATATTCTTACTGCCCAAGGGTATCATTCGAGCCCTGGACACGAGATTTCGCCGGTTCTTGTGGGGTGGCGCCTCGGCCAAGGTTGCTTGGGATGACGTTTGTCTTCCAGTTTCTGAGGGGGGCTTGGGTATTCGTTCTATTGCTGCTGACAACATGGCTCTACTGGTCCAGCTACCGTGGAGGGTGATTACTAGGGCTCCTGACTCGATCTGGGTGGAGTGGTTGTACAGCACACGGCTGCATGCGAGATCAATTTGGACCATCACCATTTCGGCCAACACTGCGAGGAGTTGGAGAAAGCTGATGCAGTTAAGGCAGGTCGTTCTACCTTTGATATCCTTTTCGATCGGGGATGGTTCATCATTGTTCTTATGGGAGGACCCATGGCTACGAGCTGTCCCGTTATTGGACCGCTACCCTAGAGGTCCGATCGTGATGGGGCTGCCAGCAGGTACCCGTCTGAGCTCGGTCATTGATGTGCAAGGCTGGAACTGGCCGGGAAGGTCGAAAGTAGAGTATATTGACTTTAGCCCGCACCTCCCACCGGTTCATCCTAGTAGGCATGACGAGATTTCTTGGAGGGCGGCACGTGATGGCTGACCCATGGTACGATTAATTAGGGAGGCGTTGCATGTACGTAGGCGTATTGGGCAGCCTTGCTTGGGGGACCTTTGCGTATTCCTCGACACGAGATCATCTTGTGGTTGGCCATTCGCGACCGCTTGTAGACTAGGGATAAGCCTTGGGTAGCCCAGCGCGCTTGGGACTCATACTTGTGTGCTCTGTGACGCATTACGAGACAGTTCGGCACTTATTCTTTGACTGTGGATTCTCATGCGTGTGCTCGGATTCTGCGGCGAAAGATCAGGTGGGCTTGGCCATATCGGGACTGGCGCCAGGGTATACAGTGGGCTGCGTTGCGATGCCGAGGGCACCATCTCATACAGGTTGCCTACCGTTACGTCCTCGCTTCCTTGGTTTACCACATCTGGCAGGCACGCAACAAGCGCTGGAAGGAGGGGACCATCACGACTCCGAACAGGCTAGTTGCTGTTGTACTTGACATGGTGTGCATGTGATTATACTTGGGACTTCATCCAAGTACGATCTGCAGAGGGCGTCTAAACGACGACTTTGGCGTGTAGCAGTAGTTGATTTGCTGATTCCTATGATTTCTTTGGGATTCTATTTCATGTTGGTTTCATCCAGTAGTCTGTTACTGGTTTGCATGTGTGGGATTCCACACTCACCCATATGTACAATTCCCCATTTATATATATACATGGAACTTACTCCAAAAAAAATATTCCTAGGACGTAAATACAAGGTAAAGTGCGCATGCGTGTTAAAAAAAAAAATCTATTGGCTTGCCACTCAGGTCGCATCCATGTACACGCTGCCACCTCAAAAGTCCTCCGGAAGCTTCAAAAATTGGCCTCGTCATCGTAAAGATCGCGTACCGTGATCCCGTGAACCTACAACACATAAATTCGTGGAATGAGCTTATAAAGCTCAGTAAGTGAAAGTCATGCATGTCATGCACGTGTCCTAATTCGCAAAGGCATCCGTGCCAATGCTCCCTAGACCTCATATTTTCCTTGTCTTAGTGTCATGTAGGCCCTCGGCTATCTTGCTACACACCATCATGCTCGGCAATACCCACTCAAGGGAGGCTAACCCTAGGGCGCCTTTTCTGTCCCAATGTGGTTTCATACGCCACGCGGACGCTTCACACTGGTAGCCTAATCTGAGGTAGTCAACACCAGAGGTACCCTCGGTGTCGCTTACACCCTCAGCTACCATCCTCCAGGTTCCACGTTCCGCCATGAGGGCATTAGCCCTAAATTCATGTCTTGCCTGGAACATGTCATGTCTTGACGGTAACGACATACGACATCACAATGGTAGCATAGAAGAGCCGTGACTCAACTGTGAGTCGACATCAAACGCCCATATCGGCGAATATTTATCGCTCTCAGGCGATCTTATATTATGCACGCTCTCATATCCTACCTTTTGTACTAACGTGTGTGCATATGTTCATGTCATGGATATGCGTGTCATGCCGTCATATAATATAAATAAATTATGCGTGTCATGTAACGCAAATAATTTACGTAAGAAGTCACATAATATCACAGAAACACATAATTTCATGCACATACAATTATGTGTTGTAGCTGGGACTTCCACTTACCTGGTATCCTAGCTATTAGCTTATCGTACCGTAAGTCGCTAATTTTCGAACCCTAAGTATAGAAACATATAAAATTAGGGTTTGTTAGTCTAATTACAGTTTCACGAAAGTGACTTAGTTAAAAACCCTAGTTCCACTTTTATAAATTTTGAAACCCTAAAATTCCGAATTTTGACTTAAAATATATCATTTTGAAATTCATAAGAATCTTAGGTTGCATAACTTAAATCTCGACATAGTATAGTGCAAGGTTTCGAGAATTGAATCATATAAGATCTCGAAATAAAATTCGACATGGATCTCGACATATTCTTAAGATAGATGTCGAGCTTGGTTATGGAATTGTGACATGGATTTCACGATACATTATGAATCTCTACATGGTTGATAAATCTCGAGCTTGGGTCAGATGAATCTCGAGTTTGGGTTGAATGGATCTCGATATGGGTTTAGATATAAATCTCAACAAAGTATATATAAGAATTTCGAGATATGTGTCGAGGTTTTCTACAAGATGTCGAGATACATGTTGCGATTATAACAAGATGTCGAGCTTTGAACAATACATGATTTCGAAGTCCCTATCAAGAATGGATTTCGACACTAAAATTATACAAGACTTCGAGATGGATGTCGACATTATAAGCTAAATGTCGAGATCAAAATAAGATGTCGAGATGTATGAACTTATAAACAAGATTTCGAGATTTAAAAGAGTACACAACTTCGACATTTAACAAAATTTCGAAGTCAACCTTAGAGCTAGATTTCGACATGGATCTAAAGTGGATCTTGACATGTTGGAAATAAATCTCGAGATGAACTATGGATTTCGAGCTTGATTAAATCATGTAGAATACTTCAGAATAAATCTCGAAATAGCATATAAGATTTCGAGGTATGTATCTTCGAGATTATATGTTGACATTATAAAAAAAGATCTTGAGATGTGAGACCAAAAAACTCGAGCGTTGACTTCCGTTGACTTCCGTTGACTTTCTCTCCGTCAGTATGTGGCGACCCTCGTTTTCTAAGTGCGATTAGTGGCGGATTTTCGCAAAGTCAGCCGCGGAAGGCCCGTCTAATTAAAACTTTTTTCTAGAAAATATTATTATACAACAAAATATTATTTTACATAATAGTATCTGTACAATGGGCCGAAGCCCCCAAAATGTCAAAAGGTCGAAACCCTATTGCCGCTCCACAGGTCTTCATCCATGTACCGCACCGCCCTCAAAAGTCCGTGGAGCACCGCCACCAGCCGCCTCAGTCTTGACGCTTACCGGCGTCACACTCAGTACCTACAACACGTAAACACTGAGCAATTTGCCCAGTAGGTGAATAAATGTGTGTATGCAATTGTGCACTCAACCCCGATCCAAATTTCTCACGACATGATATAATGCACACTCTTTCTTTTCCCACATTCCTATTTCACACAACACAGGGCCCTAGGTTAGGCTCGACACCTCCGCGCGCAATAGACTACTGGGAGGCCACCCCCAAGTCTCGCGGCGAGCTACGCCGGTAGTGCACTGATCGATCACGTCAATGGCGTCCTACCAGGTCGTATATCTCACGCACAAATCAAAATCCCATCCGGCGGTATGCACCTCGAATCGATCACGTTCGAGTAGACAGATCATCACGTCTGTCTCCGCCAGGTGCCCAGTGAGCCCAACCTCGACTTCTCTAAGAGTCTCCAATTACAAGCATCTCATTCTACCCCTATGTTAATATCTCATATCATTACAGTCTTCCTACGGTACAACACTCTCTCCCTGACGTGATATGCACGTGCCATGCATGTTCACAAAATCTTATGAAAGCATGATTTAAATAAAATGTACGCAAAGCATGTAGACACGTAAATCACATAAGTCACGTGAAAACACGTAAATTCACATTTGTGTTTACGTATTGTAGATGGATGATCCACCTACCTGTCCTCTCGATAAAATTAGTCGACAATCTGGTGAATTCCCTACAGTTCAAATCTCTGAGCACGAAAATATTTTCATATCAGTGTACTTACTAAGTCACATAAGTTTCGAAATTCTCAAATCTTAAGTAACGAAACCCTAAAATTATCAAAATCCTAAAATTCACGAAAATCCTAAAATATCGAAAAGTCTAAAATGCCGAGAACCTAGTGTAATGCGAAAACTATTATTCGATACTGAAACCCCTAGGTATAAATTAATAATAACAATAATAATGCCAAAATCTTTTTACATGAAGCATGCTGAAAACTTATTTGTCATTAAGGTAACTTGCTAATCACGAAAACCCAAATGAACTTTGCCGAAAGCATTACATATATTTTGCACCGAGAACCTTTGTTTACCTACCTACCTACCTACTTACCTAGACCACGAAAACTTCCACCAATCCAATTCTATATTGCATGTATAACTACTTCCTAATCACGAAAGCTTCTCTATCGATATCATATCATATAACCATATTAGTTCACTAGTTTGAATTGTAACCCAACATAAACCCACGAAAACTTTAAGCATTAAACACCTTAGATCTCTATTAAACATAGAAAAGTTTAGGAGATTTAATATATATATATATTCAAAATCAAAACATGTGCAAACATCAAAGTAATAATTATAGTGATGCCGAAAACATGGAGTCAAAACCCTATTATAAAGAAAACCATTACTTACGAAAAGATCCCAAAAATGTAATTACCATAAGTGTTAAAATTGTTCCATGCATCTAAAACATGTAAGTGCCGAACTCTTTTTATATTTAATACTGTGCCGAAAACCTCTCATATTTAACCTAATCATGCAAATATCAACAAACATGTCGAAAACTTCCGACACCCATCCAACTCCAAGCATATAAAATAAAGGTGCATATATTTAACTCAAGTTCTGAATTCCTAAATCCCGTATCACATGTAGAATTTTGCTACAACTGTAATACCACATACTTTATCCTAATCACAGGTTGAAGTTACGTAAGCCATCTCATAAATCCAATATATCAATTAAATCATATAATACATCAAAACATAAGGGATAAACATAATTTGTGTTGTAAATGAAAATCTACCTCATATCTGAATATTTGAATTGTTGAAAACTCCTTTGTTCTTATATGATATTCTTCTTATTTTGGTGGTATGCCCTTCCCTTTGTTCATAAGGAATTCTAGCTTCTTTTCTATATTCACCTATGTATCGGTATTATATGTATAGATACATATATATTTTATAGATGCTTCATAAATAGTGATACCGATTACCTTATAGTTAAGAAAACAACTCTTAGTCACTTTTAACAATGATTCCAAGGCTACCACGTGTACTTCTAATTCTTTAATGGGTTATTATTGTCTTATGTATATCCACGTGTATGTAGACATGACATATCTAATCTAGTATATAACATTGAAAACTTTGGTCTGACTTAACATACCGAACACTTGACGATATTATATTATAAGTTACGAAAACTTCAGATATAATATAATGGTAACTTAAGCCTTATCATACTTTAAGAAAATTTGTTGAGCCCTTATTTAAGTATTAAGTATAACCCATTAATGTGTTGGGCCTTGTTCACGTAGCAAGCATAGCCCAATAATTTATATTATTATTTGTGGATATTTTTTTGACTATATTTTGGTACTAATTTTCGTTTCAAGGCTTAAATTTCTTTACCCAAGTCTTAATTCACAAATTTACATAATTATTTACATCGAAATCCCATATTAAAATTCACGAGTATTACACAGTAGGTGCGTTTTTCACACAGTAGGCGACTTCCCTCTCCCACCACCTTCTCCACCACCGTAAGGCCGCCGGCGACCTACTGCCCCTCGCCGGAGCACACCTCGCCACCCTCCATCGCCGGGATCAGACGGCGATGGAAGGTCTTTGAATCTTCTTTAGCGTCCCATCGTCTCTCTCCCTCTCCCCACCCCTTCATGACCTTTCGTATTCCTTTCACCCCACCATGGATTCTTCTAAAAATCTGGATTTGGAGGGCCCTTGCCGGATTATGAACTCCTCCGACACAACATAGCTGCTTTTGGCACTCGTTTCGACGTCGAGACGTTTGAATCTCTCATTACCAGTCTCAAGGGCGGCAAAACCGGACCTGAAAGACCGCTGGCGGCCCGCTCAGGAGACCCCAATGGACGACCTGCAGGTGCGGATGGACACAACCCCCGAAACATGCCGATGCTGCCGCTGCACCACCGTCGCCCCGACGGCCGACACACAACCTTCACCCGATTCGCAGCCACCACGTTGATCGCCGTCTCCCCGAGCGCCAGGGCACGCCGCCACCTCCCTTGAGCTCAGGGCCGATCATCGAGGATACCTCGGAAGAGGACGAGATGCATATGGCGGCTGGTCCCGTCCAGAACCCTGCTAGGGTTTCGCCCCATGGATGCCTTTCTCTTGGGCCTAGCAGCGCGGCTAATGGGCCTCTTACCCCGCCGGCGACTTCCCCTGATCGACAACCTACGCCGGCCGCATCCACAGCCACGGGCACAACCAATCAGGCTATGGTTCTACCGTGTGACCCTTCACCTCCCGGTTCTGAAACTGTTAAGGACACACCCCGTAACACGCCGGAAATGGAAACACTCCATCTAACCAGCCATCATTCCCCGCCGGCCGCCATGATACCTGAAACGCCGAGCCATCAGCACCCGCCATGATACCCACTCCTCGGCCTACCTACAACCAGCCTACGGCTCCGTCCCACAATCTCAGAAATGCTAGGCCCGAGATAGGGACTAACGACCGCCGAGTCACGACGGCTACCCACCACCAGATGAGACAAAAGTGCGAACCCATACCTCGCTGCCGTGGTCCAAGGTCCCAGAGCCAACCATGGGCAGCATCACCGTGCCCCCCGATACGGGTTGCTCTCACCTACAAGGCCCCTACTATCATTGACGGAGAGGCTAAGGCCTGCCCATCTTGGGCTGTGGTTAAGAAAGGCACGGCAAGGTGGGAGCACACCCTCGTGGGATACTTCTTGGGGAAAAGACCGTACTTCCCTCACGTCGAGCGCTTCACTCGATCCATCTAGCCCGATCTTGTCGAAGTGCGAGCTACAATCAACGGGTTTTTCAAATTTCGTTTTGCGACGGCAGAGGCCTCAACTGCTGCCCGGGTCCTTGGCTACTGCAAGGGCAGCCCCTATTCCTCGAAACCTGGCGAATAGGCATGTCTTTCGAGAAGAAGCCGCACGCGGTTGTTCCACTATGGGTGAAGATGCGCAATGTCCATAGCGAAATGTAGACACGGGAGGGCTTAGGAATCATTGCAAGCATCATTGGCAAACCTCTATTCGCTGATGCCCTAACGGCTAGTGCTGAAAGGCTTGCATGCGCACGGGTGTGCATCGAGAAAACCCTTGACGAACCTTTCATCGACCGCTTCAAGGTGAGAATTCCGAACGAAGATGGAGGATACTCGGGCGACGTACCAATTCAAGTCGAATACGAATGGAAACCTAAGAATTGCCTACATGCAATGATTGGACTCATGGCCCAGGGATCTGCCCAAAAAATCAGGCCGAACAGACAGGGGCACCTACACGGACGCGCAACACCCAACGACTGCGTCGAACACAAGGGCAGGTTCAGCCGAAAGCCTTGGCCGAGATCCCCCCCCCCCCCCCCCAAGGGTTTCTAAATCAGCCCGGGCCCGATCGCCAGACACACCGAGAATGGTACCAAGTATCAAACAAAGATAAAGGGAAGGGCATTCAGAAGGAGGTCCCAACAGTGCCAAATGACAGGGCTCACAGACGTCAGCCACAGGGAATCCGGAACATGCAAGCACGGCAGACAAATGATGGTAGCTCGACAAGCCCCGACAAACATTCCCACTATTGTGGACCAGAATCCTTTCGCAGCTCTAGCCGATTTGGAATGGGTGCTCACTACAAATCAGGGTCCTATAGCAGCCCTTCCTGAGGTTAATCCATGATCCCTTTCGCCTCTTGGAATGTGCGTGGTCTAAATAGATTAGACCACAGATGGGCGGTAAAGGAGTTGATTACTAAATACGATCTTAGAATTATTGGACTTATGGAAACAAGAGTCTCGGAACAAAATGCCTCTGATGTCTCCCAATCAATCAGGGCTTGGAACTGGTTTTATGAGTATGACGACGGGCCGACTTCTCGGATCTGGGTTGGCTGGGACCCTCGTTTTGTAACCGTTACAGTTGAGCACACACCAATCAAGCGGTTCATTGCAAAGTACTTGCATTGGAAGAACGGCGGTATTCTACGTTACCTTTCTATATGGGCTAAACCTTCGCTTAGATCGACGGGAACTTTGGGCCAACATCATCAACACCTCTCGGGCACGTGCAAACCTCCCTTGGGTGGTAACGGGCGATTTTAATCCTCCTGGATAACACGGACGCTCGCGGTGGCTCACCCGACTTGGCTGCTTTCCTTACTTCGGCCAACCTCATTGGCCTTCCTAGGGTGGGACCTTTCTTCACTTGGTATAACCAACAATCTGGCCCCCGGGTGTCTGGAGACAGCTTGATGGAATGGTGGGCAACCTGGCTTGGTTCACACGATTTGGCGACTTGACTTATCGCTGTGCCCTCCCTTCGACCTCTGACCACTCCCCGCTGATCCTGGAGGCTAATACCCCTATGCGTGCAAAGGGCCCTACTTTCAGATTTGATAATTTAGTCAGCGACCCGCGGTTCACTCCGCTGGTGGAGGAATCACGGCAACGTCGACTGGCTGGTTACCCTATGTATTCTGTGGTACAGAGGCTAAAGCGGATTAAGCATGCCATGAAGCATCTTCGCCGTGATAAAGGTAAT